>JARFXV010000734.1:0-166852 GCA_031761425.1 Cosmopolites sordidus | reverse complement strand
AGGGAAGTTTAATAACTTTCTTTCAATTGAGGAAAATAACTTTTGAAAATTATCGATTGTTAGTTGAAGCTTAGGATAAACATGCTCTAACCCAAAGAAGTGTGAAAGATGGTATAAGCGCTTTAAAAGTAGTGATTTTGCTATAAAAGATAAGGAGCGTCCATGACAGCTGGAAAAGTTCAAAGATGCAGATTTGCAAGCATTATTGAATGAAGATTAAACTCAACTTGAAACAATTGACAACAGCAATGATTGTTGCCCAATCCACCATTTCCGAATGTCTACACGTATTGGGAAATATCTAGAGGGAAGGAAAATGGGTTCTGTATGAATTGAAGGAATGACATTGAGAGGCGAAAAACCACTTGTAAAATTTTGATTTTACAAGTTTTATTTGCAAAAAATTGCAAAAAATCATGGGTAAGCCCAATATTTGCAAAAAATCATGGGGAAACCCAGGGCAGCCTTCAACATCACAACTAGTGCAATATATATATATATATATATATATATATATATATATATATATATATATATATATATATATATATATATATATATATATATTTGCTGAGTATTTGGTGTGATATAGTAAAAAAAGGCTTTGCATGTGTACTTGGTGGGATAGTAGGAGAGCTGTGTATTACGAACTGCTGAAACTTGGTGAAACGATTATTGGCGATCGATACCAACAATTGATAAAATTGAAAGGAGAATTGAAGGAATAATAACCAGAATACGCCCAAAGACATGATAATACCATAGGCTCGGCCTCATGTTACAAAATGTGTAAAAACTATTTAGAAAACGTTAAATGGGACGTCCTACCCAACCCGCCGTATTCACCGGACTTAGCCCCTTCGGACTACCACTAAATTAAATCGATGCAGCACGAACTTTTAGAATATCTAGAATTTTGGTTATTTCCTTGATTTTACCTGGACCATAGGATTTTAAATATTCAGCAGTGATTTCATCTTCACCAGAAGCTTTGTTATTTTTAAGTCGTTTGATTTGCCTAAGTATTTCATCTTTATTCGCTGATAATGAATCTGGATTTGTTTGTTTAGGGTTTAGTGTTGGTAATCTGTTTAAGGGCTCATGACAGTTTCGTAGTTTTTCAAAATATTTGGCAAGTTCTTTGCAATTGTCTTGGTTATTTAAAGCTAATTGTTCGTTTTCCTTTCAGAAGCAAAGACTTTGGGGTTGATAGCCTGTTAATTTAGTATTAAATGTTTTGTAAAAATTTCGGATGTTATTTTTTTGGAAATCTTTTTCTACTGTATTAAGTTTATTGTTTTCATATTTTCTTTTTGTTTGTCTAATTAGCTTCGATAGCTTCTTACTTCCAAAAAGATATTATTTCTGTTTTTCGACTGTTCCACTCTTTGAATGTTTTATTTCGGGTTAATACTGCTTGCTCGCAAACTTCATCCTACCGCGGATGTTTTCAATGTTTTTGTAAAAGGTTCAACTTTAGGGCTGTTTTAATAATTTTTTGTTTCAGTTCTTGCCAGTTCTGTGCTAGTTGTTTATCAAGCTTTTCTGTTAGGGTTGGTTTTATTTTCGTAATAAGATTATGAGGTTTTAAGCTAAGTTTGATTCTAGTTAAGTAGTGATCGGTGTTTATGTTAGCTCCTTTCCTAACTGGAATATTCAAAATATTTTTATAATTGGGGTACGAAATGGTAACATGGTCAATTTGAAATTCACCCATGTACGTGTTTGGGCATCTCCAGGACTTTTATTTTGTTATTTTCTTCTTAAAATGGGTTGACATTATTTTTAGATTAGACTGCGAACATCGTTCAACCAATCTGCCATTATGATTAGTCCATTTATGACCGGGAAAACTGCTGACTGTTTTTCTGTACTTCCTTTCTTTCCCTAGTTGGGCGTTGAAATCAGCCAATAGAATTTTTACATGGTTAGAAGGAATTTTTGAAATAGTCTTTCAGAATTTCCCAGGACTTATTTACTTTTTCTGGATTATATTTATTTTATTCATTAACTGGGAGGTGTGCGTGCATTGATTAATGTATAGTTTTTGTTATCACACTTGAGGGATAGTGTCATAAGTCGATTATTTACTGGCTGGACATTAGTTATAGAACCAAGAATAGTTTTTAAGATAGCGAAAGCAACACCGAGATGTGTATTTTTAAGAATTCTTTTGTCCGTTTGCATCTCCAGGACTTTTATTTTGTTAATTTCTTCTTAAAATGGGTTGACATTATTTTTAGATTAGACTGCGAACATTGTTCAACCAATCTGCCATTATGATTAGTCCATTTATGAGCGGGAAAACTGCTGACTGTTTTTCTGTACTTCCTTTCTTTCCCTAGTTGGGCGTTGAAATCAGTCAATAGAATTTTTACATGGTTAGAAGGAATTTTAGAAATAGTCTTTCAGAATTTCCCAGGACTTATTTACTTTTTCTGGATTATATTTATTTTATTCGTTAACTGGGAGGTGTGCGTGCATTGATTAATGTATAGTTTTTGTTAGCACACTTGAGGGATAGTGTCATAAGTCGATTATTTACTGGCTGGACATTAGTTATAGAACCAAGAATGGTTTTTGAGATAGCGAAAGCAACACTGGGATGTGGTGTATTTTTAAGTATTCTTTTGTCCGTATTACTTTCAAAAAGTCTATAGTGGCAAGTTCAAGGTGTGGTGTGGTTGTTGTAAGTTCAAAGTGTTATCATCTGTCAACCTGGTTTCTTGCAGAGCTAAAATTTGGATTTTTTGCTGACTTAATGTTTGTCCCAATTCCTGTACTTTTCCTGGTCGCAGGAGTGTGTTATATTTACCGTTCCAAAGAAAGTTTTTGTTTCCTGTTTGAGATGCTGGCCAGAGGTTTCCGACTCCCTCTGAAATATTTTGCGTTTAAGCCCGAATGCCCTAGAATCCGAAAGTCCGGCTGTACCAGCAACGCTGGCAGAGGATTGTTTACCTCCTACAATTTCTAATTTAACAAATGATATGAAACTTTTATCAGATGTCAAGGACAGGCATAAGCAACTTTAAAAAAAAATGAATGGTTGTACTGATACGTAAAGGGCGGAAATTTATAAAACAAGGCACCTTAGCTTTTGATCATAGTAGTACATTAATTATTAATAGAATTGATATCGTTCTCACTTTCTTAGGTCATCACGTCCTTTCGCATAGTTCTACTCGCGTAAGCAAAAAAGATTGCTTGTTTTACAATGGCTAATTCAGGATAAGGAAAATATCCGATAACGATATCGATGGCTTATCGACCCGACATGTTATTATCTACATTCAATATTATTATAATCAATATATTATAAAAAAATCACACTAAATTATCGCTAAGTTGATCGTTGTTTATTATCAGGTTGTCCAGAAAGTTCGCGGAGATTTTTTAATATAAAGAAAAACTCTAATAGCTTATGCAAATATGTATTTAGTTTATTATATAGTTACCATTATTATTTAAAACTTTTTGCCAACGTAATGATAAGTCCATAATGCTGCCTGCTTGCCAAAAATTAGGACCTTACTTACTTAATCCCATATGTTTATACGGTTAGGTGTCAAGCACGTGGAGTTGAGGTTGTCTTCTATACATCTATCTCCATTTCTTCCTATCTTGTGTCAGTTCCTTAATTTCTTCCCATATTATGTCCCCTTTTCCCTCCACCCTTCTAATACCATTGTTCCATGCTCTCCTTGGTCTTCCTTTACAGTTCTTTTCTTACACTCGCGCTTCGTGAGTCTGTTTTCCGAAATGCGACACATATGTCCGAACCATCTTAGTTGTCCTGCTATTTTATCATTTATGGGTTCAATCACTAGGTTTTCTCTAATTATTTGATTTCTGATTTTGTCTCTTTTTGTTTTGTTCTCTATTTTTCTCAGGAATCTCATTTCCATTGCGTCTATACGGGTCTTATGTTTGTCTGATAGTCCATGTATTGCTACTATACATTATTACTGGTCGAATTACTATTTTCATTACTGTTGTTTTTATCTCCTTCATCATGTTAAACATTTTTCCGGTTTTTCCCAGTTTATCGTTTATTTCTCCTTCCATTCTTCCTTTGCTCTCGATCGTTGATCTCAGGTATTTGTAGCTTTTCACTTGTTCTATTAGCTTTCCATTTAATTGTATATTATGTTCCTTGTTTTCTTTGGATTTGATCATACTCTTTGTTTTGTATTTATTAATTTTCATGTTTATTTTTGTCAACTCTTCGTTCAAAATTTCTAAGTTGTGTTGAAGGTTCATTTCTATATCCGCTACTATGGCCATACCATCTGCAAAATATTAATTCGATCAGTTCAATCTGTTCCAATTTCCAATTTCAATGTTTTCATCATTTTCTTTGTTTCTTTTAACGCTTCGTCTATTACCATCGAAAATCACAAAGGACTCGGCACACATTCTTGTTTTGCTGCGATAGTTCTTCTAAATTCATTCGATTCCTCATTGTTTGTAATCACAATGTTCTTATTGTCCCTGTACATAGGCTTTATTACTTCTATTGTCCTTCTACCTATTTCTCGCTTCTCTAACGTTTTCCATATGTCCTCTGTTAATTTGATCAAAAGGTCTATATCTTTCTAGATCTATGAAATATATATGTATATATTTGTTCCTTCTTTTATATTAGTTTTTCGCATGTTAGTCTTATCATGAAGAGCAGATCTTGCGTGCTTCTTCCCTTCCTAAATCCACATTGTTTCCACCATTGTCACCTCGATTTTGCTCCTTTTCATTTTCTCTAATATTCTAGTCATAGCCGTTCCTGGTATGATTGCCAATGTTATTCCCCTATAAATATTGCAATCGCTCTTGTCATCCACCCTCCCGTTATGTATTAGCAATATGATTCCAGAATTTCATTCCTTTGGGACTTTTACCTTTCTCATAATGACGTTCAACAATCCTGTCAGCCTTCTATCTCCTTCCTATGCCATATATTTTATCACTTCTGGCCCCAGTTAGTTCTCTAAAGTATTCACTCCATCTTTCCATTATTTCATCATTTCATCATTTTATATTTATCATACTGTACTCTTTTTTCTCTCTGAGCTGCTTTAAAGTTCCGTAGAATAACTTTTGGTTTTATTATTCTATTCTCCCCATCATTCCATGAATTCATCTGCTTCCGAAATTACATTTCCGTTCTTCTCTTTTATATTCATCATACTGTACTCTTTTTTTCTGTCTTAGCTGCTTTAGAGTTCCGTAGAATAACTTTGGGTCTTCTCTGTAGTTTTCAGTCATCTTTTCGCCAAATCTTATCATTGATTGTTGCTTCGCTTTCTTCACTTCCATCTTTATTTCTTTTCGTTTTTCTATATATATTTAGTGATCTTCATCTTTTTTTGTATCCACATATCGTTTTCATTTTTCCTTTTATTCCTTAATCTACATCTATAATTCTACCTTTCTGTTTTCTTATGTTTTTATTCACAATTTTTGTAGTTCCACAGGTCTTGCGGTCTCCAGTATTATATCTTCGAAAAACTGCAATTTTTCTTCCTCTGCTCTTCCTTCTTCTTACACTTACACTTACAAACGCAAAAAGAGCATTCTCATCAATGTTACAAAAATCATGTCGACCTGTGTAATAATAAATAAACATCAATCACAGTCACATCATCATTCACATCACGTCATCATCCAACACAGATTTTTATTTACAAACGTTAAAAGAACAACTAATGGAAAATCGCTACAAACTTTCTGAACCACCCGATACATCGTCGAAATGTTCACACAACCTTTTTATCATTTAGTACGAATAACTAACTGATTTGTTTTCGTCGTTTAATTATTTTATTAATATGTAGAGTCAGCGAGGGTATTGAGAGAGTGTCATCAATTAGCTCGGATGTTAAATTAATATAAATTGATGCGAACGCCGAGCCTTATTGGATAAATATTCAGCGTGTGGATGCGTTGAATTTTGATGAAGCCGTCCATTTTTATTTTGCTTTTAGTAATTTAAAAAAAATGGCAAATAAAAACAAAAAGTGACATTTTTATTTTAAATTAGGATGTTCCCATAAGTTCGAATATATTTTTGTATGACATCAAAATTTCATTGCATTCATTTTTTTTAAAGAATTTGATGAAATTGAAATAACATTCAGCTAAGTGTCCTTTATTTAACCAAATTAAAATTTTTGACCGATTCTAAAGCAAGATATTATTAATTAAAGTATGCATAATTAACATGCAATAGGTCAGAGATGTATAAAAAAAAAAGGTAGGCAGTCATGGGGACTGTCGACAGAAGCGAAAAATTGAAACTTTGGAATAACTGTGTTTTTGTTTAAATTTTTAAATTAATTATTCTTTAAATGTATAATTTAAAAATGTATCATTTTTTTTTCACGAAAGATTGAGGATCTAAACAAATATAGAAAATGGAGATTTAAAAAAATTAATTTTATTATATATATATATATATATATATATATATATATATATATATATATATATATATATATATATATATATATATATATATATTCCAGTATACCTCGCCTAAGGTACTGGACGGGTCACGGGTGGTGGATAGTGAAAGTTCCATTAGATATTAATGGACAGCTGCGAATAACTCAAAATAAGCAGCCCCGAACCAAGGCAAAAAAAAACTAAATCCACTTAGCGTCTGACTTGTATCAAGCGGTTGAGTGGTCAGCGTCTGTTCACCAGTGATGCGGCTGATATTTAAATTCTGGAACTAACCCCTCCAGTCTTAACCTCTGAACCGTCATGGTTCAAACAATTAATTCAAAGTACAAGATGAAGCGTTCTAGTAATTACAAAATTACCCCTGGAGGTAGACAATCCTCTGCCAGCTTTGCTGGTACAACCGGACTTTCGGATTCTGGGGCGTCCGGGCTTAAACGCAAAATCTTTCAGAGGGAGTCGGAGACCTCTGGCCAACGTCTGAAACCGAAAACAAAAACTTTCTTTGGAACGGTAAATATCAATTCTCTCCTGCGTCCAGGAAAACTACACGAATTGGGGCGAACATTGAGTCAGCAAAAAATCCAAATTTTAGCTTTGCAAGAAACCAGATTGACAGATGATAACAACTTGGAATTCGGCAACTACAGACTTTTTAAAAGTAAAACTGACAAAAGAATACTCAAAAATACACCACATCTGGGTGTTGCTTTCGCTATCTCAAGAAACATTCTTGGTTCTATAACAAATGTCCAGCCAGTAAATAATCGACTTATGACACTATCCCTCAAGTGTGCTAACAAAAACTATACATTAATCAATGCACACCTCCCAGTTAATGAAGAAAATAAATCTAATCCTGAAAAAGTAAATAAGTCCTGGGAAATTCTGGAAAAGACTATCTCTAAAATTCCCTCTAACCATGTAAAAATACTATTGGGTGATTTCAACGCCCAACTAGGGAAAGAAAAAAAGTACAGGAAAACAGTCGGCAGTTTTCCCGCTCATAAATGGACTAACTACAATGGTAGAAGATTGGTTGAACTATGTTCGCAGTTTAATCTAAAAATAATGTCAACCCATTTTAAGAAGAAAATAACAAAACAAAAGACCTGGAGGTGCCCAAACACGTACATAGGTGAATTTCAAATTGACCATGTTGCCATTTCGTACCCCAATTATAAAGAGATTTTGAATGTTCAAGTCAGGAAAGGAGCTAACATAGACACGGATCACTACTTGACTAGAATCAAACTTAGCTTAAAACCTCGAAAACTTATTCAAAAGAGACTGCTAATACCAAAATTCGATCCAACGAAAATAAAACCAGCCCTAACAGAAGAGCTTGATAAACAACCAGCACAGAACTGGCAAGAATTGAAACAAAAAATTATTAAAACAGCCTTAAAGTTGGTCCCTTTATAAAAACGTAGAAAACATCCATGGTGGGATGAAGTTTGCGAGCAAGCACTATTAAGCCGAAGTAAAGTATTCAAAGATTGGAACAGTAAAAAAACAGCAATAAACTGTAACATATTTTTGGAAGTAAGAAAAGAAACATCGAAGCTAATTAGACAAACTAAAAGAAAATATGAAAACAATCAACTTAATGAAATAGAAAAAGATTTCCAAAAAAATAACACCCGAAACTTTTACAAAACATTTAAAACTAAATTAACAGGCTATCAACCCCAAAGTCTTTGCTTCCAAAAGGAAAACGGACAATTAGCTCTAGCTCTAAATAACCAAGAGAATTGCAAAGAACTTGCGAAATATTTTGAACAAATACTAAACTGTCCTGAGCCTTTAAACAAATTACCAACATTAAACCTTAAACAAACAAACCCAGATTCATTACCACCGAATGAAGATGAAATAATTAGGCAAATCAAGCGGCTTAAAAATAACAAAGCTTCTGGTGAAGATGGAATCACTGCTGAACTTTTGAAATCCGCTGGTCCAGGTACAATCAAGGAAATAACCAAAATTCTACAAGAAGTTTGGCGAACCGAACGGATTCCGGAAGATTGGAAAGATGCTTTAATCCATCCACTACACAAGAAAGGAGATAGAACGGATGTAAACAACTATAGAGGGATATCTCTTCTCCCAGTTTGTTACAAGATTCTATCTCAATGTCTACTAGACAGAGCACAAGGACAGTTGGAACATAAAATTGGTGAATATCAAGCAGGTTTTCGACCGGGCAGATCCTGCCCTGAACAGATCCTGAATCTAAAGTTGATCCTAAGACATCAAAAACTGTACAATAAAAATCTCGTCTGTACATTTGTGGATTTCAAAAAAGCATATGATTCTATAGACCGCGAATCTTTATTCCGAATCTTGAAAGAACAAGGACTAGATCTGAAAACGCTGGCAATTATTAAAGCAACATTAACTAACACAAGGTCAAAAGTTAAATTCATGGGTCACATCTCAGAGCGCTTCGAAATTAAAACTGGAGTGAGACAAGGGGATGGACTCTCGCCACTCTTATTTAACTGTGTTCTAGAAAAAGTAATACAGGAGTGGCGTGAAAAAAAGTCGGCCCTGAATATTGACCAGCCCATTAAACTGGGGAGAACTAACATTAAAATTGATTGTCTGGCGTTTGCTGATGATCTAGCAATTTTGGCTCAAGATGTATTAACGGCACAGAAACAGATTGAAATCCTAAAAGAAATAGCAGAAAAGGTAGGACTCCAAATTTCCTTTGAAAATACACAATACATGACCTGCAACAGACTAAGAACACCATTTCTAAAAACAAAATATGGTAACATCAGACGAGTCTCTCAATTCAAATATTTGGGTGAAATAATCATGGAAAATGGGTTGGAAAAAGCAGCCAATAAGGGTAGATGTCAAAAAATGGAAACGGCATTGAGACTTAAACAAAATATTTATAACAAAAAATGCCTATCTAAAAACACAAAACTGAGACATTACAACACAGTTATTAGCCAGAATGTCTATATGGGGCAGAAACGCTCATTTTGAATAGAAAGACATCGAGGACATTGAAAAGAAGGAAAGAAAAATCATAAGAAATATCCTAGGCCCCAAACAAATAAATGCAACAACAGACCGACTTCGAGAAAACCAAGAAATCAAACAATACACAGATATATATAGCGATATGAGAAAAAGAAGACTTAAGTTTTACGGACACATAAAACGGATGAATCCAAATAGGCTAACTAGACAAATAGTCGAATTTTATGAAAATAGGAGTAGAGCTAAAGTAGAAATAATTAAATGGATTGCTGCAATTAAAGAGGACCTAAGATCAGCAAATATTACACAAAGTGAAATTCAGGATAGAGGCTGTTTCAGACACAAGGTTGACATTTGGAAGGTTGGCCAGAGAGAAAAATGTAGGAAGACTGGAACAACAACTTGGACTGACGAAAGAAAAAAAGCTCATAGCGAAAGAATGAAATTAGTATGGGCGCAAAGGAAGGCTAACAACAACAAACGCCTCTAATTGTACTTCGCGTGGTCCACCCGGGCCCATACGTGAATAATAATAATATATATATATATATATATATATATATATATATATATATATATATATATATATATATATATATATATATATATATATATATATATATATATATATATATATATATATATATATATATATATATATAATACTTTTTTGTAAAGTTCTAATGTTGAAATTGAATGATGTAAGTTTATAAATAATCATTTTGCAAAAAATAACAGAACAGAACACATTTTATTTCTAACAATTTAAACCAATAAACAATAATTTTGAGAAATTAAATCTATTATAAAATTTTATAGAATTTTTAATTTTAAAATACGCGACAAAAATACTATCGAACAACTAGAAATCTGTTTTACCACGCTAGTAAGATAACTCCTAAGTCACTATGAAATATTCATTGCACGATGTGTTGCAGAGATTAAATATTAAAAAAATAAATGATATTAAAATTTTCAACGCAATTATTGATACCAATGTTGGAAATATTCGAAAATAAATGCTTTGTTTTTGTTATTCATTTTTCTACATAAAAATATTAGCATATTAAGTACTCCCTCTTGTACTGCACAGTGATTCTACAATTAAACAATGAAAATGATGATTATCTAAAACACAATTTAATATAAAACACATTTAAACCACAATTGGCATAACCAGTCTGGCGCCACACGTCACTAGCATGTCGGTGACGCGAACCCATAAGTTTTGCCCCTACCGAAAATGGCTCAAGGCGGCTAAAGAAATTTTCACTTCAAAAAGACAATGTTTCGTGTCTTTCTTCGTGAGCTTTTCTTATAAATTTTTTGTTAAACCAATATGCTGTAAAACAAAAAATTAGAAAACTTCTGGAATAAACTTGAATTTTTTTATCAATTGGTTGAAATGTTTTTAAAATAATAAACGCGTAGTGGTGGGATTGGGAGAGATAGGTATCATAGCTTGGCAGCACTGTGTGTCGTAATGCTGTATGCGCCAACATCTGAATGTTTAACCTTATTTTTGGTAATATGCACTTTGCCAGTCAAAACTTTAGTTATAACACAACATTCATCAAAATAAATATCCAATATTGAATTAAGACCTAAACGTTTCTCGTTAGTTATTTTTTCTAATGAAAGAACTTTTTTATATTGACAACACTTTAAATGTTTTCCTAACTCATCTAGCTCCACAATCCGTTGATCATTACACAGATGAGGAGAATCTTCATTTTTTAATTTTTTTGTCTAATTCATTGTCGGTATATTTTTATTGCGTTTATCACGGAGCTTTTGCTTTGCAAATTTTTCTTTTTGTCGCAATTGATTATAAACAAATGGTATTTTCAAATTATTTATATTTTTAATATTTTCAAACAGCAGTAATACAGACAAGAGAGCATATATATTTTTATCTATGGAGTACAGTGAACTACTTTAAACCGTTCAATTTAGTCGTGTTATACAGGGTGAAAGGAAAAGCCCTTTCGTAAACTTAATCAACGAAGAATCGCTGATATTTTCGAGGAATTTTTTCGAATCGACATTATATTAAAATAAAAAAAATCCTTAGCAAGGTTCAAAAACCTAAGGGTTCCCGAGAAGAAAAAAATGTAAAATTATTAAATTATCAATCGAAGAGCTATAATAACAATTAACATTTTAAGCAAATATGTGAAAAAGCACATTTGGCAAATATTGATTGGTTATTATATAACGAATAAACTAATGAAAATGCTTATTTTTTTTTTTAATTAGAAATTATACCGCACATCAGGAAACGACAACGTTGCAATATTGCCACGGCAAAGGTGGGGAGGTTAATAATTCTGGCTTTTTTTAAGTAGCGCAAGCAAGGGTTCGTTCACAGTCTAATTTCTTAAGTCATTTTGTTGCTACGATAGTACGCAAGACGCCTGTAGGCGTTGGTTTAGACGATTCAAAAGTGGTGATTTAAACTTGAAAGATCAATAACGCCCAGGTTAACTGAAAAAATGTGTAGATGCCGAATTGCAAGCATTGTTGGAACAAGACGATATGCAAACCCAACCACAAATGGCATAGAGGTTAAATGTTGGTCGGCGAACCACTAAGGCAAGAAAATGGGTACCACATCAGCTGAACGACAAACAGATGGAAAAGCGAAAAATAAAAGCATAAAAGAAAAACTTTTTTGCATCGGACCGTGACTGCAGAAGAAAAATTGATATATTTCGAGAACCTAAAACGCAGGAAATCATGGATTGACCCAGGACAACTCCAGGACAGGATATTTTCTTAAGAACGTTCAGTTTTTTGTCTTTAATGCTCTATAAATTTGGCGCAGCGAACACTGATGATAATAAATGTTGACAATTTGCTCTGATCTTAAATGTTCCATGATGATTTGCCAGAGGTTTGATGAACCATGATGACTTGACAGCGACCCTTGACTTTTGACCTTGACCCTTTGACTTGACAGCGACCCCTACACTGATGTTGATAATAAATGTTGACAATTTGCTCTCATCTTAAATGTTCCATGATGATTTGCCAGAGGTTTGATGAGCCATGATGACTTGACAGCGACCCCTATCGGAAGCTCGGACACACTTAAAAAAATACTCTTTATTATTAACTCATAAAACGGAAACGTTTATGTTTAAAAAAACAAACAAAACTATTTTATCATCATAACAATTATGAGTTCGATAAAAAACAAAGAATAACGTTTCAATAAGAATTATCACAATTAAGTCAAAAATTTGTTTCGATTTATCACTAACAAAAAAAAAAGATTAGTGCTTATCTATAATTGTGTTTAATAACATCAATACTTATCTGGTGAACAAATATGCATAATAAATAAAGTTCAATAATTCTGTGGTAAAATAATAAACAAATATTATTTTTGTTTAATATAGGCTAATTGCTTTTATATATTCGGTGTATGTATTCGTTGTTCTTTATAAATAATGATCTCCTGACAAATATACAGAGTGGACAAGTTTCAATGTGCCAAACTTTTGTTTCAATCTGCCAACCAGGGGTTCTGAAGTCTGTCTTTACTATACTAATGTGTAACAAATGTATTTGCTTTTATTTCTTTTGTTTATAAATAATGGATTCAATCTAATAAAACACCTCGGCAAACTTTGAAATCGGCGAATGTTTGCGACAGGGGGGTGTATTAGCACAATTTTCGCCAATTATGTTTAATATAATATTCAAAGTCATCACCGAAATAGACGCAAACCTCAGAGAAACAGTGAAAAATAAAATTAAAATAATAGTCAAAGTGGCTTGAAATAATATTTTTTATGCGACGGTGGATTTTGTTTTTCACTTAAAAGTTTTGTTATACGTGGATCATCATTGCAAAAATACATAAGCAAATTATTTTCCAGTGATAATGGACGATCTCTATATTAGTTTTTAAAGCCACCATAGACGAGAAGTTTTTTTCGGATAAGTAAGAAGTAGCGAAGGGGATCAATGTTTTCGCAGCTTCCGTTACTAGGCTTCCGAATTAACATCGTCGTGCAAGCCAAAACTTATCTAAATCTTGAGTTAAAAATTTTAGTTGCAGAGTTTTGTCGGCCATTATTTCAATAAGTTGGTTGTGAATCTCAATAGGTAATTTAGTAGCTGCAACAACATTTTCATCAAACGGATTGAGAACCCATCTTTTTCGACAAATTATCGTTGCGATCTGGAAAATGTTCCAGTAATTGAATTTTCAATTCGTGTAAATCATCGTGTATAATAAATCAATTCGTGTTTTCATGTTCTCCGTGATTAATAACAGAATTTTCTAAATCCATATTTTTGATAATATCATCTGAAGTTAAAGTGAATGCATCAAAATTGCGTTTTTCAAGCTTCTTGATGAAGGCATTGACTTTGTGTGTCATTAGTAAAATGCTTTTGTTACGGCCTAGTAAACTTGTATTCAAATCATTCAAATGTACAAATATATATCACTTATGTAAACCAACAGTAATAAAGTTTCTTCATCTTGTAAAAACTCTGAAAATTAACTATTCTTATCTGTAAAAAAGATTTTCAATTCATCTCGCAATTCAATTGACTTGATTCATATCAGTTTCAGTATGGAAAAGCAGTGAGTCGTATTTGGCGCCCATTTTTTCGCACAATGTGGAAAGCAATCTAGTCTGTAATAGTTGGCTTTTAATAAAATTAATTATTAATTATTATCTGGCATCTTTTTGTTGTACTATCACACCACTGTTCTTCCCTGTTATCGCTTTCGCACCATTAGTGCTATGTATACGTGCGCCATGCACTGATGCATTTATTAAAGTCCAAGTTTCCGTTTTGTGTTGCATCAATAAAAACTTTGACCAGGGATTGATTTTGAAAATAGCATATTTTCCTTCATTGACCCCTCGCATTCGTATGGGACAAAACACAAAAATTGTGCAAAGTTCGATACGTCTGTTGACTCATCGAACTGAATAGCAAAAAATTCACTTCATTTAACCTTTTCAATTATTTGATCGTGAACATCATTGGCCAATTCACTAATACGTATCGATATTATGTCATTTGAAAGTGGTATAGTTTTCAACTTTTTTGCTTCTGCCAGACTTAAACTTGAAGAGATTTACCATAAACACCAAATCACTTTTTTTGAACTGCTCGATGCACGTTTCGCTAACCATGTTAGCATCATCAGGAAATTATTTAATCTAATTCTAAAATTAAACTAAGTTCTATTTATATGAAACCTAACGAAGCGTGTAAAAATCATGAACCGTGAAGTTTACTAAGCTTTACATTAATAATTGAAAAAGTTGACTGAACGGGATAGGTCCTTCTTACATTTTTCTATTTAAATGGTTTCATACGCATCCAAAGCTCTATTATTATTAACACTTTTAATTAGTCTTAAATTACTAATATCTATATCGTAATCGTGTTCGATTGCATGTTGGACAACACAAGATTGGGGAGGTTGGGCAACACATTAGAGAGGTATCTGAAGTGAAAGGTTATAATAAGAAAATTGTAGATAAATTAATTAAAAAACATAAGTTCAGAAAATTATTGAAAGAATCTTCGACTTTTCAAAAGGATCAGAACACAAAGAAATTCATGGTAATACCATTTGATGCCCAATTAACAAGAGGGCTAGACAAAATTTTAAAAAAAGTGGACATTAAGGTTGTGTACAAACCATATAATCAATTAAGAGAAATTCTGGGTAAGCCAAAAGATAAAGTAGAGCAACATGAAAAGTCGGGGATTTATGAAATTAGTTGTCAAGACTGTAATCAAAGGTATATTGGGCAAACAAAAAGATCCATATTGACAAGATATAAAGAACATATTGCCCACATTAGATATGGGAAAAATGAAAAATCTTCGGTTGCCCAACATGCAATCGAACACGATCACACTATAAATATTAGTAATGTAAGACTAATTAAAAGTGTTAATAATAATAAGGCTTTGGATGCATATGAAAACATTCAAATAGAAAAATGTAAGAAAATCATGAAACCAGATTAAACTTCACGGTTCATGATTTTTACACGCTTCGTTAGGTAGGGTTTTTCATATAAATAGAACATGGTTTAGTTGTAGAATTAGATTAAATCATCTCCTGATGATGCTAACATGGTTAGCAAAACGTGCGTCGAGCAGTTCAAAAAAAGTGATTTGGTGTTTAGTGGTAAATCTCTTCAAATTTAGTGTTTCACACCAAAGGTTCCAATAGAAGAATTGACCTTCCAGACATATCATCACATTGACCATATCAATGGTAGCGGGTAAAATAAGCTTTTCTGTAATCGGACTAATTCGGATATTCTGATACCGGACTAATTTTGAAGTCCTCATGTTTTGCACGGACAGAACTTGATGATAAACAACGCATTGCGGCTTGCCATCCAAGGACACTGAAGCCATATTTTAAATATGCTTCATTGTACAATCTGGTCTTCTGTTTTGCCAATTTTATTTAATATTATTAATTTATTTTATTACCACACTGTTATTAATTTATTTAACACTGAGTGAGAGAAGAAATCGTAGTATTTAACACTGAGTGAGAGAAGAAATCGTAGTATTTAACACTGGATGAGAGAAGAAATCGTAGTACTTGTTTTAGTAAAAATGTAATTGACATTGTAATTCTTTGCCTCGTTCCTTAGTTTTTATTACCAGAGCACACAGCTTGTACGAATCAGCCTAAGCGCGCTCGGAACAAATGATCCATCTCGCATGCGCGGGCTCGTCATTTTACAAGTGCGCACATAGTATGGGTTTGAACTGGTAAAAGTAATATAAGGGGTACACAACTCTTGTGGTTCGATAATTGTGGCTATGTGCAGTATTTCGGTATAAGTGTAACGGACAGACAGAAGACAAATAAATGATGCGCTCTTTTTCGCTCTTTTCGCGATTCGTAGGCGTGTGAATACGCTTGTAGTAGAAATTTATTTCTGGTTTGATAAACTTAAGACATTTACATTAAATTTTTTTGCAATTTCAAGAGTTTTAATTAAAATTGAAACACCTCCCTACACCGAACTGGTCCCACCAAGTACAGAGCATACCTTGGAGCCGTGAATATTCGGTTTGGCCGTCTGTATGGAAGCGTGGCCGGGATATCCCCATGCTTTTCGACGCTTGGGATTATCGTAACAAACTCATTTCTCGTCCCTAGTCACAATGTCATGCAGAAATTCCTTCCTTTTTTGCCTTTCAAGCAACTGTTCGCAAGCAAACAAACGGCGTTCAACATATCTCGGTTTCAACTCGTATGGCATCCAATATCCTTGCTTCTGGGTCATTCCCAGGCCTTTGAGGTGTTTTGAAATTGTTTGTTGAGTCACTCCCAATAATTTTGCCAACTCTTTTTGACTTTAACACGAGTCTTCATTAAGCAATGTCTCTACTACTAAGCAATGTTTCTAATTCTTCAACTTCAAAAACTTTCGCTTTTCCACCGCTATGTCAGTCTTCGACGTGATAATCACCGCTCTTGAAGCGTTGGAACCACTCACGACATGGTCTTTCACTCATAGCGGGTTCACCATAAGTGTCTGAGAGTATTCGGTGAGCCTCAGCCACAAATTTCTTTCTTTAGCGAATTTCAAAAAATTCGGACTAACCCTCTCTAAAAATCTAAACTAACTGCCGTCACCGCTAGACCAGACTATTTATTTAAGTATCGATATTTTACGAAAGTTTAGCCAAAACAAGAACTAAATAACTTCTTTTGCGTTAATATCATAGACGATATAAGAAAGATAAAGAAAAAAAAAGAAAACAAAAAAATCTCTCAGACGATTGACCTTAAATTCAATATTACGAGATGATGAAAATAAATCTGTCGAATAAAAAGCACCCGAAAACTACTTCTCCTAATGGATATTAAATTATAACGGGCCAATTAGGATATGAGAAAAGGCGAAATGTGGAGGTCCGTTTCGAAAATATTGACTTTCGATTTTTTATTTAAGGGTTTGATAAAAAAAATAAAAAAGCAATAACCTAAAACGTATATTGCCAAGTTTAGCTATGTCCGGAAATGGTTTTATTTGGAAAAATGATCAGCTTTACATTCACTTTTTTTAAAGTTCTTGTCAGATCATTTGGCTCCATCCATTATGACCATTCGTAGTAATTTAGTCCCTGACAGCATGTATGCATTTGGCTTTCCTCTTGAGTATGTAAATATTTTAGCCACCTGGACAGTCTCGTTAATTCTAGAGAAGTCCTGGACTTGTAAATTCCCAACCGAATATGCTGTACTATTAGAGTATTCTAAACTGTGATCGTGGCTTTGCTTACTTACGGTTGTGAATCGTGAGTGCCCCACAGGAACAACATGAGGGTTTTCGGGAGCGCACGACAACGTCATCTGAGGCAGATAATGGGGATCAGGTGGTATCATTAAAGTGGTTCTCAGTGGGGCGAACTGTTTGTTAATAAAGGCTCTCACCCAAAATCGGCCACAATACATCAGTGCCCCTTTACACGATATTATGCTGAGGACCGAAATTTAACCAACCATAAATTTAATCAACGTTTCTTCACATTATTTTAAAGAAAAAAGTCCCTTACAAGTTGATACTTCAAGTCAAGATACTTCGTTGCCTTTCGGTAAAATGTTAATTGCCCCAATAAATTTCAATAAAAATATTGCCCCATTTCTTCACAGGCGCCAGAGCCGGAATGGTTTAATGTCTGAATAATTTTGGAAAAAATAAAATATTGTAAAACTATTATTATTATTATGTATGACTAAAACATTGTTTATTGGTTTGTATATTTTGAATTTATCAGTACAATAAAAATAAATAAATAAATGTATCTATTAGTACAATAAAAATTATAACTTAAATTTAATTATACATTTAATTCGGTTTTACTCTCACTGTCACTTTGATCTACATTAATAACAAGCGGTTCAATATTATTAGTAAATAATACATAGGAATCTTCTATTTTAATAACAAGGTTAATCGAATTTATCCAACTTTCTTTGGGAATACTATCTACAATCTTCCTAATTAATGTTGCAGCACTTGCACTTAGAGTCGGATAAATGTTTTCTGGTCTAATATTGGATTTTACCTGATGCCACATATGCTTAATTGGATTAAAAATACAGTAATACGGGGAAAGGCGTAAAACCGTATGTCCCATATCGGCAGCAATGTAATCACATCCATATTACTTTTTAATATTAAATGTCTTATATTATTATATTATATTATTAGTCTAATATTATATATTATGAAAATATTTCTAGATCACATTTTTTATATGTATTTTCGAAGTATATATCGTTTTTTAACATATAGTTCTGAATTTCCAATTTAGTGTTATTTGCATTAGGAACTTTATTTTTTCGGCGGTTATGATAACTAGCATTGTCCATTACAATTACGATTTCCTTAGGCACATTGGGCAAAAGGCTACTTATAAACCAAAAAATTCTCCGGTGGTGTCGTCATGGTAGTCCAAAGATGAATGTTTAATATTTTTGGAGGACAACCGTAAACAATTTGGAACCCATCCATCCTCGGAACCAGCATGTAAAATTATAATTATTTTTCCCTTATTTGCTGGGGCTTTGGTTTGGCATTTTCTTGATGTATCTACCCATCCTTTTGCTGGCGTCTCATGTGTATCGAACCATGTTTCATCATGGTTAAGGTCATTATCAAGGTTAAGAGTTAAGTAGTCAAACCACCATCGTCGCAATCGTTGTGATTCCATTAATATTTGTCTTTTATTAATGGTCCGATATACAAAACCCATTTAGAGATAATATTCTCCGAAGACTAGTTCTGCTGCAAAGAATGTTGCTTTCATCTTTCCTTAGTCGTGGTTGCAATTAATGCAATGCAGGCACAGTTTGCTCTTCATACATAGCATACATTTTGCTTCGAATTAAGTCTTTATCGCTTTCATCAACACATTTGTTTTTACCAGAATCACTACTTTTTTGGCTTTAATTGGCTTCGTCACAATATCTTTAACTGTAGACAACGGCGTTTTCATCAATGAAGACGTTTCTGCTGCGGCTGCATTTACATTAAGCCTCCTATTCAATAAAGAAACATATACATTTTTAACAATTTGCTTAGCATCGGGCGATAAATGTTTCCTTTTAAGATTAGTAGTTTTGAAATATCGAATGAATTCAAACGAACTCGATGAATTTTATCTTTTTACCTGTTATTTTATTAAACTCAGCCTTGTTTATTTTTGTTTGAATTTTGCCGTGTTTCGTTACGATAGAGGGTTGTTAACAGTTTATTGCAGTCATTCGGTCAACGGTCTATATTGAACCGCATTATATATATATATATATATATATATATATATATATATATATATATATATATATATATATATATATATATTGCGTTCGTCTAGAGCTCGGCTGATGACGGCTGAAAGGCTAGAAACCGGTCCCGAGAGACACGTGACGTCGTATGGTTGACAGTTCGGTGAAGGCGATCGGTGGCACCACGTGGAGAAAGGGTGAAAGATTTCTGTAATATATATATATATATATATATATATATATATATATATATATATATATATATATATATATATATATATATATATATATATATATATATATATGATTTTTTTAATTAATTGGGTTTTTCGGTCAGTAATTAATTTTTAATTTTTTTATTAACGTTTCGATTCAAACAAAGAACCATCTTCAGAATAATTCTACAATACGTATAACTTTTATAAAAAACACAAATTTACATTTAAAAACATACCAATTTTTTTAAATAATGTGATAATTTTTTTTAAAAAATTTTTAAATGACATGTTTGACTTTGACATAATTAACAATTCTTTCACCTTTAAATTGTTGGTATTATAACCTAATTGTTTTGAATTTATTATGTTATTAATAATGTAATTAATTAATTAATTAATTACATTATTAAATAATAAATTTTCATAATTTTTTATTTTTGCATCTAATATTCCACATAACAAATTCAAAACAATTAGGTTATAATAAAAAATAAAAATTTAAAGGTGAAAGAATCGTTAAAGTCAAACATGTCATTTAAAAAATTTTAAAAAAAAATTATCACATATTTAAAAAAATTTAAAAATCAAAAATTAATTACTGACCGAAAAACCCAATAAATAAAAAAAAAATAATAATAATAAACGGTCAAGAGAATATATATATATATATATATATATATATATATATATATATATATATATATATATATTATATATATATATATATATGTATGTATATATACAGAGTGATAACCGGGGAAGAAAACTGGAACTTCGAATACGATCCGGAGACCAAAAAGCAAATTTCTGAGCGGCACACAAACACACCTTCTTCTCGACCAAAAAAAGCTCGCATGAGCAAGTTAAGAGTAAAATCGATGCTCATTGTCTTCTTTGATGCAAAATGTGTGGTGCCCAAGGAGTTTGTGCCCGCTGGCCAAACATCGAACGGCAAATTTTATATATATGTGCTAGAACGTTCAAGATAAGGGTTAGCCAATTCATGGATGCTTCATCATGAAAACGCGCCCAGCCACACGTCGCTAATTGTGAAGGAGATACTGGCCAAACAGAACGTGGCAACGCTGCCCCAACCACCTTATAGTCCAGATATGGCTCCCCCAGATTTTTTTTTGTTCCCTCGGATCAAAAGGAACCCGAAAGGACATCGTTTCGGGACGATTGAGGCAGCCCAAAAGGCTTCGATGGAGTACGTGAATAGCCTTGCAATTGCGGACTTCCAGGGAGCGTATGAAGACTGAAGTATGAAAATCGGTGGCAGCGGTATGTTGATGAGGAAGGGTCATATTTTGAAAATGATTGTTACTTTACATATTTATTCAATAATTTTTTTTTATGGCATCAGTCCCGATTCTTATTGGACAAACCCTGTGTTCTACGCGAATATCAGAATATGCTTCTATATTACGAGGAACCTCTCCAAAATTCCGTATGAGTTCAGAAAATTTACGGGTAATGATACCGCAAGGCCACTTGGAAATCGGCAAAGAGTTCCTTAAAGACTTTTGGATACGGGTACTGCGAATCCAAAACTTCAAGAACGTGAGCGGCAGAACGTGAACAGAAAGGAAAAGGAATCCTATATATATTACAGTCGATGCTAAGCAACAATGTTCAACTTATTTTGTGGAAAGAAATAGACAAAGTATATTTCTTGTGCAACGAATCGGATTACAATCTTAAAACGGAAACACAAAAAAAGAAGTTTTAAAACAAATATAAGTTATAAAACAAAAACGCTAATTTAAAACAAATATATTCTGAACGTCAAATTAGTTATGAATCTATCCAACCACCACTTATCCACAGATGAAGAATCCATACTAAGCAAAGGCTTCAACTTTGCCATTGCCCCAAAAAAACGACCAAAAGCAAAATCAAAGCACGGAAACTAGGACCGGACACTGAATGAAGAATAATTCCAAGGGAAAAATCAAGCAGATGTCCTAAACTTTACGGTCTACCCAAAATACATAAACTAGTATGTGCCTTTAATTCTCCAACACAAAATTTGGAAAAATATCTAGCAACCTCATGCAACCAAGCGTCAAACTTGCCGAGTCGTATGTTCAAAACTAAGAACATTTGATAAGGATGATTAAAGATTTCCAACTAGAGGATACAGACATACTGACAAGTCTGGACATTGTCTCACAATATCCCCATAGGCGAGGCCCTGGACCTAATTTCGATGAACGAAGACTTTCAACCATATGTGGGGGAATTCTCCGAACACTGTTTGAAGAATACATATTTTTCCTTCAACCAGCAGATCTACAGACAGACCGACGGTGCCCCAATAGGATCATCTTTATCACCCGTTATAGCCAACTTGTTCATGACAGACTTCGAAACAAAGGCATTGGCCAACGCTTCTTTAAAGCTCAAACTTTGGAAACGGTACGTGGATGATATCTTAATAATATGGCCCCACGGAAACGAACTTCTAAACAACTTCCTAACCCAGTTAAACGGAATCCACCCCAGAATACAGTTCACTCTGGAAGTCGAACAGGATAGAAAACTGCCGTTTTTAGATCTCCTTATCACAAGGAACCCTCGAATACACCATGTATGGAAAACCAACTCACACCGATCAATACCTCAACGCTAAATCCCATCATCATCCTTCTCAAATCCAAGCAGTAGCGAACACCTTGATTTCCGGATCCTTCCGACTGACACTACCAGATACAGATACACGAAGCGAAGAACTACCAAAAATTTCCATAGCCCTGAGACAAAATGGATATTCAGAAAATTGTATTAGGAAGGCCATTCGCCATCAGGAAACCCAAACATGAAGAACAACAGAGGATCATGAACCAAATACACCAAAGGTTCTGCTACCATACGTAAAAGGAATAACAGATAGGGTAGGCAGACTACTAAGGAAACAAGATCAAAGCAGCCTACAAGCCGCCAAGGACAAAGTTAGATTGGAAAATTATGGGGTGTATAGTATATCTTGTTCCAACTGCAACAGAACATGCATAGGACAAACAAACAGACGAATATCGGCCAGAATACAAGAACATAAAAACAACTTAAAAAACAAACAAACCACTTCCGCTCTGTTCCAGCACCATCTACAAACAGGACATAAAATCAATTTTGAAGGAGCCAAAGAAATAGCGAATATTGAAAACTACAAGGTTCGAACAATCAGAGAAACCCTTGAAATAGAAGAAAGGGGTGAGCTAAATACGCGAAACGACGCTCGCAGTATTCCAAAAGCATGGAAATCCCTTCTGAAAAAGAAGAAACGCGGCAACGTGGCGGTGAGGTGCAAAAATCAATAAACGGACGCCCGACAGTGTTGCGCAGCGCCGCAAATAGACCGGAACTAAACCGATATAATCTGCGCAGTCGTCGGCCGGCTATAAAAGCGAGCATAACGACACGTGCACGTTAGTTGGAGTCATCAGTCGAAGTGGACAACACTCGAGAATGCCAAATGAGATTTTGGCGAAACGTCGTAACTCTTCACAGAATCACCGGATCGACACCCAGAATGATTTAGAAACATTTATCTACCATCCGTGTGAAAATATTAGATGTAGGTGATATATATATATATATATATATATATATATATATATATATATATATATATATATATATATATATATATATATATATATATATATATATATATATATATATATATATATATATATTATATTATATATATATATATATATATATATATATATATATATATATATATATATATATATATATATATATATATATATATATATATTATATTATATTATATATATATATATATATATATATATATATATATATATATATATATATATATATATATATATATTATATATAATTTATTATATATTATATATATATATTATATATAATATTATAATAGATTAATTATTCTCCATCTCGTATATTAAAAATGAGTTGATGCCGTTGATGTCACTTTTATAATACGGCCGATTCCAAATCCATTCTGGTCAATCGTACAATAACACCAACGAAATTCGTTCAACATTATTCGCTTAATTTCTGTTAATACATCCAGCACGATGAAATATTTACATTGACTGGGCAGAGAATGAAGGTGAACGTACTACAAGGTTACAACTTACATCATCAAGAACCTTCATCCGAAAACTTTAAGATAACAGATCGGAAATGTGTGTGTATATATATTGTTTTAGACAATGCGAACAGTTCTCGACGTTATTTTTGGGATTGGGTATTTATTAGTTACTGTGTTAGAGCAAGGTTGATGATTATTTAATATTGGGTCAATAAAAAGTGTAGTTTTTAACGTGGGAGGGGTTTAAACAAACTGTTTTAAATGAATGGTGATTTTTTAATTATTATAAACGGCCTTTAATGGGTTATTGGAACAAAATTCTCGATAGAGTGGGTAGGTTCCTTTCCTTTTTATTCCATTCCAATTCCTTTTTAAAACATCCCCACGTGTGTTTCGCTAACCATGTTAGTTAGCATCATAATTTAATCTTAGATTAAATCGTATGATTTATAATTTCTCCATAATTTAATCTTAGGTTAAATAACACAGGTCGACATGATTTTTGTAACATTGATTAGAACGCTCTTTTGGCGTTTCATTTAGGTAATTATTAGAACACCTTTTCACAGAAATGGCCTGGCACGTTCCATTTTCAAGTACCTGCTTCTCCTTTAGATCATGGATTTGTACTTGACTTTGGACTGGACAATGCAGGAATTACCACAAGACCGTAAAAGAGATATTTCCACAGTATTCTACGAACAAGAGAGTAGATTTGCCGTTTTCTATTCCTACGGTGTCGAGAGAACCTACTGACTATGTAAGTGATTGCTACTTTTGTATCACTAAAACAGAAGAGGTTTCAAAAAAGCAAAGGGATAAAATTCAGTATTCACCTTTGCCTTCTGCACTTAGACCAGTTAATCATACCGACACCTATTGTGCCTTTAAACCTGGACATGTCTCCCGGTGATTCTAATTTTTCATCAGGATCTGATCTACAACTTCCAGAAAACCCGAGTTGTGACCCCAAAATGTTTAACAACTAGCAGTGAACCTCACTTAATAACTCAGAATGAATTAAATGATTTGGTATGTGACCTGGGATTATCAAAACAAAAATCGGAACTTCTTGGTTCCAGACTTCAACAGTGGAACTTGTTAGATAAAAATGCAAGTGTTTCACTTTACCGAAAACGGAATGTAACGTTTTCAAGTTTTTATAAAATGGAAGGATCGCTATGTGTATGTTGTGATATTAATGATTTAATGAATGAGCTTAATATGGAACATGTACCTCCCCAGAGCCGAATTTTTATAGATTCGTCGAAGTACAGTTTAAAAGCAGTTTTGCTTCATAATGGAAATAAAAACCCATCTACGCCCTAGCCCATTCAGTGACAATGTAAGAAACCAATAAGAACTTAGCAACAATACTAAATTGCGTTATATATGAACAGTATCAGTGGGATATTTATGGGGATTTAAAAAGTGACAGGTATATTGCTAACACTTCAAGGGGGTTTTACAAAGTATTGCTGTTTTGTGTTGTGTGTCTATTGGGGTAGTAGGGCAACAAAATAGCATTACAGTAAGAAAGATTAGCAGCATAGAACTTCTTTTGAACCTGGTACGTCGAACATAAATTATGCAACCCTCGTTAACCCAAACAAGGTGCTTCTTCCGCCTCTCCATATTAAGCTTAGACTAATGAAAAACGTTATCAAAGCTATGGACAAAGAAGGCAATGGTTTCAAGTGCCCAAAAGAAATATTTCCTCAATTAAGTGATGCAAAACTAAAAGAAGGCATATTTACTGGACCTCAAATAAGGAATCTTCTAGGTGATTTCCGTTTTCAAGAAAAAGTAAGTCAAAAGTAATTAACGTCTTGAAAGTGTTTTGTTAGTGTAGTGAAAGGATTTCTGGGCAACAAGAAAGATGAAAACTATAAAATCTTCATAGATGAACTCTTGAAAGCTTATGAAATACTAAGGTGTCGGATGTCCTTAAAAATGCATTAATTACTGTAAACGACCAACAGGGAGAGATGTTTCATCAGGACATTAGGACGATGGAAGCAAGATACCAGGGACCCAGAAACCCATTTATGTTGAATGACTACTGCAGGTTTTTAAAAAAAGATGATGCTACAGAACACAAAAGAAAAAACTGAAAGTTTTTGTCGCTGTCTGTAATCTCATGTAATATATTTTTTATTCACATAATCCTCAGTAATGTATTTGCATACATTTAACACGTTTTACATATTTGTATTAAATAAATATTAGATTGTAAAAATATGGCGACTCCTTGTTTTTCCCACCACAAAAAAAAAAAAGAAATGTACGTGTTACATTGATTAGCTTATCATTTTCGGATTTAGGACTACAAAACACTTTATATACACCTATTTTCAATCAATATTATCTCCAAAAAGTGTAAATTGGTTGACCTGTGTAATCTCCTGATGATGGTTACCGCAACGCGTGTCGAGAAGATTAAAAAAGATGATTTGTTGTTTAGTGATATATCTCTTCGAGTTTAGTCTTTCATACCGAAGGTTCAACTAGAAAAATTAAACAAATAATCAGGTAATATTTTAATGATATTCTTTCCTTCTATTGAAGTCATGTGATGGGTTGGTTATAGCAGTGTATCCCCGTTAATATTCTACCAATTTCTAACTGCATTCTCCTTTCCATTTTCTTTCCTGCCGAATTGTTGGCTCTTCTTCCTTTCTCTCTTTATTTCTGTGGTGTTACAGCCTTCACCTCTTTCAATCTTCGCCTCCATCCGGGTAGATCTCCATCAGCCCCTTGCCAGTTTTTGATATAATTAATTCTTCTGTACAGCATGTCTTCTTACATTTCTTTGCAACCGGTCTAATATTTCTTTCTTTTGTTCTACTTCTCTTTTTGTTACCCAATATTCGTCACTCCATTATTGTCTTTGGTATTCTCGCCACGGGTTTCGCTCAAACAATATAATCTACAATATCCAGATTGTATAAAGAAAGTAAAGTTTTTGAGAAGAAGACTGAGAAGAAAGTTTTAAAGTTTTTGAGAAGAAGGCTATTTACCGACTGGGCCTAAAGCTTAACGTGGGTTCCGAACCACGGTCATCAACTACCGAAAACCACGGTCAGCACCCCGTAACAACCCTTGGTTTGTGCTTAACCGAAAGTATCTCGAGAAGCCTACCGACTGGCGAGTGACTAACTTAGAAAACCTCTAAGAAGGCATTCGTCTTTACCTAGTCTCGAACTGGCGTGACTGAGGGGTGATTCCTTGTCAGATTTTACACTCACAAGAATTTTAGAAAAACTTTCTTGCCTAGTACGGGAATCGAACCCGCTCCACGATAACTGCCGTATCGTCAGGCTGACGCCTTAGACACCACAGCTAACGTGGCTCCATTGTATAAATGCTTGATTTCAAAGTTACACCCGTTGCTTCAATTTGTATTATCATTTACAGCACCAAAAAATCTTTTGTGTACTCTTCTTTCGAATACGGCCAGCATCTATTTTGTTTTCTTTCTGAGGGTTCAAGTCTCTTAACCATAAGGGACTATTAGCCTAATGAGTGTTTTATAGACTTAACTTTCGTGTTCCTTTGTTTAAGTTTAGATCTTCGGACCAACTACAGGGAGTAAGATCAATGTTAGTCGAGGCCTCCTGTGTGGAGCGCCCTAGGACGCGCTACCCAATGACCAAGATAGTTTAATGCAAATGAACTTAGTCGACAATCGGCGACTCCCCTGCTATATAACAGGAGACTCCAGACCATTGACTATGGTTCTCTAATCAGTCCATCACACGCTGTCCAGGAAAGCACTCAGGAATGGAACTGCTTAAAGACATACGTATTTATTCTGAAACGATATGTTTTCTCTGATCCCTGGTTGTAAGAGGATCGAAGGAAGTGAGAACCAAAGAGGCCATCCCTTCTAGAACCCATTTTCTTTAAATCTATGTTATAAGGACTTCATTCAAGGAATTTGTTAAAACCACTGGTCAAAAAATATAAACTTTTTTGAGGTAACATTGATAAAAATATGTATATTTGAAGTATTTTTAGTTCTAAATCTGAAAATGATATGCTAATTACTGTAACACCTACAGTTTTTTTTGTTTTAGGGGATCGGTCGTGGGAAAAAAAGGAGACGACATATTTTTACAATCTGCTATTTATTTAATGTAAGTGTTACATCTATGCAAAGACATTACTGAGAATTATGTGAATAAAAAATATATTACATGAGATATCATACAGTGACAAAAACTTTCACTTTTGTCTCTGGTGTTCTGTAGCATCATCTCTCTATAAAAACCACAAAAACCACACAGGAAACCACAGATTGTGATAAATCAAATGAGATTTTTTCTCTCTGTCTTGACATTCTCTCTAATTAATGGGTAAGCCCAATCCCATGTGGATCCTTTGTCTGTGCCGCATACTTTCTCCTGTTTCCCTCCCGCTTACCGACATATAGAAAAAGCCATGGTGGAATATACTGTTGTAACTTTTTTCAAGCAATCCTGATACTCATTTTTGAAAATCGCTTCGAGAAGTTTGCTGGATCCAAAATCTTGTCAAAATCTGTTGCTTTCTGGGCATTTTAGTTGGGGGTCACACGTTGCAAATCAGACAAATATGGGGGATGATCCAGCATCACAATACTTTTTTTCTGTCAATACCTTGAATATATGTTAAAATGTTGGTCAAATCGTAATATATATATATATATATATATATATATATATATATATATATATATATATATATATATATATATATATATATATATATATATATATATATCGATTTACCAGTACCAGTGAGCTAGTCGATGAGCTTGATAGACACGCGAAGATCATTTCGGAGAATTTGCAACACTTTTTGGACGTATTCCTCAGTCCAAACCCCTTGAAAATACATCATTTCGTTTGATGGTTTGGAATTATAGAGTCTCTTATGGTTATTATGTTTTGTAAAAAAACGAAATTTCTTGTGCTGATGTGCTGTAACTATTTCCTATTTCTACGATTGAAGAAACTTTTTCGTGGACGGCATTTTGAATTTGTAGAAGCCAAGAGAATGCGTTGGTGAATGGCACTCTTTTTATTCGAAAGGCATTGTGGTTTGTTTTTACTTAAAATGTTGCTTATGTTTAAAAGCAAAGTAATATCAACATTTTAAAGAAGCTACATTACATGTTTCAGTTGTATTTTTGTACATATGTTTATTAGCAAATTTCCCCGAAAAATTGCAACGGGTTTTTTTTCTGTTGTTAATGAAATAAAACTTATTTGATCCTGTTCATTAGGAGCGAGCACAATTCTTAAACGCCAAAAATAAATGGTTATTTATACTGTTCAGTGTAAACATACAACTTCAGAAATTTGTGTTTAATTTCATGCTAAATTCAAACGTCTTGTTTTGCCAAAACGATTTTAAACAGATTATTTAACAACAATAAATATTCGATGAAAAATGATGATTTTGAGTTTTTTTTCGCGATTTTTCTTCCTGGAGTGTCAATTAAATTTTCCAAAAGAAAAAAAAAAGGTTTATGTTCGACAGGAATCTTGAGAATACGTTAAAAATAGCCCAGGGTATATAATTATACAATCTATTTTTACCCATAATTGACTGAATATTGCTGTAATGAAGTTACTGGTAATTGCTCGCTTAATTGGATAATTTCTGTCAGTATATATATATATATATATATATATATATATATATATATATATATATATATATATATATATATATATATATATATATATACACCCATTTGTATATTTGCATATAAATACATATATATGCATTTAATACAAGTTAGAAACAGAGAGAAACAGAGAGCAACAAAACCGGTTATCCTAGCTATATCGTGTAAATTCGTGTGTAGTTCCCATTGGTCACCTCATATCATAGATAAGATATATAACCTAAAAAAGTGTTGAAGTTTTCTGTCGTTTGTTTAGTTAAAAATGTTTTATCGTATTAGTGTTTTTCAACATTTGCACCACAGTTTAAGTGATAAAATAAGGAAATTTTCATTATATATTGTATAGTTTATAATTTTATTGCCATGAAGGGCAAACCACTCAGTTCTCAGTCTCAACAGCTAGTTATTAATTTGATGAATTATTTTGAAAAAGAGAAATCCAATGGAGGTCCCCTAATACCACTGTTGGCAATTCAGGAAGTAAGTATAAAGTAACAACTACAGAAATCAAAATGAAACGTTAAAATTGCAAGTTTTACCAGGAATATGAGTTAAAATATATCAAAGAAATTCTTGTAATTTTGTTATGTGCATTGGGCCAGAAAGCATTTAACATTTTTACTTACTGTAGCTTGCAGTTTTTATTGTTTAAATATTTTATTATTATATATTAGGACATCCGTTTTATTGGTTTTTCTTTTATTTGATGCAGCGTGTAGCTCAAGCATTAGATATATCCATGAGTACTGTGACCAGAATCCGAAAGCATTTACTCCAAAATAATAATGTAGTAAAATCTCTACAAAAGACACGGCCCCGAAAAAAAGCAAAAACACTTGATTTGTCTATAGCAGCAAATGTGAAATACGATATGATATTTATCGCATGTATTCTGAGAGTACGTATTACAAAATTGATAACATTATTTTAAGGAGCTTTTATTTAAATTATTAGTATTATTATGTATTTATTAGTTTTCCTCTTTTAGAAAAGCACATCACGCTATCAAGTTTAAGTCATGAACTTGCAGAAAAATCAGTCATGTCCATAAGCTATAGTTCTTTGCAAAGGGTTCTTTCTACCATTTATTGGTTTCAAATACAAAAAGGATAACATCTGGAGATATTTGATTGAAAAGCCACTATTGCAACACAACGTACAAAATTTTTGAGAAAATTAGAAAAAAAATCGTTTTTCTAGATGAAACTTGGATATTTTCAAAAGGAAATCCTAGAAAATCTTGGCAAGACACTTCTCTAAAAATTTAAAACGTCCATTAGAACAATTAGCAAAAACAACTAAAATAATCTGCAGTCAGCAGGAACTAAAAGAAGCTAACATAGTAGACCTAGGAAATTAAACAAAAATTGTGTTTTTGAAAGAAGCTATCATTATTGCGCAGTCCTTGTGTTATGGAAAAACTATTGTATTTGAATGTGTATAAAAAATAACGGTTTGATTCAGTAGCTAAGATGAATCAGTTATTTAATCAAAAAGAGAAAGTTGAGTTAATTTTTCTTCATGTTGGTGGCTTACATATTCGCGCTTAATTATTAATTAATATTAACTGTATTAATTATATTATTTTTTTTTATATTTTCTGACAGTTGAAATAGTCTGATGTGTTGGGAAACTTGCTTGTGGACTAATCCATTTACAGTAATGATGAATGGTAACATTTTTGTTTCTTATTATTTGTAGATTTCTTTTAGTTCCAAAGCTAGCTCTTCGTATTTCTGTTTTTTCTCCCCATAGGCTTTCTTAATGTTTTCATCTAGTGGTGTGTAAAATCAATGATAAGAGCTGGTTTATCTTGTTTGTTAAATAGCGTCATATCTGGTCGGTTGTGCGTTATTTTACGATCGGTTATGAGGGTTGTGTCCCAAGATAGCCTAAAACCGACGTTCTTCAAGATTAGTTGTGAATTATAGTTATAATTCTGCACCTGATTATTGAGAAGTCCAGTTCGCTATGCGAAATTCTGATGGAAAATTTTGCCAATTTTATCATGCCGTTTAAGATATTGTCATGACATCCCGCTGTGATATGTTGGATGCTCTCTACTATTGCATTTTCGACATAAGTCATCTATACCTTGTTCTTTTAGTTTCCGATAGTACAGAAACGATACAACCTGATCCTGTATAGCCAAAATATTACCGTCCGTTTCAGGAAACAAGTATCCCGCCTTGAGGTAAGCGTTTGATAGTGTTCTACAATGGCTTCCACCCCTTGCTCTCGGTATATACAGTCTGCTGATTTCGGCTTTCGGGTGGTGGTATCGATATTTTGTTAGCATCGTTCGAATTTTTATATCTATTCCTTTTAAACCTGTTTTTGTCCATTTAAGGTTCCCGAATGAATAGGTCACTCTGTGCATGGCCCATGAATTCAGAGTGGTAAAGAGGTGTCTAGATGCTAGTTTAGTGGCCAAGATTAACCTTATTCTCCTGTATAATTCACCCAACATTATCTTCTTAGTCGATTTTTGTTCAATACCTATTGATTGACGGAAGCCTAGATATTTATAGCCTTCTGGTAATGCTGTATTTATAATTGTGTCATCCATTAATAATGTGTTTTGTTGTTCTGTAATGATGCCTCTTTTTATGCACATTTCTCCAGACCCATTTCCATCTGAATATAAGAACTGAATGACTTGACTATTTCAGTTGACTTTGGAGATGATCTGAGTTTGAGGCATATATTTTCAAATTATCCATATAAAACGAATGGCTTAAGCCGAAGCTTTTGGCCTTTGGCCGAAGTGTTATACCCCCATCCTTCCATCAGATATTCGAGACAACTTCTAACAGTCCCGTTTATTTGGTATATTTGTAGCACTTTTCGAAGCCATGAATGGAGCACCGAGTCGAATGCTTTCTTGTAATCAACCCATGCTATTGAGATATTTCGTTTTCTTTTTCTCGCCTGTTCACAAATGATACTAACAATTCCTTAGTTCCTCTAGCTCGTTTTTTGCAACCTTTTTGTTCGTTAGCTAGAAATTCGGTTAGTATTGATATGTGTAATCATATGTTGTGCGAGAATTGCAGTAAAGAGGTATATTGTTGGTAGGTAGGTTATACGCCGATATTCATTCGGTTGGGACGCTGATCCACTTTTAGGTATCACAATCGTGACGCCTTTCGTAAAGTAATCCGGGAATCGAACGGGTTTCTTCAGAACCTGTTGTAGTTGCTTTGCTAAGATGTTATGAGCAGTTGTGAAATTTTTCCACCAGTAATTATGGATTCTATCTATTCCGGGTTCTTTCCATATATATTATCGTTGTTCTAATAGAGTATTCTGTGATTTGAATTGGTGGTATATCCGGTATCAAATTGTCCTTTTCCACATTCCGAATCCATAAAGCTGTTTCACAAAGCCTCATTTCTTGTGCCCATATATCCTGCCAAAACTTAGCCATTACCTATATTTATATATATTTATTTATTTATATATATATATATATATATATATATATATATATATATATATATATATATATATATATATATATATATATATATATATATATATATAGCTTCTTTGTGGATCAGACCTTGGCGTGGTAAAGGGGCTTCCATAAGTCAATGAAGCTTTGAGCTATGTCGTCTGGGGCGTATGCTCCTAAAAGGATAACCCATGGCGGACAGGTCAAAGCAAAGACTTCAGACTAACTTGATCCAAAATCTGCCAATCCGCATTGGACCAGCGCGGCAGATTAAGGTCCAAACCCATGGAGCGATAAGGAAATTGAGGTATTTTTTGATGATGTGGCCCAACTTCTAGACAGCGAGAGTTGCAGGTACAAAATCCTGATGGGTGATTTTAAGGCTAGAATTGGAAAAGCAAGAACTAGTGAAACTGCAATTGGCCCATACGGAAATGGCGAGCGGGACAATAGAGATGACAGATTGGTTGATTTAGCTGAAGGACAAGAATTGTACATTATGAACTCGTTCTATAAGACAAAAATCAGCAGAAAATGGACATGGATAAGTATGAATTGAAATGGAAGTGGGCAGGTCATATAGCGAGACGATGCGACGACAGATGGACCAAAGCAATTCTGGAATGGATACCGCTTGATCATAAACGCCCGCGAAGAAAGCCGAAAACACGATGGACGGCTGACATCATCAAGTATATTGGACCCGAATGACAGAGGAAAGCTCAGGACCGTGCGAATTGGGGAGGCCTTCATCCTGCAGTGGATCGACAATGGCTGAATGACTCATGCACATCAGTTGGATTCTTCACTCGAAGTGGACAACACTTGAAGATGCCAATTGAGATTTTGGCGAAACGTCATGACTCTTCACAAAACGAACGTATCGACACTCAGAATTATTTACAGTCAAATGTATCAAGAGCGCTTTGAGATTTCTTAATGAAATTTTGTACCCAAACATCAGGACATGTCACTTTTTGGGTATATTATTATTTTTTTTTTTGTTGACGCATATTTGAAATCCAAGGCTAACTTGATTTTTTAAAACGGCAACAGTACTTGAATTTGGCATTGTTGGAAAGTTTTTTCTAAATTCAACGAGGTAAATATTGTGTTTTTTTTTCAAAACAGATTTTAAAAAATGGCTAAAACGTGTTTCGGTCTGTTTTAGGGTAAATATATTTTATATTTAGTGGTGGCCAATAAAATAAGAGTGGCGGAGTCTTAATAATATTAGATTGTTATTGTTAGGTTATGCCTAATTTAGAGGCAAGCTCCCGAACAGTTGTACGCGGATTGGCTTCTCCTAAGGCCCTCAATTGCTCGTTGTCAACATCCGATGGTCGACCACTAAGTCGTCATCTTCAAGGCTGTTATCACAGCTAAGGATTTATAAAAAAGGCGATTGCGCAGTACCTTCATTACTGCTTTCTGGGCCAAACGCATCGTTGATATTGCAACTTTTCGGCCTAGATGGAAGTAGAACAAGAAAAATTTTCGAATTTGCTTTTTAAATTTAACTGAGGTAGCCGATACTTGATGGAAATTCATTTTAAATAAATAAGCAGATATTAATATTTTCTCACTGTTAGTTTAGTATAGTTTGTATTTGAAAAAGGTACTGTGTGTCGAAACAATTGTTATACATACAATTTTAAATATAGTGGAAATTTTTAGATATTAATCTCTGTTTAGTAATTTGCTTTTTACCCATATTGCATTTAACGCTCTGAAAAAACTGCTCAAAATATTTTAGAACAAAACTACCTCACTTATAGAGCGAAAAAAAAACGCGCTTTAAAATGATAAAATTATATTTTAAATCATAAAATGTTAAGTCAAAGCAATTTAACTCAAATGTATTTGAAAATACAGCATTTAAAATTTAAATTTTAAAATTAAATTTAAAAAACAAAAAACAGCAATAACTTTCCTAACAATCTAATAATAAATTTTATAAGACAATATTAATTTTCTGGTATTAGTCTGAATATAAACAATTACTTTATTCATAATTATACGTTGATGAGATATTTTAGAAAAAAATACATGATCAAAAAAATAACAATAATCCTTATTACAAATCAGAAAAAACTAAAAGATCTAAGTCTCTAAAACTGTATAAGAACCACCAACCACTGTGCAATCACCCAAAAATGAAAGTGACAACATCGCATTGACTAATTGAGATCCCCATAATAAAACGTGCTGGCAACAAAAAATATTTCAATGTGTCAGTGTGTGTATTTTAATTCCATTTAAAACCAATATTGTATTATGTACGCGAATACGAAGGTTGCTATTTATGTATCCGGAATAATAAAAAAAAAAACAAATATTTATCAGTTTTATTGTTTTTCAAAATATTCTCCGCATTGATCGATACACTTTTGCATACATTTGAACCAATTTTCATAGCACTTTTTCCATTCCGATTGAGGTATCTCCAAAACATGCGGATCAACCGCTTCTTCTGGCGTCGAAAATCGTTTACCACGTAGTTTATTCTTCACGGATGGGAACAGAAAGAAATTATTAGGTGACAAATCAGGACTCTACGGCGGATGACCCTTCAATTCGATGTTCTGACTGGACAAATATTGAATTGTTCGGTCCGATGTGTGAGAACTCGCGTTGTCACGGTAAAGAATGATCTTGCGTAGCTGATTGTTCTTTCTTATTTTTTTCATAGACTTCTGGCAAAAAAATGGTTGTGAACCATTCAGAATTGACCGTTCTACAATTCTGCTGAGGCCATATGCCTATTTATCACAAAAAAAATTGGGGACCATTTGCTTCAAAGTGTTTCTTGCGCGCACAACATTTGTTGGGTTTGGTCCATTTTGAAAGAAACAGACGCATACGCATAGATTGAAGATTCATTACCTGTGTAGATGTTATACACGTCTTTTGACGTACACGATTGTATTTTTTGAACATTTCTTTGCATCAATCGATACAAACCTTTTTTTGAGCGATTGTCAAATTATGCGGAATCCAATGCGCACAAATCTTTTTCACGGCTAAAGGTGCATGTAAAATCTTATGTATGCTTGTCATACTAATGCTCAGGGCTACCTCAATCTCACGATATGTCACATGACGATCTTACTTTTCAGTTCGCACACAGTATCAATGTTTTCTGGCCTAACAACCGACTTTGGACGAGCTTCTTTAAATTCGTCAGTGAGCGAACGACAGCCACGCCTAAATTCACTAAACCAGTGATATACAGTTGCTTCATCGCCAAAAGTCGAAGTGAGTTAATCGATGCACTATTGTTAAGATAATCCATATCAAAAGTCATAGTAAATCGTAGCACAAAAATTTTCACGAGTGAATTCCATTTTTTGACTAAGATGAAATTTTCAAGTCACTAAACAACACAAATAACATCTGTATTGCAAAACGTTCTGAGTACGCCAACAATGTCATACTCTACGATATATATGTCAGATGGTGTCTAGCAACACCATTGTGCCAATTCTGGATATATAAATAGCAACCCTCGTATCACGATATGCTTCTTTTTTATGAAGAAGCTGCAGCCAATCAGATTAGAAATATACCAGGACTTTTTCAACGTGTTTGGGAAAGTTGGTTAAAATGGTACCAGGTTTGCATAGACTCAAATGTGTGAAATAAAATAGTGCTAGTAATAGCACTATTTTAAAATAGAGAAAATAAATTAGTGCTAGTAATTTCAACTTTGACAGTAAAATGTAAGTTACCTTTTTTGTGAAAAAAGACAAACTAAATTTATGCTGAAACATATGGAATAAATGGCTATACAAATATTGCATTTTATTTTTAAACGCCTTAATTACTTTTAAGTTATTAAGTTCTTAAGGTATGAAACAAAAACTGAATTTTCCTTGGCTATGTTGCCAATAATGTTTTCCGTGGAAATGATTGCATTTTGGACACATGTTTTAAGGAAACTTTTCGTTCAAAATTATCTTAAAAATCGTTGGGTAAATTTACGAAAGTTATTTCCCTTACACCCTGTATATTATAATCTGACATATTTTCATTTGCAAATTTCCTGGAAGAATTACTAAGACTTTTCCCTGTTTCTATTGTTAAAATATAAACCTATCAGATTTAATCTGTTTATAACGATCGACTAAAATTTAAAAAAAAATAATGAAAGGATGTGGTTTTAAGACTGATTATAGTGAAATCCATTATGTTTTCCTTGTTTACTATTTTTACATGCATAAGTAATGTTATAGAAAAACGTAAAATCATTTTACAACATATTCTATTGTTTTTGGTTCTAATAACAGATATCATTTCGAGTTACAACGTATAAATTTTAATAGCTAAGTATACAGTAGTCATTTTGATAATTAATGTTCAGCAAATGTGGGAAATTATATCGTTTGTATAACATTGTTTTTGTGGAGTTTCCTTTAGGTTTTCCTCCAATTGATGTTTTGAATGGATGCGTCATCAAGATTATTTGGGAATTTTTGTTTATTCAGAATATCAATGAAAAATAGCAGTTTAAAAAGGATTTTTAAAATACAGGAAATTCAAAAAGTTCTCTGCCTGACACAGAGATGCTGCAAGTATGATTAAAAGACTAAGACAATTGAAGAGCTATGTGGGTGAACATGTTAAGTAACAATTTAATGAATTTGAGAAAATCAGCTGTAAATTTATTAGAGTGCTCATTTTGTCTGTTCACTCAATCAATGTTTTTCTGGCACTGTTGCTTGTAACATTCAAATAATTGATGTTTTACTGACGTAACTATATAGTGCGTTTCAAGATATATCGTTGACCGATTGGCGGCAATAAACTCTTAACAACCCCTGCCGTAACGAAAACCAGCAAAGTTGCAAGAAATGTACACAGGGCCGGGCCTAATAAAATAACGGGTAAAAAGAGAAAATTAATTTCATACCTGTTTAGTAGTTTCGAAATATTTTAGTTTAGTTCGCATTATTTTCTTAAACAGTGCAGTTCTATAATTTCGATCGTATTTTTTGTTATTCCAAATGTGCTAAAAATGTGGCTTGGCCAGGTAATGACTATTGTGCCTCCGGTAGTGTTAATTTTAAAAGACAACATTTACCGTCCGATGCTAAACAAATTGTTAAAAATGTGTATGTTTCTTTATTGAATAGGGGGCTTAATGTAAATGCAGCCGCAGCAGAAAACTCTTCATTAACGAAAACGTTGTCTACAGTTAAAGATATTGTGACGAAGCCAATTAAAGCCCAAAAAGTTCGTAGTGATTGTGTGTCCCAACACAAGACGCTTGTGTGCATTGGTTTATATGACTCAAAAGTGGTGATTTCGACTTGAAAGACAAAAAACGACAGGTCAACTGAAAAACGATAAAAAATTGAAGATGCTAAATTGCAAACATTGTTGGAAGAAGACGATATGCAAACTGAACAACAAATCGTATAGAGGTTAAATGTTGGTCGCCGAACCATTTGTGATCGTCTGCATGTCATGGGAAAGATCTAGAAGGCAGGAACATGGATGGAAAAGCGAAAAACGGGGTGCGAAGTTTTGCTTTCTCGGCATGCAAGAAAGATTCTTTTGCATCGGATCGTGACTGGAGACGAAAAATTGATATATTTCGAGAACCCATAACGCCGAAAATCATGGGTTGACTCAAGACAACCATCAACATCAACCGCAAGACCGAATCGCTTTGGAAAGAAGACAACGATGTGTATTTGGTGGGATCACATCGGTGTCGTGTACCATGAGCTTCTGAAACCAGGTGAAACAATTAATACCGTTCGCTACCGTCAACCGACCAGAATGGGCGACAAGACACGAAAAAGTGATGTTGCAGTACAACAATGTCCACAGTACACAGTGAAAGCGGACACAATTTCTATACTTGGCCGGGAACTCTTGTTACTGGAAATACCACTTGATTTCATCGATGTCTCACGCAGTTTCCATGAAACACTTCCGGAGATGTCGAAAAATGGCTTGGTGACTGGACCACCTCACAAGATGTACGGTTTTTCTGGAAGGGCATCCACAAATTGCCAGAAAGATGGGGAAAATGTGCAGCTAGAGATTGCGCATACTTTGAATAAACCATTTTTTATCTTTTTTTCCAAATTAAACATGTTTTTTAAGAAAAAATTAAGAAGTATTAGCTACCACACCTGCTAGGCCCACGCCCAAATTAATTTAATATAGGCAAGGATTAAATACAAGCTTCAAAAGACGTTAAAAAAGAAGAAGCGGATTGGAGTAGTGCTGAGATTGCTTATCGTCGACCACTGTATGTCTTCCTTTCATCTCCAAATACAGCCTAAGGAATATACATTCTGTCAAAAAAGTACCTGGAATTAATCATTTGAAGAGCCCGCTTAAAGGGATTGTCAAAATTCTTTTTATCGCTAAGTTGACACAACTGTCCTCTATACTGAAGCGGAATTTGAACATCAGAGTCGCTGAAAATATTGCAGAAGACTTACGGTGAATCGACTTTATCAAAAACTCGTGCATATGAGTGGTACAGTGCATTCAAAAACGGTCGATGTGGTGGAAAAAAATGTATAATGAATATTTACCTAGGATCAGGTAGAACAATCTTTTTACTGGCCCTTGCGGCTGGTGTACACTTGCTCTTCTCCATGGCCATGAGGTAGCTGACGTCAGCCAGCACTGCTTCCAAATCCGCCATGGCGATCGTTTCTTAACAACAGACCAACACGGCACAACTTTTGAGGACGCGGCTCGCTGATAATCACACTTTTCGGTACATATACTGGGTCGTATCGATATACGATCCACGTGATTACGGTGATATTAGCCAGTCTGGGTTCATTGGTGTATCAAAGGGAGTGGATATTATTCCTGGAACAAAAAAGAAAAAATAAATAAATTGAAGCTATTATTGGCCATACTAACAAACATCTTGTATAAACACGGAGAGATTTAACACTAAACACGAAATAACTCAAACTCGAAGAGATTTACCAATAAACACCAAATCACTTTTTTAAACTTCTCGACGCACGTTTTGCTAACCATGTTAGCATCATGAGGAGAATATGGTTAGCGAAACGTGTGTCGAGAAGCTTAAAAAAGTGATTTGGTGTTTCATACGGAAGGTTCCAATAGAAGAATTGATCTACGATGGCTACACGATCAGTGGAACTAAATCTTTATCGTAAGTATACCACTAGAATATGCTTATTGGAGCAGATATTTGGTTTCTTAAGTCATGCCAGACTAATAAAATATTTCCCAACTTTATTAAAATTAATATTTCAAAATATTCCAAAATATGTGACAAAATAACTAATTTTACAAAACAGAAATAGCTTGACTTAGAAATCAAACATTTGTACAGTAAATGGAGTATGCCTGAAATTCATGCGTATAATCTTTACAAGAAATTAACTTTTAAATTAACTAATGTAGAACATGAATGTTGGTGCACTTTCTAAAGGACTATGTTCACAGCAGTAAATAGTAACAAAGTCAAAATTGAGCAGTCGAAAGAACATATTCCAGAAAAGAGCATCAACATAGAAGAAAATCTTTTAACACATACGTTTGACAATCCAGAACTAGATGTCTTAAATAAAGATTTCAATTTTGCTTTGCCAGTATCCTGTAATGAGTTAGAGGATATGGGAGCCGATATTAAAACTGCTATAAGACACTTTCCGGAACATTCAAAAGCTTTTATCAGAGAGTCATGTAAAGGCAAAATTGCAAAAACTATTTCAAATAAAAGTCAAAATATGCCAAATATTTCTAAGATTGTCAAGCGTCTGCGAGAGAAGGATTGTTTATATTTAAAAGCTGATAAGGGAAATAAGGTTGTTGTAATGGACAAATCTGATTACTTTGAACGCATTGAAAAATTAATTCCAGACTTAGGAATCAATTGTCAAAAATTGTTAACGAAGGCAGAGATACATTGAAATCATGTAACAGACTTGTTTCTCCTTCTCTGAAAAGCAAATATTTCTAATCCAAAAGTGCCAAGATTGTATAATCTACCAAAAATGCATAAACCAGGAAAATCAACGAGACCAATTGTATCAGCCATTGATTCTCCAACATACAACTTGGCAAAATGGTTAATAAAGATATTTGAAAATCTACCAAACCAACTACCTTCCTGTTCTGTGATAAACTCAACAAAATTCATAGAAAAAGTCAGAAACACACATCTACAGGAAGGTGAGCTTTGGTTTCCTTTGACGGATCAATCGTTGTTTCCGAGTGTCCCGATTCCACATACCTTGAAATACCTGATGGAATTACTCGAGTTAAACGATTTTAATAACAAGATTGTTTCTGAGTACATCTCAATTGTTTTTAGCTTAACAGGTTTTACGAACAAGAAGGAACGGCAATAGGCAATCATCTGTCACCGTTCTTAGCCAACTTATTCATGAGTAAATATGAAACCGAGGCAAAAGATAAATGCAATTACTTTCCGAAGGTATGGTTAAGATATGTGAATGACGTGTTTACAATTTTCGAATCAAAAAATGAAAACTTAGATGATTTTATTAAGAACTTAAATGATAAATCCCAAAAGATAGTATTTACGCATGAACTCGAAAACAACGATAGTTTACCATTTCTGGATGTTTTAGTCAGTAAAAACAATAAAAATAGGTTCGATTTTGATATTTTTAGAAAAAACACCAACACTTCGAGATACATTCCTAACTATTCGAATCATAACTTCCAAAACAAGATGACCAGTTTAAATTTCATGGTAAATAGATTAATCAATTTTCCTTTAAACAAAGATAAATTCAGATTAAATCATCTCCTGATGATGCTAACATGATTAGCAAAACGTGCGCCGAAAAGTTTAAAAAATGATTTGGTGGTAAGTGATAAATCTCTTCGAGTTTAATGTTTCACATGAAGGTTCCAATAGAAGAATTGACCAAATAACTTATTTAAAACTTTTCGATGCACGTTTCGCTAACCGTGTCAGCGAGAAGAGAGCGAGCAGAACTCGAAGAGATTTACCGCTAAATATCAAATCACCTTTTTTTAACTTCTCGACGCGCGTTTCGTTGACCATGTTAGCATCATCGGGAGATGAAAATCTCTTAGGAGGTAAATCTCTTCGAGTTTAGTGTTTCACACTGAAGGTTCCAACAGAAAAAGTGAAACATTTTGAAAGCAATTATTTTGACCTTGTATTTGTTGATAACAAAATACTAAATTTGATAAAAAATTAAACAAAACATTTATAAAGGGCTATATATAATTATATTCTATAGAAGAGTATTTGATTGTAAAGGAGATTAGTGATCATTTTTGACGAAATTGACTAAGGGAAATAGAAAAACTTTTCCATTAAGAGTGTTAGAACTTTGACACTGCGTAACGTAATAGCGTCAACACTGTTTGAAATGCAAATGTCACTCATAGACTGCTGTGCTCAGTATATTGAATCAATTCACTGTATCTGCGTCGAACATTCGCGAATTGGGCTATAGAGCAGTTCGAAGGCGATTCTTATTTTGGGGAAAAAACTATCTTTTCCGACGAATGCACTTCTGGGTTTGTAAACAAACATAACTAATTTGGACCGATGAAAATCTTCAAGTGATTGCTACTTAGCTCTTCATCCTTAGAAAGTCACTGGTTGTGGTGGTTTTTGAGCTAAAGGAGTAAGAGGATCTTATTTTTTGAATTCGAGATTTTCATTATTTCGAGAAATGTTAATACGATAAGAGATCATGTGATCTCATGCCCTTGGATTATTTTTGTGTGGTTATATTACACTCTGATTTACAGAAATAATCCCCGAACAATTATTGACATGTGTGAAAGAGTAATCGAAAATTGGAACTCCAGAATGTGTTTCACCAAACGAAGCCAAGGGAGGCATTTGAAGATAAAATAAAAACTACTAGATTATCACTTGTAGTTGTCACTGTGCATCATTTTAATATTCTGACACTCTTATTGGGCAACCCTTTATATTCTATCAAGGTCAGATTTGTTTTAATTTTGAATTAATCAAAATTTTTTCGATACTTTTCTTGTTGACTGAAATATACTTCTCCATTCATATTCATGCATTAACATACACAGTGCTGGTCAATAAAATAAGATTGGTAGAAAAAAAAATTAAAATACAAGTTTTCTTTTCTAATTTATTTACCATAATAAATAATATAATATGCTAATATTAATTGACTTTTAAACATTTTGTTTACAATATAACCAGAGCATTTTATTGCAACTTATCTTCTTAAAGAATTAATTTCCTGCTAACGGTTCGCACTTCAGAGGTGAAAAAATAAAAGTGTACAAATTTGAAACACATTATCGCAGATCAATTATTTTATTGATATAGAAAAAGTTAGTTCGTTTCCCAATATATTAAAGTAAACTTGCCTCGCTCTAGATACTGTACTGCTGAAGAAAGGAGATTAATTTTGCAATTGAGAAGTCAAACCAAATCTTATGTATTTTTAGGAATATATGTGTAAATGTTAATGTTTTGAAATAACATATGTAACTTAAAAAAAAACCAGAAAAGAATCCAAGAAAAATGAATTAAAAGAATAGATAATCTTATAGTACGCGAGGCTTTAAAGGATTATTTGGCTACCTCTGTCATTATAAAAAATCTTGACCTAAGTATTAGCACCAGAACTATAAGACGACATTTAATAACAGAAGAACAAATGCAATAGAGTAGCCAAGAAAGTTCAATTTTTATGTAAAAAGAATATAAAGTAGTGATTAAAATTTGTAAAAAGAAACTAGTGAAGATTTCCAACGTAACCGGAAAAACAAAACGGAATAAATAAATTTAGTTCTGAGGGCAAATTGTATGTGAGAAGATAAAGAATTCATTTCACTCGATTCATTCTTAATGAAGAATTCATTCCACGTAACACTTTGGGTACAGTGAAGCACGTGGAGCAAATAAAGCATGTAAAACAAAAGAAAATATGACACAAGAAATTTAGTTAGGAATCTTAAAGACAATTATGCTGCTTTACTTGTTAGCAGTAGAGAATATGCCTTTAAAGTGGGTCTACCAACAAGACAATTATCACCAAAATACGACTCATATGGTAAAGCAGTAGTTCGAGAAGAAACATATTAGTGTTGTGGCCTTCACGGCCCCTGGACCTAAATTATATCAAGAACCTTTGGAGAGAGTTAAAACGACATTTTGGTGGTAAAAAAAATAGCAAACAAGACGACATTGTGGCAAGAAATTCAGACAGCTTGGTTTTGAATATATGTAGAAACATACTGACATGTAATCGACTCCATGCCAAGAAGATGTCAATCAGTAATTACAGTTTTAGATAACTGCACTTTTTAGTTTTTTTTTATAATTGTTAATAAATATTACTCTTATTTTTTGACCACGTAATTTTTTCTAAAATATTTAATCAACGTATAATTCTTAATAAAATAATTGTTAATAGTCAAACTAATATCATATATGCATTTTAAATGCTCGATAAATACATTTTGGAAAATTAATATTGTGTTAGAAACAACATAAAAATGATTTTAAAATCATTAAATGAAATGTTATGTTACGGTACCCTACTGCATACTTTTCAGTGATTTTTTTCGATTTTTTTTACTGAACCGGAAAAAAGTTATCAATTTTCCCACAAACCGGCGTTTTTTTTCAAATAGTTATTAGTTACTTTCAAAAATTGAGCAAATAAGACGTTTTTTTAAACTATTTGTTTTTGAATGAATGAGCCTTGAGTTTTTCGGAAAAAAATCATTACTTTTTCAAAGTTCGTCATTTTTAATGTATTCTTTTTTTTTCCCTGAAAAAAATCCATTTATCTTACGTTTCATGTTGCAAGTCCCATCGTAATCATGAGTCACTTACTCTCTACTTACTCTTACTCTTTAATGAGTTACTTACTTAAAACCTTCCTAAAGATAGTATATAACCGAATTACATTATAGATCTTTATTTATATAATTATTCTAATAATTGACTGTTTCAACTTTTATTTGATGAAAATCCATTATCAATTACTTTAAAATAAGACATCCCAAAAAGGCTGTGTAAAGGCAAAATTTCCTGTAGTAAGCGCTGTTCATACTTAATGAAAAAAGTATATAATAATAGAAATAAAAGTATCCAGTATACCTCGCCTAAGGTACTGGACGGGTCACGGATGTTGGATAGTGAAAGTTTCATTAGATATTAATGGACAGCTGCGAATATATCAAAATAAGCAGCCCCGAACCAAGGCAAAAAAAAACTAAATCCACTTAGCGTCTGACTTGTATCAAGCGGTTGAGTGGTCAGCGTCTGTTCACCAGTGGTGCGGCTGATGTTAAAATTCTGGAACTAACCCCTCCAGTCTTAACCTCTGAACCGTCATGGTTCAAACCTTTAATTCAAAGTACAAGATGAAGCGTTCTAGTAATTACAAAATTACCCCAGGAGGTAGACAATCCTCTGCCAGCTTTGCTGGTACAACTGGACTTTCGGATTCTGGGGCGTCCGGGCTTAAACGCAAAACTTTCAGAGGGAGTCGGAGACCTCTGGCCAACGTCTGAAACCGAAAACAAAAACTTTCTTTGGAACGGTAAATATCAATTCTCTCCTGCGTCCAGGAAAACTACACGAATTGGGGCGAACATTAAATCAGCAAAAAATCCAAATTTTAGCTTTGCAAGAAACTAGATTGACAGATAATAACACCTTGGAATTCGGAAACTACAGACTTTTTAAAAGTAAAACGGACAAAAAAATACTCAGAAATACACCACATCTCGGTGTTGCTTTCGCTGTCTCAAGAAACATCCTTGGTTCTATAACAAATGTCCAGCCAGTAAATAATCGACTTATGACACTATCCCTTAAGTGTGCTAACAAAAACTATACATTAATCAATGCACACCTCCCAGTTAACGAAGAAAATAAATCTAATCCTGAAAAAGTATACAAGTCCTGGGAAATTCTAGAAAAGACTATCTCTAAAATTCCCTCTAACCATGTAAAAATCCTATTGGGTGATTTCAACGCCCAGCTAGGGAAAGAAAAAAAGTACAGGAAAACAGTCGGCAGTTTTCCCGCTCATAAATGGACTAACCATAATGGTAGAAGATTGGTTGAACTATGTTCGCAGTTTAATCTAAAAATAATGTCAACCCATTTTAAGAAGAAAATATCAAAACAAAAGACCTGGAGGTGCCCAAACACGGACATGGGTGAATTTCAAATTGACCATGTTGCTATTTCGTACCCCAATCATAAAGAGATTTTGAATGTTCAAGTCAGGAAAGGAGCAAATATAGACACGGATCACTACTTGACTAGAATCAAACTTAGCTTAAAACCTCGAAAACTTATTCAAAAGCGGCTGCTAATACCAAAGTTTGACCCAACGAAAATAAAACCAGCCCTAACAGAACAACTTGATAAACAACCAGCACAGAACTGGCAAGAAGTGAAACAAAAAATTATTAAAACAGCCTTAAAGTTGGTCCCTTTACAAGAACGTAGAAAACATCCGTGGTGGGATGAAGTTTGCGAGCAAGCAGTATTAAGCCGAAGTAAAGCATTCAAAGATTGGAACAGTCAAAAAACAGCAATAAATTATAACATATTTTTGGAAGTAAGAAAAGAAACATCGAAGCTAATTAGACAAACTAAAAGAAAATATGAAAACAATCAACTTAATGAAATAGAAAAAGATTTCCAAAAAAATAACACTCGAAACTTTTACAAAACATTTAAAACTAAATTAACAGGCTAACAACCGCAAAGTATTTGCTTCCTAAAGGAAAATGGACAATTAGCTCTAAATAACCAACACAATTGCAAAGAACTTACGAAATATCTTGAACAAATACTAAACTGCCCTGAGCCCTTAAACAAATTAGCAACACTAAAACCTAAATAAACAAACCCAGATTCATTACCACCAAATGAAGATGAAATAATTAGGCAAATCAAGCGGCTTAAAAATGACAAGGCTTCTGGTGAAGATGGAATCACTGCGGAACTTTTGAAATCCGCTGGTCCAGGTACAATCAGGGAAATAACCAAAATTCTACAAGAAGTTTGGCGAACCGAACGGATTCCGGAAGATTGGAAAGATGCTCTAATCCATCCACAACATAAGAAAGGAGATAGAACGGATGTAAACAACTATAGAGGGATATCTCTTCTCCCAGTTTGTTACAAGATTCTATCTCAATGTCTACTAGACAGAGCACAGGGACAGTTAGAACCTAACATTGGTGAAAATCAAGCAGGTTTTTGACCGGGCAGATCATGCCCTGAACAGATCCTGAATCTGAAGTTGATTCTAAGACATCAAAAACTGTACAACAAAAATCTCGTCTGTACATTTGTGGATTTCAAAAAAGCATATGATTCTATTGACCGCGAATCTTTATTCCGAATCTTGAAAGAACAAGGACTAGATCTGAAAACGCTGGCAATTATTAAAGCAACGTTAACTAACACAAGGTCAAAAGTTAAATTCATGGGTGAGAGCTCAGAGCCCTTCGAAATTAAAACTGGAGTGAGACAAGGGGATGGACTCTCGCCACTTTTATTTAACTGTGTTCTAGAAAAAGTAATACAGGAGTGGCGTGAAAAAAAGTCGGCCCTGAATATTGACCAGCCCATTAAACTGGGAAGAACCAACATCAAAATTGATTGTCTGGCATTTGCTGATGATCTAGCAATTTTAGCTCAAGATGTATTAACGGCACAGAAACAGATTGAAATCCTAAAAGAAACAGCAGAAAATGTAGGACTCCAAATTTCCTTTGAAAAGACACAATACATGACCTGCAACAGACTAAGAACGCCATTTCTAAAAACAAAATATGGTAACATCAGACGAGTCTCTCAATTCAAATATTTGGGTGAAATAATCATGGAAAATGGGTTGGAAAAAGCGGCCAATAAGGGTAGATGTCAAAAAATGGAAACGGCATGGAGACTTACACAAAATATTTACAACAAAAAATGCCTATCTAAAAACACAAAACTGAGACATTACAACACAGTTATTAAGCCAGAATGTCTATATGCTGCGGAAACGCTCATTTTGAATAGAAAGAGGGACATCGAGGACATTGAAAAGAAGGAAAGAAAAATCATAAGAAAAATCCTAGGGCCCAAGCAAATAAATAGCACAACATACCGACTTCGAGAAAACCAAGAAATCAAACAATACACAGATATACATAGCGATATGAGAAAAAGAAGACTTAAGTTTTACGGACACATAAAACGGATGAATCCGAGTAGGTTAAGTAGACAAATAGTCGAATTTTATGAAAATAGGAGTAAAGCTAAAGTAGAAATTATTAAATGGATTGCTGCAATTAAAGAGGACCTAAGATCAGCAAATATTACACAGGGTGAAATTCAGGATAGAGGCTGTTTCAGACACAAGGTTAACGTTTGGAAAGTTGGCCAGAGAGAAAAATGTAGGAAGACTGGAACAACTTGGTCTGACGAAAGGAAAAAAGCTCATAGCGAAAGAATGAAATTAGTATGGGCACAAAGGAAGGCTAACAACCACAAGCGCCTCTAATTGTACTTCGCGTGGTCCACCAGGGCCCATACGTGAATAATAATAATAATAGAAATAAAACAATTGTAAACATTGTTCGTACTTCATAGAAAAAAGGTTCTTTAAAAATACGTATAATCGGGTCGGTTTTCCAGACGGTAGACGATACATCATCGTGCTAAATCCCGCACAGTGTAAATAATAGGAAAATATAGACGTCAACGCCATCTGGCAATCATCGCCCTATTAGCACAAGTATGATCACCGAACGGCAAGAAAGGGATGACTTCTGATTCAAGCAAGACAAACGACTCAAAGTAGAAATCAGCTTAGAAATATAAATTCTTTAAAAACTATTACTCTCAGAATGGACAAATATAGCAAGCAATGTAACAAAAAAAATTAGTTATAGATAATAATGTCATAAATAAAAATGGATATTGAAAGATATACTACTGATATAGTGAAAATGATAATACTGATGATATTTTTTTTGGCATTATTAGAAACTATTTTGGGTGATCCAATAATGTTTTCATATTATTACATTCTATTTTAATCATAGTATAATTTAGTCATGATGCATGTAGTATATATAATATGTAGTATTATAATTTCTATAGTATGTCTAACTTTTTGACACCAAGTGCTTTCGATACTGTATCCTTCTAAACCACAGCCTCTACAAATTATAAATACATCACATGTAAACAAAGATCAATTCATTAATAATTTTATATTGTCTTCCATGGCACAGAGCCAAAATTCCACTAAAACTTAAGAATCCTTTTAACAATGCCATTTTTTAATGTCTACAGAATCTAAACTCAAAGAGATTTACCACTATACACCACATCACTTTTTTAAAATTTCTCGACGCACGTTTCGCTAACCATATTCTCTTGATGATGCTAACATGGTTAACGAAACGTGGGTCAAGACCTTTAAAAAAAAGTGATTTGGTGATTAGTGGTAAATCTCTTCGAGTTTAGTGTTTCACACAGAAGGTTCCAACAGAAGAATTGATCTACAGAATCATTAAACGTGTGTACATTTAACGACACTGCATTGAACGAAATAAATGTTAATTCGAAGGAGAAAGGTTTGTTGAATATGAAGTGTGGGATAAAACAATTCATCAAACTGCTTCCAACGCTTTCATAACTGATTTGTCTGTGATTTCAATGGGTTGAGGCCGAACACTGACATTGTTATAGTTTAAGCTTCGACATCAAGATTTTTTAGTAGAATAAAACACTCATAATCGGTAGATTTATAAGTTCTGTGTAATAATTTCCATGTTATTCAATATCCTGAGCCAATGATAGGGAAAGCGCTGGCGGAAGAAAAAAAGAGAGTTAAGATCAACGTAAAGCCTGTTAAAAATATAAGGTACCCCACCGCGATGATAACGTTCTGATAGGTTCTGTAAAGTATTGTAAATATGGTAATTGCGGCCTGGGAATAGAATGGTCTTACAATGAACGTTAAAAAGACAAGATTTATATCGTGTCAAAGAAAAACAGATAAATGGGAATACAAAGGGTGATATTTTAAGTGTGTCCGAACTTTCCATAGGGGTAGCTATCAAATAATCATAGCACATCAAATGTCTGGCAAATCATGGCACATTTAACATTAGATCAACGTTTGCAAATTGTCGAAATTTATTATCAAAATCAGTCTACTGTGCGCTAAACTTATAGAGTAATTTTATGGTGCACATAACCGCCAAACCCAGCGATGTATTCGCCAAATTATCGACAAATTCCAATGATAAAAAAAAGTTTATATTTGAAAAAAAATTCTTCAGTATATTCTCCCTTAAGCTTAATGCATTTTTCCTCTATTCCTCCAATTCGTTTATTCCATCCCTGAAGAGATTTTCTGGAAATCCTTAAATACTCATCTATTGCTGCTATAACTTCTTCATTTGACGAAAAACACCACGAAAGTCAGAGAGGGTCAGATCTGGTTAATATGGTGGATGCTCCACAATTCGTAGTGTAACTCCTTCAATTTGGCCTTTGCAAGAACACCTCTGTGAGCCGGTGCATTATCTTGATGAAAAATGATTTTTTTCTTCGCTAAAGGTCTTTTCTCCAGAATTTTTGCATCCAATTGATCCAAAAGGATTGAGTTATATTGTCCTGTTATTGTTTTATCAGTCTGAAAGTAATCAAGTAACAAACTACCTTTTGCATCCCAAACAATTGATGCCATAACCTTTTTGGTTGATTTTGACCACTTTGGCTGCAACAACCTGAACAACCGAGCTCAGTCAACTCTGCGGTTTGTTGTCGCAGTTCAGGATCATAATGGTAAACCCAAGTTTCATCCATAGTTACAAAACTACGTTTAAAATCCACTTTATTCGTCGTTTTTTATTACAATTTCAACAAATGCGGCACCCATCTTGCACATAGCTTCCTCAAGCCCAATTACTTTTTTCAAAATATGAAACACCCATTCAGTTGAGATGTTCATGGCCTTAGCAATTTCAGTCAAAGCCAATTATCGATCATCCAAAGCCATATTACGTATAGAATTAATTATTTGTTCAGTAGTTGCACTTATTGTACGAGCTCACTTGCTCACTTACAAACCATTGTTTTCGAAGGAGGAGACTCCTCTAATACATTTGCCATTTCACTATGAATTTTCATTGCCTTTTCTATAAAGAATTTAATCATTACACGATTTTCAATATTTTCCATTTTAAAAAATAACACTGATACATTTAGTTTAAGCTGCTGTTTTTGTACAAATACGTTGACGGATCGGGGCCGACGGAAATGCTCATGCTACACTATTTGGTATGATTTTCGCACTGAAGAAGCGATAGGACCTAATTTTTTTTAAGCCGATCACGGACATCGTGTTACTGTTAATGGTGAATTAAAATTTATTATTAATAATTTCACTACATATTTTTTTCATTCGTAAATACTTCTAACACTTTTTCAAGTTTATTTAACTGATCAAAAACTAACCAAACCAAATACAATACATACAATAAAAGATACAACTTTTGTATTATCAATCGTACACGCTCAACAGCCAAATAATCGTAACAGATCGTATATATCATTAAAACCATGTGAAATATACAGATTTTTTAATTTATATTAGTTGAAAATAACAAAATTTAAAAATGTTTATTAGTATATTTCTTAAAAATAATTCCCATGTCATAATTAACAAATTATGTCAAATATATACTGTAACGTAATACTCGCTGGTAAAATAATATTTGCGGAAAAACTAAATCCAAACACTGAGATGTTTGGAATGCAAGCTAACCTGAAACCAAAATATAAACAAACAAAAAAAGCCAAACACGACAATTCTTTGAAGCTTTAACTAATAGGAAATTCATTGTTTTCTAGTAAACCAAAATATTTTTAACATGCACTGCTAGATTACAGTTGCCCTTTAAAATTCTCCTTGTAACATTGTCCTTGAACTAGCATGAATAAGAAAATGGGCGGGACACACGTTACCATAATCACTGTAAAAAGTACTTTGCAAAAATAGAACAATAATATTTACTTTTTTCATAGATCGTTTTCTGGGCCCCAAAAAATGGCTGACGGATCATTTACAATCAAGACGGCCGCCGGCCTTAGCACTGGCTTGTTTCAGATTAGGCGATGTTGCCAAAAACACTGAACATCGAAAGCACTTTGATTCACAAACTAAACATACGAAAAATTAATCATAACTTATTGAACACACTCTGATTAAGGCTTAACTTTATACACTGAAGAAACTGTTAATTAGGCGATATTATTCCGGTGAACAGTCTGAAAGTCTTTCGTAAACTAAATTATGGCAACTACGCGGGTATTTGTTGCAGCTGTTTTTTCAAGGCCTATTAAAGTCCCAAATCGCACTGCCCAGTCTCAAATAACACAAATTAATTGTTTATATGCGTTCTTTTCGCCGAAACGACACTTATTAATTTTCGATAATGGACCTGCGGAGAACGTAGCAGGATTTCTCCTGCTGTAAAGCAAACGAGAAACTGACAGAATGCTTTACCTTGCCCGATTTTAGTCGATGCGCGAGTTTGACTTTGACAGATCTAGGTTTCCAAGCAGTTTGACATAAAACATCTGATAGTGTTGTAATTAATTGTTGAGGATTCGTGGGACTTTTTAAATCATTCGGTTTTTTTCACAAGAAATAGTTTTATTGACCAATTCGTACGTATATTGAGTGGAATTACCTCTTTTAAAATACAATCACTTTTCATTTAATATTATGTAGCTGAAAAAATATTAGGCCCATTTCAAAACAAAATTAAAATTCCTGTTTTGTTTATTTATTTTGATTGTAGTTATTTTTCTTGTACTATGATTAATTTTAATTCTGTCGTTGCTTCGTTTTCTTCAAACAATTCCTTGAAATAAGTAAAATCTGATATAAATATTTATTAAAAAATTACCAGATATTTTAAAGTAATGAAATCCTCAAAATTAATTTCCTATATCCATTTTTAGAATTTGTAGCTGATTTCATATTATTCAATATAAATTTTGACAGTTTGTCAATAAAACATTTATCCAAGAAATGGAAAATATATTAAATAATCTTAGTTCGTCGAGTAATTCTGGGGATGAACAACAAATTAATAAAAATCTTAAACAAATCATAAACCAAGCCAAGGAGTTTAAAATTACTGACACAGAAATTTTTACGAAACTGTTAAAAAATGAAAGTAAAGCGGTCAAAACATTGGGATCAGAAGCGATTGCTGAATTGTGTGCCATTGGGGAAAACAGAAAGATTTTTACCGATGAGGAAATTATTAAACAGCTGATGGAGTTTATGAATTCAGGTATATTAGGTTTTATAAAGTGGAATTTAATGTAACATTATTTTGTTTAAGAATCTGATGATTTGATTTTTACCACTGTTAGAGCATTGGGGAATATATGCTATGAAAATAAAAGTGCGTCAGAACTCGTGAATAAAATAGGTATAGAGAGTATATTAGAGATTCTCAGAAATGATTCCAAACGTCAAGATAATTCCTTAACTACTAAAGTCAGTGGTTTACTAGTTAATCTGCTGAATACTCATGATGATCTCCCTAAAGCTGCATTAAAAGGAGGAATATTACCTATAATAAAAGCTCTTTTAATTAAATATAAGGTATGTTCATCATTTTAATAACACATTTGAAAATATTAGTTTGAGTTATTATAGGGAGCATTAGAAAGCAATGAGATATTGATAACATTTCTTCTAAGCATTATAAATATATTGACAGATTACTTGGATGACAAAGAATATGTATTCACAGAGGATTTTGCAAAAGTCATTATTGAAATATTTAAAACATCTGAAATACCAGATATTTGTGTGTTTTGTTTGGAAATATTTCATCCCCTCTCAGAAAAAGATGAAATCAAGTTACTTCTAGCTAAGGAAGGAGTATGTGAACTTTTGTTTGACCTTATTGAGAAATACAGGTGTGCTAATGCACTAATAATATTAAGTTGAATTGTGTAAATATGCATTTTCACTTTAGAGATAAAGTAAATGATGAGGACAGTCGCTCTGTGTTAAAAATGGCATGTGATCTTATTGTACTGATATTAACAGGAGATGCATGCATGGATTCACTGTATAATGAAGGAAATGGAAAAACTTATCAAAATATGTGTATTTGGCTGGATTCTAATGACTCAGATTTGTTAAGTACAGGTAAAAATGTCTCAGAGATATTTGAAGATTGAAGTTTTATAAAATTTCTTTTAGGCATTTTAGCAATTGGCAATTTTGCAAGAAAAGATACTCATTGTATTCAGATGGTGAAAAACGGTGTTGCTACAAAATTAATCAACCTTCTTAAAAACTACAGTCAGTCTACTGATCTCAATGATGTTAAAGTACAACATGCTCTTTTAAGTACATTAAAAAATTTGGTTATTCTGAAAGAGAATAAGGCCCAGGTAAAAAACTAAAATACATTTTTCTTACTTTGAAGTGTAGACATTTATTTTGTAGGCATTAAAAGATGACATAATTGAAGTTATGTATCCCATGTTGAAGCAGGATCGATTTATGGTTGTTTTTAAGCTTCTTGGAACATACCGTATGGTTATAGATGGTCAACCGGAGGCAGCTTTAAATTTGTTATCGAGGAAAGATTTCATTGAGAGGCTAGTTTACTGGTGTTACAAATCAGATCATTTGGGAGTGAGGTAAGAAAAATTATTGGCTTGTCTGGAAATTACTTTTAGTTTTTACAACAGGTAGCCGTAGTGTAACTTTTATGTCAGGACTATGTCGAGGTATATTTTCCTCCCAGAATGTTCAGATTTGATGAACTGTAAAAGTATTTGTGTTTTATCATGATAATTATTGATATACATTTTTGGCCATTTTCCCAGTAATTATTTATTGATGCTTGTTTGACATAGTATTTGTGTATATAGTGGACTTTCTTTTATTTCTTTCATTGCAAGGGTCCATGTTAAAGTAAAAGTAACACTTCAATTAAATAGGTATATCCATAAGTAATGTCAGTTTCTTAAATTTTAAAAACATCGCCATCTATTGACAATGATTTAACTTAATATAACATAACATATTTTAGTTAAATATATTGGTATTTAATGTGTTTATTATTAAATTTGTAAAATTGTATGAACATTACAACTGTATTAAGGGGTAACACCATTGTAATAAGCGAAAAAAGGTTTTTTTGACAATTTTTTTGGATGGAAGAAAAGGTAATAAGATAATAATATTTAAGAAAGTTATTTGGCATATATTTAAGTATAATACAAAAAAGTTTTATCAAAAAATATTCAAAAATGGCGACACAGGAGCCATTCTCGCGAGACATGTCGAATTTAAGTGGCTCTGAGGCACACAGTGTAATGGTGCAAAGTTGAATCGAGAAAAAAAATCACTTAATCTACATGTTTATAGCTAGTGAAATACGTAGGGGATTTTGAAAATATTCATTTTTGTGTGATTAGCGAGTATCTAAATAAAAAACGTACATTTTCGACAAAAAAAGGGCACTTATTTGTTAATAAATAATGTTTAAAATAACTTATCGAAAATTCCATATGTATTTCACTTCAAAATGTATGAAAAGTCGAAAAATTCGTATGAAAAGAATGAAAAGTGTTGGAGTTATGTTGCGTACCGTTTTTGAAAAATCTTGTTTCGAGAAAAACGCGTTTAAAGTTTTGAAATGTGACATGAAAAAATGAAAAATCCGACTGTTTAAAAATATTTACCATTAATCTGCTATCCCAAGACCATAAAGCTGCCCTTCTATATTGAAATATTCTTCCTCATTCTCTTGTCTCGAATATTTTACATTAGAGCGTGCCACTTTCGCTGCATCTGTCAAAGATATCTCAGCGTGCTTGATCCGCTTAGCATCGGCTTCTAGACAAAAATTCTATGATTGAACGCCAATATTCAACTCCAAAACTTTGATAATTCGAAGATTATTGGTCATATCATAATTAAAAGTGTACACAGCAATATCAATCCCTATACAGGGGGTTTGGTGCATCGTTTGCCAAATTATAATGGCTAATTGGAGAGGTCTTTTGATATCTCCTCAGCCTCCATAAAGCATTATTGAGTCCACAGGTTTTTTATGCTAATTTTTAAATCTTTTTTTCAGAAGTTCCAAAAGTCAGCATTGAAACTTGAATTAAAAAAAAAAGTTATTGGTATATATTCCAAATTATTTATTTATTTTAATGTGTAATTTTGTAGGGTTCAAAATTACATGCAATCGACATTTAGTTTTATTTAATGAACTTGCAAAGTTTTTGTTGAAGAAGTAAAAATAAATTAAAGCTTAACTTTAAATTGCATCTAAAAAAAACTAAAAGATATCATGTTCTTCGAATTCTTTAAAAAAATATCTGGTTTATCTTCTTTCTAATGGTATGCATTCATGCCACAAAAACGTTTTACTAACTTCACTACTTTGCTAAACTTTGTGTATCGGGACGCATTAGACTGATATTCCATATGCAGAATAAAATTGTAAATCATGTAATTGGACCACATTACTTACCTGATTGTCTCAATGGGGTTAATTACCTTGAGTTCCTGGAAAACGTCTTACAAAATGACAGTTGCCCTGCACACTGGAGCTTAAATTCGTGGATTGGGAGGAATGGCCCTATTCCATGGCGTCCACGGTCCTCAGACCTAACTCCATTGGATTTTTACATATGGGGGCAGGCAAAAGAACTTGTACGTCACAGAAGTTAAAACTAGAAAAGATTTATTCCAATGCATATAGGCGGCTTTCGTCATAATTAAAGAAGAAATTCTTTTACATACTACTACGGTAGAAATGAGGCGCGCGTGCATAAGCAACGGAGGTCAGCAATTCGAGCAAGATTTGTGATTAATTAAGACATTGATTATTAAGATTTTATTTTTACTTCAAGTCCAAGGAACGTTAGTAGAGTGAGAGAGCATTTTTTACCTACTTAGCGTATGTTATTTACGCAGCAAATCAGCAAATCAGTGGAGTTAGTAAAACGTTTTTATTGCATAAAACGCATATCGTTAGAAAGAGGATATACCAGAGATTTTTTTAAAAGAATTCGAAGACGATGATTCCTTTTAATTTTTTTTAATATGCAAATCAAAATTGAGCTTTAACTTCTCTTTTTACTTCTTCCACACTTTGCAAGTGTATAAAAAAAATGAGGTGTCTAGGTCTTGCATCTAATTTTGATTTTCATAGAACCCTACATTACACATTAAAATAAAAAATAATTTGGAGGCTAGACCAATAACTTTTTTTTTAATTCAAATTTTAATGCCGACTTTTGGAATTCTTCAAATATAAAATTAAATAATTAACATAAAAAATCCTGTGGGCTTAATAATGCTTTATGGAGGCTGAAGAGATAGCAAAATACTCCTCCTATCTGTCATTTTAATTTGGCAAAAAATGTAGTAAACATCCTTATATTCAAGACTTTTTGCCACTTGAATAAGATTTTTGAGCCAATTTCTAAACTGTACCATTGAAAGTTTCGCTATTATTTTGCGTGTAGTTTCCCAAAAAACGGTTTAGCAACTCGTCTCGGCTCAGGTCCTCATAAATCGGTTCGACTCCTATTGAATCGCTCTCAGCCACAAATTTATTCAATAGTCATTTCGGTGACGTATTGCTCCGACTCCGCATTGGGTACGATTTTTGGTACCTTTCCTGCCCTGATACACTTTTGAGTCACTCATTATAACTTATAAGCACTCTGAGATTACACATAAATTGTTAAAAATTAGCCCTACACGCAAAAAAACGTGATTTCAAGCGAGGAAATTGTCTTTTTTTGTACTTGTACTGGCCTTATACTAACGTACTTTTGTTTGTAAATCCTTCTGACTAAATATAAATATCTTTTAACGACATCTGTTGTGTATTAAAGAAGTTAAAAATCATAAGGTAAAACATTAGGCTGTACCTAAACTGTACCTTCCCAGCAGGTATTTATTTGACGCAGGTGCCGTTTCAGAGTAGTGCGACGCGCTTTTCTGCCCCATATTCTAAAAGGTTCAAAATAAATTTTAGGCCAATAAAAAAACTATTTTTTCGAAAAATTTACAGTGGTGTTACCCCTTAACTCTTAAACAAAAAAAAATTTAATGCATTATCATCAAAAAACGACATTACTTAAGAGTCCCCCTAATAGAATGTAGAAATTGCCTAGATGAAAGGATGGTAAATAAGTGGACAGTAATTTACTAAATAAAGTTATTTCATTTTAGAAAGAACTTTTTTCATGGTAAAAAATTGGGAGTAGCTTTTGGACAACCCCTATAATTTATTTCAACTTTTTCTTACTTATATTTTTAGGGGTGAAGTACCAAGAATCTTCTCATGGTTAATTAAGAATACTAACTCCAGTACCCCATTCTCTACATTCCTCTCTGTACCAGACAGCGTTAAGTGCATTGTAGAAATGACATCATCAAATCATGGGGTGATGCAGAACGAATCATTCCTTGCCCTCAGTATTTTGGCAGTGGGTTTAAGCAATGCTGAAAAACATCCTCAGAAGGAAATTAATTTATACTATCAAAAGCTGTGTGATGCCAGTATTGGTAAAAATCTAAATTTTGTGATCAATAAGTATGGTGAAAAATGGGATCAACACACCATCAACAATTGTTTGGTTTTACTAGAATGTGTGATAAAAAGTGATCAGGTTCTAACACATCTGAAGGAGAATCATATTTTAGACGCTTTGGAGAAATTAAAGAATAACGCAAATGCCAAAGAAAATTTAAATACAATACATAAAATTATTGAATTTCTGAATAAATAAAGGCAGTAATGCAAAATGTATTTATTTTTTGTCTATATACAGTGGTGGGGATAATATTTAAACACACTATTTTTAGTTAATAAATTAAAAATTTTGTAGTAACCTACAACCATTCGTCTATAAATTCGGCTAATTTATACTACAAGTTTACAAAAATATTTAATTAACAGCATATTAAACTCGAAGATATTTGCCACTAAACACCAAATAACTTATTTTTAATTTCCCGACTCGCGTTTCGCAAACCATGTTAGTATCATAAGGGCGAAACGCGCGGCGAGAAATTAAAAATAAGTTACTTAATTTGGTGTTTAGTAGTAAATCTCTTTGAGTCAACTATTTCTCCCCACTGTATTTGTTTTGTCTGCTCTTAATCGCAAATGTATTTTTCGCAATATTAGTATTATTTGTTATATTGACAAACATTTTTTACAGGAATTAAATTTAAAAAATATCTATTTAAAGTTCATTACTGTCGTATTTTCTAATTTTCCTATTATAAAAAAATATCTATGGAAATTGGATGACAATTTGGTGAAGTTCCTTTCAATATGAACTTTCTTCTTAGCTTTTTGTAACTACGAGGTTGGGCACTAACTAAGAGTTATAATAATAATAATAATAATATACCATTTGTTGTCGAACAGTTTAAACCATTTACAGGAAAAAAATTAAACAATACACTAATCCAAAATATAAAGTTGAGTAATATTTCTCTCAATAATATAAACTTTTACATGTGCTAACTAACTATATTATGCCAATATAAGTAACCCAACAGAAAGACAGTTTAAAACACATCTTGAACCAACATATCCACCGCCATGCTAGTAATAAAATCTAAACTATCATAAAAAATGTCTAATCAGTTACAAAGCTAATTAAAATCCTCACACATTGTAAATAGTGGAGATCTTACACACACAAATTTTAAAAATCTCTTCTAACCTTTTCAATAGAATGCTGAGCTAGAGTTGATAGACCATGGGACTTACTGATCTGGGTTATGCCAAGCTCACGGTAGTTACAAGTTTAATCACAATAGTCCAGATTCTCAGATGCTTCTAATTTTAAATTGTATTGTATGCAGGGCAGGGAGTTCTTGAATTTTATCTGGAACAAAAAATTATTGGTTTAACATTTCTAAGAAATATTTCCTGATGCACTACACAAAGTTTATGAAAATATTTTAATCCTAGTAGGTTTTGTGTGTTAAATCCATATGAGAAAAAAAAACATGTCAACAAAAGCGAACGCGCAAGAATCCGTACAAAAAGAAGTTGAATATAAAAAATGTTAATTCAGGACAAAGGGTAAAGGATATTTACATACTGGGCAAGATGTACATTCTTTTTCGAACCTTTCTTGTTTAAAAGACAACATTTCGCAATCTTGTCACATTTTATCTGGTGGGAATTTATAAATACATTTTTATTTCGAGATTATGCGTAAGGTATTTCACATGAATAAATAAATTTAAACCTTGAATCATTTCAAAAAATACAGCTGTTCTTAATGAATTTGTAGAGAAATATTGATATTCAAAAGTGGTCATCGATTTGGCCACAAATGTGGTAAGCTAAACCATTATATATATATATATATATATATATATATATATATATATATATATATATATATATATATATATATACATATATATATATATATATATATATATATATATATATATATATATATATATATATATATATAAATATATATATATATATATATATATATATATATATATATATATATATATATATATATATATATATATAGTATAGTTCAGGAAAGAGAAAAGGTTTTTTTTTTATTCCTCATGTTATTGTTTTTGTATCTTATTGAAGATAATGGTCATTCCAATGGCAGGACAGACCCAATTCATGTTGGTTTGGTGCGAAAACTCTATATGAAATAATTACAAGGGTTAGAATGATTTTTAGACTGTTATCAAATTAAGGTGGAATTCTTATAAGCAATAATTCCGGAATGAAAGGTGGGCCTTTTCAGCGAGGGGATATTTACAACAATGTAACAATGATAATTAATAATATCTCTGTTAATAAGAGTAATCTTGCATATATACTAAATAATGACAAAGAAAGAGTAAAATTTTATTATAAACCTGGGGTATACAAAATAAAATGTTATATATGTGATGTTATATATATACATAAATATAAATATATATATATATATATATATATATATATATATATATATATATATATATATATATATATATATATATATATATATATATATATATATATATATGTATAATTTATTGCTGTGAAATGTTTTTCTTATGCATAGTGTTTATTTCATTCATTACCTAACTTTCGTTAATTGTTATCTAATTTGTTGGGTGTCATGGCTGAATGAATTTTAACCGCGGAAGAGACTTTGTTTTGTTTTATTTAGTTTTAGTTAGCTATCTTTTCTTTGTCACTTGATGGAATTTCCAAATTTGTCATACGAAATATATCGATTCTTATGTTGAAGTCTTTGGTCTTCACTTTAATTCAGGGAATTCTCGACGTGCGTTTCGTTAACCATTAGAGTTGCTGTACTTATTTTGTTCATCGTTCGAACATCTTTTCGGTATCTAATGTCACTTCCCGGTCTTTATTATCTGGGAAGTTCAAAAGGTTGTAATTTTTTTAGAGCTGCACATGACTATAATTCTAAAGTTGTTTATTGTGAATCAAACCAAATATTAATGGTTTTTTTATTTCTAATATGTATTAAACTATTCTTTTGTAAGCTGAGGTGTGAGTTGACTCTTTGAACATATTGTCATCTTACTATAAATGTTGAAATTTATGTATTCTTTTATATCTCTAGAAGAAAAAAATAAGTTTCCAATTTCAGATAGAACTGTATTTTTGTTATTACTATAAAATTTCTCGAGAAACACCACTACGTAACCTTGACAACAATTATTTCGTGAAGGTTACTTTCTGATAGTAAAGGTTCCTGTAAAAAATGCAACGATGACCAGCAAACTTAAGTTTAAGTTTAGGATTTCTACTGTGGTTTACAATCTTCAACACTTATATTACTTATTACAAAGCATTTTTAATTTATTACGTCTCATATCTATATAAAATCAGCATCAGAAAATATATTTTCATTGTGTTATTTATGAATATGAATATTCATTGTGTCATTATAAAACTAGTTGCCATAATGGGAAAATTCCAGTGATTTTGTAGCACTCTCACCGTTTAAACTTTTATACACGCCTTTTTCCTAATATAAAAGTAGAATTAGGATTAGTATTAAGAGTTGATATAAATATCGATAAACATTTACCTTTTGCCAAATTGAAAAGTTCGCTAACGAATTATATAAGTATTATAATGTTATATTTTTGCACCTGTGTATACATGTCTTGGTGTCGTTTTTAAACTTTTTATATTATTAAAAATTTTGAACAGTTTTTACCCTAAGATTATGCGACTTAGAAAAAGATTATTCTGCTTGTAGTATGAATAATGTTGCCAGACTGCTTTTTTCAGTATGCGAGCGATGTTTCGTTCAATTAAATCTTCAATCTTTCTCTAGCTGGGCTGTTGAAGCTAACCAAGTCTATGGAAATCTCTATTAAATTTGATGTACTCTTCATAGAGAAATTCACCTTGAAATATAAAAACATTTCGCGATGCTCGTTGATAAAATAGGGCTGTTGACGCATAATTCATTTCACACGATATTAACACGCTGAGAAACGAGACAGAAGTGAAGCTTCTTTACAATAGAAGATTTAACTGGTCGAAACGTCATAATTAACCTACCGAAACCCAATAACAGAATATCTTGTCTATAACCTGAGTGAAATATTTTGCTTGTCACATATTTAAATTTCTTATTTAAAATATAGAGCTAAACATTTTTACTGTAGCAGGCCAACAGTTGTTTTGGTGCCGGGGTATTTGGAGGTGATTTCACATGAATTTGATGCCCTGAATTCAAATATGGCATTCGTTTTTGTCTAGGAGCTCAAATTTCTAAGATATAACATTTTAGTGAAATGTACTTTAGACTATTTTAAATTAAATCCATGGATCAAATAAAAAAACTAAACACGGAATTTTTATTATTATATTATACCAATATTATTACATATAGATATATAGAGGAAGAAGTCATCGATGGAACCAATTAGACACTGAACACTTCAGAAGCTTCTTTTCTGTGACATTTTTGGATGTATTTTGGAACAGTTCCTTTTTAAACTCTAACAGTAATCTGCCATCCTGTGCGTATCTCATCTTCTTATTCTTGTAGCGGTCCTCCATAGTTTTAATATCCTGGAAATCCTTCGCCTTGTTCCTCACTGGAGTATCCTAAATTTTGAGGAAAATGGTCTAAGTGCATGTTAAACCCAAAGGATCTGAAACTGTTAAGCATCTTGTATACCAGTTCAACATAGCTTTGCGTTTGCCCAAATAATTTCCGTCAACTGCAACAAATGAGGTCCAGGCTTTTCACTCAGCCTCATTCATCGAATTTACGAAGGCAGGATCCTTAATGAGTAGTCTTATTTGTGGGCCGTCAAATATTCCTGTTTTAATCCAATCCGTACTCAACTGAGGCATTTTTTCTCTATACATGCAACGCATGATCCATTCTTATCAAGAGCATTTTTAAACTGCTTCATTAGGCCCAGCTTGATATGCAGTGGAGGAAACATAAGAGAGACTAAGAGGTCGTTAATGACATTCTCCCAGAGGTACAAGAAGCAAGGACATTTGGTGGGTGTAGACCCATACTTGAATATATTGAATTGGAAAAAACGTTAATAGATAAGTGGATGTATCTAAAAAAGTAGAGCAGATAGAGAAAAACTGATTTCACATTTTGATGCAGCGCCCCAAATATAGCTAAAATCAGTTCTAAAATCGTAAGCACCAAAATAATGTTTTTTTTTCTTGTAGGCCTGTGCAATCTATTACTATGTAAACATACTGTCTTGCAAGATAAATTTTTACTGGTAACTTTTTCTTGTGTCAAAAAACAAAAACGTTCTATAGACCCAATGAGCTTTTGAAGAGACCAAAAATTTTGAAACTAGTACCTATCATTTAGTGCTTTAGAAAATGTACTAAACTTTAATTATAGTTAGTTATTATCAATACAGTTGTTCAGTAAATCTATTGTGTTTTTTATTTTTTCCTCGTCAACAGGGCCTAAACATAAACATTCTTAGACCCAATGAGCTTTTGAAGAGAGACCAAAAGTTTTGAAACTATTACCTATCATTTAGTGCTTTAGAAAATGTACTAAACTTTTATTATAGTTAGTTATTATCAATACAGTTGTTCAGTAACTCTCTTGTGGTTTTTATTTTTTCCTCGTCAACAGGGCCAAAACAAAAACGTTTTATAGACCCGATGAGCTTTTGAAGAGAGACCAAAAATTTTGAAACTAGTACCTATCATTTACTGCTTTAGAAAATGTACTAAACTTTTATTATAGTTAGTTATTATCAATACAGTTGTTTAGTAAATCTATTGTGGTTTTTACTTTTTCCTCATCAACAGGGCCTAAACAAAAACGTTCTATAGACTCAATGAGCTTTTGAAGAGAGACCAAAAATTTTGAAACTAGTACCTATCATTTAGTGCTTTAGAAAATGTACTAAACTTTTATTATAGTTAGTTATTATAAATACAGTTGTTCAGTAAATCTATTGTGGTTTTTATTTTTTCCTCGTCAACAGGGCCAAAACACAAACGTTCTATAGACCCAATGAGCTTTTGAAGAGAGACCAAAAATTTTGAAACTAGTATCTATCATTTACTGCTTTAGAAAATGTACTAAACTTTAATTATAGTTAATTATTATCAATACAGTTGTTTAGTAAATCTATTGTGGTTTTTATTTTTTCCTCGTCAACGGGGCCGGTTAAATCCGGGTGCAGCGGGTTCAAAGCACCCGGGCGGCAAAACAAAGCCGAACTCGAAAAAAAAATGGGCATTAATCACAAAAAAAAATCAGCGGCACATACGATATTTTTGATGACTTATTTTTAGGTTGAAAAGTCTATGCCTCCAGTCAGTTTAATCAAAAATCCAGTTTAGATTAAATCATCTTCTGATGATGCTGACATGATTAGCGAAACGTGCGTCGAGAAGTTTTAAAAAATGATTTGATGATGAATGTTTAGTGGTAAATCTCTTCGAGTTTAGTGTTTCACACCGAAGGTTCTAATAGAAGAATTGAGCGAATCATTCATTAACAAGGAGGAAATTGCGTAGGAAATTTCCATCAAGAAGATAATATTGATATTTGAATGATTGTGGCGTGTTCATATATTTTTTCTTTATTTGGGTTTTTCACCATGATCTAAAACTCAAAAAATATTAAAAATATATGTTCTTATGTAAATAAAGAATCTTATGTAAATTGTTTAAACATTTATTAAGTGTAGGGCGTAATAGTTTATCTGAAAGCGGATTCAAAGATTGGCAACATCTATCAAGGATTTTAAAAACGCATGAACAATCAGTTAGTCACATTAAAAGTTGTCAAGAATTAGTTCAGTTCGAAAACTCAGTTCAAAAACAGAAAAAAAACTTATGGTAGAACACGTTCAAATAATCCCATTAAATAGAAAACACATGTCACATTATTTGGGGAATACAATTCCAAACGAAATACTTTCAATTATGTGCGAAAAAGTAAAAAAAAATATATTAAGTCCATGCTCGAACAAGCGAAATATTATTCACTTATATTAGATTGCACTCCTGATCTTAGCCAGCAAGAGCAAATTACCATTATTTTAAGATTTGTTATTAAATGCGAAAACCGGAGCTGATGGAGTCAGAAATCATTTTATTGGATTTTGTCCGAGGTTTATGTGAGTTTCTAAAAGATTTATTAGTAAAAGAAAACATTAATATTCACAATTTGGTAACATTTTCTTCCTGAAATCTATGACACGATTTATGATTTGTCCATAAATTCCAAATGTGATGCAAATACAAGATATGAGGCCGTTTCGCTTATAAATAATATTAAAGCTTTTCATTTTATTTCTTCAGTTACAATCTGGTATCATATTTTTACAAAGGTATATGTTATAAGCAAATTAATTCAAAATGCTCAGTTTAATCTTGCATAATGTTTAAAGGAGCTTGATTTATTTCAAATGTATTTAATTAAAAGAAGATAAATAATTCGATAGATTTCTTAAAATTGCTTCTGAAGTTGTAAATGATTTAAATGTGGAACCTCATTTTAACAGTTTAACACAAATCAGAAAGAGGATAAAAAAGACATTTTTTGATTATGAAGCTAATGATAACCCACTGGTAGATCCGAAACTTGATTTTAAAATAAACTTTTATTTTAGTATTTTGGACACAACTATAATGTGGCTGAAAGAAAGATTCACTCATTTAAAAGATTATATGAACCTATTTAATTTTTTGTATGACATTCTTAAAATGAGCGAAACTGATAAACCTTCACTTCTGAAATATTGCACTGATTTGGAATCCAAACTGTTTTAAAACGAGCGTGATATTGACGGTCGAGAATTAGCCGGAGAGATAAAAGGCCTGTTACCGTACCTTGAAAACAACAAAAATCATAAAGATATATTAGAGTATATTTTTAAACATAATTTAATTGAAACATTTCCTAATATTAGGGTAGCATTAAGAGTTCTCCAGACTCGGTAGTGAGTGGTGAGAGATCTTTCTCAGAATTAAAACTGATAAAAAACTAAACTATTAGAGATCCTCCATGAGACAAGAAAGATTAAACGATTTAGCTATCATTTTAATAGAAAATGAAATTTTTAATATTTTAAACATTCATGATGTAATTAAGGATTTTGCACACTCCCAGGATATTTTCTTACCCTTTTTGAATCTAAATTTTGATCATTTCAAGTATACTCAAAAGCGAAGACATATGACATTGTCAGTTCTTATAGGGTAGCATACAAATAATGTCTGAATGATTGTGGCGTGTTCATATATTTTTTCTCCTTTATTTGGGTTTTTCGCCACTGTCTAAAACTCAAAAAATATCAAAAATACCTGTTCTTATTTAAAGAAAGAATCACTGGGTAAAAACAGAAAACCAAACGGAGACAAATTTCTCTTAATTTTTTTTTTTTTGTAATAAATTTGCCGAACAATATTTTTAAAGATATAAAAATGTTATAAAAAATGTACAAACTTTTAACGTTAACGTTTCGGAGGGTAATCTCCCCCCGTTTTCAAAACTGAACTAAGAAATAAATTATATTAATTTGTAATATATAAAGTAACGAGTGAAAGTAAATATATTTTTTTGTATATGTTAACGATACCTACATTGACAACAATAGATTTTCATGACAGTGACATACTACCAAAAAATATATATAGGTAATGTTTACTGTGTAATTGTTTATTGTACTGATTGTGTATTCAAATATTTAAATGTTTTTAATTGTATTCTTTAGAATCGGGAACCATATTGAATTTAAATCTACCGAAGGCATAGCAATACAGTTATTTTTATTTAAATTAATTATAGCGGTTTCTTTTAATCTTCTGTATTTTGTTACCGATTCTTTTAATACCGTTTTGGAATTATTCCAATTGATTTTATGACCCGATTCCCATGCGTGTTGACAAATTCTAGATTTATTAAAATCGCCCTTTCTAAGAAGGTTTTACTCTTTTTCTCTAAAATCTAACGGTCTAGATGTCTCACCTATATAGAATTTGCGACATTCGCAGGGAATTTTATAAATCACATTTTTGGTATTTTGTTTTATATTGTTTGGTTTAGTCCTTGTTAATAGAGATCTAAGAGTATTTTTTGTTTTAAATGTCGTTCTTATGTTGTATTTATTTCCTACTCTTTTAATTGTGTCAGAAATACCGCGGATATAAGGGATTGTGAGGTTGATTGTTTGAGAGTTATTATTATTGTTATTAATAACTTGTCTGTTTTGTCTAGTATCAAAATTTTTAAGAGATTTATCTATAAAATTTTTTGGGTAATTGTTTTTTATTAAAATGTCTTTTATGTGATTTGTTTCTTTTTGTAGTGTATCACTGTCGGTACAAACAAGTTTTGCTCTGTCATATAAACTTTTAATTACTCCTATTAGCATACAGGAGCTCAACGTAATCAAATCTATTACAAATGTACATCTACGATAATTCAACATTGGATATTAGCCCAAAATTAATGTTGGAACCGTTGTCGTTCCACTTAACTAAAGATGGTGGCAAGTACTAAAATTAACTATATTGGCAAATATATATCTCCTTGAGGTTTTATTGGTATTTCCAATAAATTTTCTTCCAAAAACTTAATTCCTCTTTTCATTAATATTTTCTCCGTTAAAGTATGTAACCTGATAGTACTTGTTGCCGGTTTGTACATGTTTTATAGAACTTGAATATTTCTTAGAGGGGTGTTCTAGTCTAGAGGCACGAATTTCTGACCGTTTTTTCGAGCTTTGTAAAAAAAATAATATTTTTACTATCCATTTTTTTATCATTCGTTTATTTATAATTTAAAATACATACAAAATAAACAAACATTCAAAATACGAAACTTGAAAAGTTATCGGTTGGTAAATTGGGGGGGTCCAAAAAAAAAAGATGTCTTGGCGTGCGTGGTTCCAACCCTTCTGGTCATCTGAAACAAAAAATCCAACTAATTCTTAATCCGTAAAGATGTCGCTATCGCCCCTACCTTGAAGAAGTCAAATTATTTCTTCACAAAATGGCGACCCTTTAAAAAAAATTCACGTCATTTTAACAGTTTGAAATTTTTTTAAAATAGTAGAATTAATTTTTTTACTGCTAAGCGCCATAGAGGGATATATAGAGAAGGTTCACACAAAATTTCAAATAAATCGGTTCAGTAGAACTTGAGTTATCATGCACGCCAGCTTGAAAAAAGTAGTTTCGAGAAAAACCCGTTAAAGTTTCGCGCAGTCTAATTCATATCATGTTACTTTATACTTACATTTTTTTTAATCTGATAGATTCCTAGATCTAGAATAAGAACGATTTTATGGGGGAACACGACCGCCGGTAGACGGAGAATCTCTACCGTATATTGTTCGATCCGCTCCGAAGCCAGACCGGTTTAGATGCGGCGTCACTAAAATCTCCGAAAATAATTTGAATTTCGAAAAATCCTCTTAAGGGTACATTTTTAAAGGTTTAAGCTTTGATAATATGTAAAAAATTGATTTTAAAAAAAATTCTAGACTAGAATACCCCGTGTATACATTTTCCATACATATTCCAGCATGAGTCACCAGCTCTTTTCACTCAGTCGACCGCAGTGATCTGGTGGGTTAGTCGCTCGCGAGGAAATCCAATGGCAGCTGGTTCGATTCCGGCGCTCGGATGGTTGTTTTTCTTTAATTCTTCTGTTCTTCTTACTTCCTACCACACACACACACACACACACACACACACACATATACATTTACATATCCACACATATCCACACCTAAATGTCTGTGATTGTTTCTAGACAAGAGTGTAAAATCCGACAATGAATTACCCCCTTAATCACGCCAGTTAAAGGCTGGGTAAGATCTGATGCCTTCTGAGAAGTGTTCTACGTTGGTCACTCGCCAGTCGCTAGGCTGATAGACTTATGGGTAAGCACATAACCAAGGGTTGATAACCTAAGGGGGGGTGCTAGCTTGGGTTGTCGGTGGTTGATGATCGAGGTTCGAAACCCACGTTAAGCTGTATAGCTTTAGTCCAGTCGCTGAATAGCCTTAGATGCGGATGTGCCTTTTAAATCCAGTAAATCCTTTCCTTTCCTTTTTCTTTTAACTCACTATGTTTTATTAAAAAATTTTATATGATATGGGTTTGACATGAAACATTGTAGGCTACAACTTTTAATATATTTGTTTATATACAGGGTGTTTCACTTTTCAGTCATGCCGTAAATTGCAATGTTTATTTTTTTACAAATATCTGTTAAATGTTAAATTTCTGCATGCATAAGACTTTGCTTTTATTGGGTTGTGGTCCTACGCAAAGATAAAAGCAAGTTTGTAGTAAGAAAGTGCGACAAACTCTGTCTTACAACACCGGGCGGCAAATGTATCTGAACCGGCCCTGCTCGTCAATTTGAAATTTTTAAATTGCGTTAATTGTTGGTATATTATATATATATCAGTATAAATGTACAACTTATAGAGATATAACCGAGCCATATTAGACTGTGATTTTTTTCTCTTATTTATCTTCTTCTTATCGTGTCGTCTTCAGATGAATGTTGGCGACCATCATGACCACCCTCTCCCTGTCCACAGGTGCTCTAAAAAAAACTGGCTCGATGTACAGTGGAATCATCCTCTCAAATGTTGTACACCCATGATATTCCTGGCAAAATCAATCTCAATAGTTCGAAACGTTGTCCTCGCATTACATATCCGAAATCTTTCAATTTGCTTCGCTTTATGGCTGTTGTTAGATTATTTTAGTGGATATTCTACATTGGATCTCTTTATTTGTGACTTTCCCTACCCAAGATATTCGTAGTATTCTTCTGAATAGCTGAAAAATACCGAATAAATACTCTATAAAGATTACATTATATTTTTCTAAAAATACCAAATGAAACAAAAAAGTGAATTGAAAAAAGATCCAATCAATATACCTGATGATGTCACCAGTCCATCGGTCTTTCGGTCTTCTTCGTGGATGTTTGCGATCAAGCGGTATCCACTCCAGAATTGCCTTGGTCCAACTCCCGTCCCATTCGCCTCGCTATATGGCCTGTCTATCTCTATTTCAACTCTTTAATCTTCTAATGATGTCACAAAGTTTCATTTGTCATCTGATCCATGTGCAGAGCTTTCTATCCCATCTTGTAATCCCAAGCATTACAAGATCAAGCAAGAATGTTTCAATTTCCCTCCGTGCTACCTGAAGTTTTTGATCTGATTACGGTGTGAGTATCCAGGTTTCGCTTCAGTATGTCACAATGTGCGGGATGCATTGATCAAAGTCTTTTCTTTTCGGGCAAAATGCGATCTACATTTAAAATGCCATTCCACCTCACGGGGCGGTATACCCTTAGACATAATATTACTCTTTTTCAGGTTTGTTTTCAAGCCAAGTGGTTCTCCAGCCCTTTGCAGCACTTCTATGTGTCTTTACAGCTCCTCTGGGTCTCGTGAAAGGAGAACGATACCATCTGCAAATATCCGATGCTTACGTATGCACCGTTAATCGTTATTCCATCCTGTTCCCAATCCAGATTACAGAATACTTCTTCAAGGCAGACGGAGAAAATAACAGGCCATACTACGTCACCCTCCGTACACTATACTTTATAGGGATCATCATCATCATCATCATCATCAGCCCGTGTCGATCCACTGCAGGATGGAGGCCTCTTCAGCATGCTTCCATTTTTCACAGTCCTAGGCTTTCCTCTGCCACTCGGGTCCAATACACTTAACGATATCATCAATCCATCGTGCTTTCGGTTTTCTTTGCGGACGTTTGCGATCAAGCGGTATCCACTCCAGGATTGCCTTGGTCCATCTGTCATCCCATCGCCTCACTATATGGCCTGGCCAGCTCCATTTCAATTGCTTTACCTATTCCAATAATGTAGTTAACAGTTAATCTTCGAAAATAAATAAAAAACAATCCCTGAGTTTGTTTCAAACAAAAAGTTTCATTGAAAAAAAATACTAATGATATTAATCATCGTTTATTTCATAAATCTTAAGCTGTAAAAAAATGGATGGTTTATTAAAATTTATTCCAAATTAAATATAGCATAGATACCATAAATTCGTTTACGCAAAGGCAGTTAAATAACAATATTTGTCAGGATATAAAATGTATTTGTACATTTTGTAGTTATCAAATATTAATAAAATTTGACGTCACCGGTATAATAATTTTAGATGTTCTTAAACTTTTACAAACATGAAAAAAACAAATACAGAACAAAATCAGTAGTGGAAATCACGCAACCATGGAGATTATTGTTTAATATTATTTGCAATAGTCTAATCTTTTATTTGGAAACTTTAAAAAATTAGATTTGTATTTGTGATTGATTAAAATATGGATTATTATATTTGAGTTTTTTTTATTTTAATACCTCTAATTATCTTCATATATACAGGGTGGCAATGTTAAATGCATTACATACACTTGTTTGCTTAGAAAGTCGTTTTGTTTTTGTGTAGATGACATTATCTTATCCTGTAAGATAATTTTTTATTTACAAAAAATATTTTTTGTTTTTCGTTTCGTTTTGTTTTCGCGGACGTGAGTGGTTTACTGTCACCAATCCATAATTTATTATAATATATCCACTTCTCATCCCCAATTACGATGTTCCTTTAGAAACTCTTTTTTTCTGCCTGACAAGTAACGAAGTTATTAGAGACATATAATTGTATGCTGTATTTTCGGACAGTGTGTTTGAGAGCCATTATCGATGTCTCACAAGTAACGAAGTTGTTAGAGACATATGATTCGATGTTGTATTTTCGGACAGTGTATTTGTCAGTCATTGTCTCTCTTTATATATATTTGCCATAGCAAAAGAAGCATCTACAGAATAATATTTAATGTTTTTTAACAATTTTGTAAAATATATAGGACACTAATTAAATCTGTGCTTACTTATGCTTCGGAAACCGGGGTAATGACAAAACTATATAAAACTGTTAGTCACATTCAAGACAATGGTGCCCAGGAATATTTATGGAGGAATTCAGAAGAACAGGCAATGGTGTATACGATATATCTGTGAGCTATACAGAGAATATCAGGTGGCCGATATATTTATATCAAAGTGGGAAGACTCAGATGGATAGACCATGTTATAAAAGCTCGAGTGATAATAACCTCACTAAGCAAATAATTTATCAAGTTTCAATAGGTATTAAATTAGTAGGGTAAAAGACCTAAAACAGGTTTTATGGACCAAATATTAGACGACACGAAGACTCTTAAAACAGAAAAGGTGAAAACAAAAGCCACAAAAGAACTGGGACATGTTGAAAAAGTCCTAGCAGTATAATCTGGTCGACTTCAGCAGAAATACGTGCTTTTAAATACGAACTTCTCCGTAAATAACAAGCATATCATGATATTCGTGCTCAGAATATATTTTTGGTTTTAAATGGAACTGAAATAAATGCACGGACACACTGACATAATGTTTATCGCTCTTTGAAATATAATGAAACTTTGCGCATCGTTCCTAGATGTATGGCCGACTTTTTAATAAAAAAAAAGTTTTTACAATCTCCATTTCAACAGTTTATTTATTGTTAATAATGAATTAATATTTGCCGAATATGCTTTTAGACAAATTTGCTTAAAATGTTAATTTTTATCATAGCTTTTCGATTTAAATTTACATTTAATTTTCGATTGGTCACTTAATAATTGTGCAACTTTTTTTCGCGGAAATCCTTAAATCTTTAACCCTTATTCGAACAAATTTTTTCTTTTTCTTTTTTTTTTCTTTTCATCTCCGCGATGATCGACACTTTTTCATACGTTTGAACCATTTTTCATGGCACTTTTTCCATTCTGATTGAGGTATTTCCAAAACATGCATTTTGAACACATCAACTACTTCTCACATCGAAAATCGTTGATCACCTAGTTGACCACGTCTATTATTCATGTACGGGAACAGAAATAAATCATTGGTTGCTAAATCGGGATTGTGCGGCGGATGACCCATCAATTCGATGTTTTAACCGGCCAAATATTGAGTTGTTCGGCCCGATGTGTGAGAATTAGCCTTGTCATGGTGAAAAATGATCCTGCGTCGCTGGTTGTTTTTTCTTATATCTTCAAATACTTCTGGTAAACAAATGGTTGTGTATTATTCAGAATTGACCGTTCCACGACGATTCTCTAGTGGCATTGCAGGCCTATAGTACTGTAGCCCATTTATCTCAAAAAAACAGGTAACCATTTGCTTCGAAGTGCTTCTTGCGCGGACAACTTTTATTGGGTTTGGCTCATTTTGAAAAACTCATATAGTCAACTGCTGTTTAATTTCGGGCTCATACGCATAGATCCAAGATTAGTCACTTGTGTAGATGTTAGACACGGCTTTTAACGCACCATGATTTTATGTTTTGAGTATTTCTTTGCCGTAATCGACACGAGCTTTTTTTTTGAGCGATTGTCAAATTATGCTGAATCCAACGCGCACAAATCTTTTTCATGGCTAGATGTTCATGTAAAATCTTGTGTATGCTTGTCATATTAGTGTCCAGGGATGCCTCAATTTTACGGTATGTCACATGACGTTCTTGCTTTATCAATTTGCGTACAGTATTGATGTTTTCTGGCACAACAACCGATTTTGGACGACCTTCTTTAAATCCATCCGCAAGTCAACGACGGCCACGATTGAATTCACTAAACCAAGTAATATACAGCACTTTTAGATGGCGCTTCATCGCCATAAGTCAAAATAAGTTGATCGGTGTACTGTTGTTGAGATAATCCATGTCCAAAGCCGTAGTAAATCATCGCATGAAATTTCTCATAAGTTAATTTCATTTTTTGACTAAGATGAAATTTTCAAGTCACTAAACAATATATATATATATATATATATATATATATATATATATATATATATATATATATATATATATATATTTTTTTTTTTTTTTTTTTCAGAGCAAAACACCATATTTTATTTCCGTTCAGTTTATTTCCTTTAATGTTTTCCTGGTTTATCTCCTGTATAGGGTTTCAATATTACGAGAAGTAAAAGGAAAAAAGGGGAAAGCAAAAAAAATCTTCAGCAGCACTATTTTCGCCTACGCCCTCCCACTTTAAAAACTCACGAGTCGCCACTGGCACCAGGTAGTTCGTGGGAAAACATTCAGTAAGAAAAATTGGTATATTTATTGGTGCAACCTTAGTCACTATGTGATTTGACTAGTGAATCCATTTTTTTCTAGATTGGTCCAGTTATTTGTAGGTTAAATCCAAAATGTTAAATATAGAACATTTACACAACCAAGATTAAAAATATTATTTTCTGAACGTCATTATTGTTATGAATAAGATATACTTGATTGTTCCTATGGATTATTCGCTTATCTTTATGCAAATATTACATTTTTTGTAAAAAAAAGTTAAATTACACTTACAATTTAATTTTATAAGGTAAGTGTTAAGGAGTGAGATCAAAAATGAGTTGGAATAAAAATAAGTCGGTTTTAAATATAGATGTTTCGGTCTATGAGTTCTTCCAACCAAAAATGTCTTGAATTTTCTCAATGTATGTAAATTATAATTCACTTTTTTGGAAAGGGTAGTGCTCGGCCAGTAGTGAGCATGTGTCTATGTACGCTGCCTACAATGCTGTTTAGCATCCATTATACCGCTCTATATCCTTGAGCACTTCGCGTTTGATTACGATGCGATCGTCAAAAGTGGTGAGCTCGCAATTAAAATACAACGACTTAAACAATGTTTGATATGTTTGAAAAAACAAAGATTTGATTATCATCATGAGCAATAAAGCTTATTTCCATTTAAAGGAAAATGTGCCTTGTCGCTCATAGCAGACTATTCATGTAAGCCGATCTAATGCTAAAAGGAAAAAGCACCAAGGCAATCCTGGAGTGGACACCGCTTGATCGTAAACGTCCGAGAAGAAGACCGAAAGCACGATGGTGACATTGTTAAGTTTATTTTACCCGAGTAGCAGAGGGAAGCTGGACCGTGAAAGTTTGAAGCATGCTGAAGAGGCATTCATCCTGCAGTGAATCGATGCAGGCTGATGATGATAATAATTATATATATATATATATATATATATATATATATATATATATATATATATATATATATATCATCATCATCATCATCATCAGCCCGTATCGATCCACTGCAGGATGAAGGCCTCTTCAGCATGCTTCCAACCTTCACGGTCCTGGGCTTTCCTCTGCCACTCGGGTCCAATATACTTAACGATGTCATCAGTCCATCGTGCTTTCGGTCTTCTTCGCGGACGTTTGCGATCAAGCGGTATCCACTCCAGGATTGCCTTGGTCCATCTGTCGTCCCATCGCCTCGCTATATGGCCTGCCCATCTCCATTTCAACTGTTTTACTCTTCCAATGATGTCACAGACTTTTGTTTGTTCCCTGATCCATGCGCAGGACTTTCTGTCTCGTCTTGTAATGCCAAGCATACATCTTTCCATTCCCCTCTGTGCCACCCGAAGTTTTTGAATTGATTGCGATGTGAGTGTCCAGGTTTCACTTCCGTATGTCATAACGGGTAAAACGCACTGATCGAATACTTTTCTTTTCAGGCAAAGTGGGAGTCTGCTCTTAAACACTATGTTGAGCCTACCAAATGCCTGCCAGCCACATTTAACACGCCGTTCCACCTCCCGGGCGGTATTCCCCTCCATGGAAATCCTCTGCCCAAGATATACAAAGCTGTCCACAATCTCTAAATCCCTTCCTAAAACTGAAATTCTTCTGTCCTGAGCGAAATTATTGAACATAACCTGACTCTTTTTCAGGTTTATTTTCAAGCCAAATGGTTCGCCAGCCCTTTGCAGTTCTTGTATGCGTCTTTGCAGCTCCTCTGGGTCTTGTGAAATGAGAATAATATCATCTGCAAATCTAAGATGGTTTAAGTTTGCACCATTGATCTTTACCCCATCCTGTTCCCAATCCAGTTTACGGAATACTTCTTCAAGGCCAGCCGAGAAAAGAATAGGCGATATTGCGTCACCCTGCCGTACACCTCGTTCTATATTAATTCCCACTTCAAGATCATCAAGGTGAATTGTGGCTGTAGCTCCATCATATATCGATTCTAATAGGTTTACATAGACTCTCTCTACACCTTGGCTAAGCAGTGCATCCATTATCGCATGCTTTGAGATGGAATCAAATGCTTTTTCGTAGTCGATAAAAGCCAAACACAGTGGCATGGTGTATTCGTTGTGCCTTTCTATGACCTGCTGTACAACCTGGATGTGATCCATTGTACTGAATCCACTTCTGAATCCTGCTTGTTCTCTTGGTTGTGCGTCATTCAGTTTTTTTAATATTCTTTTAGAAATTATCTTAGTGAAAACTTTGTACATCACTGATAGGAGGCTTATTGGACGGTAGTTCTTTAAATCTTCCTGTGCTCCTTTTTTATGTAAAAGGATCACTTCTGCATTTTTCCATAAGTCAGGTACTTTTTGTTCTTTGAGGCATTTTGAGTATAATTTTGCCAGTGTTTTATGTAACGTCTGACCACCAGCTTTTAGCATTTCGACAGTTACACTATCCTTTCCTGGAGCCTTGCCGTTCTTCATCAATTCTATAGCATTTGTTACTTCCTCCACTAGGATATCTGGTATTATATATTGTTCTTCCGTGGGTATTGCTGTCCCTGACTGGCTCTGATCTTCATATAACTGGGAATAAAACCTTCTGACAATCTCTAACATTTGGGTACGCGTCCTGCACACTGTGCCATCCTCACGCTTTAAAGCATATATTTGCGTTCTTTTGTTTCTCAGCTTCTGTTTAGCTTTGTTAATTCCTCTGTTTTCTTCCAGGGTTTTTTGCACTAGCTGCATATTGAATCGGCGCGTGTCCTCTCTGATACGTTTTCTTATAGTTTTGCAGAGCTCAGTGTACTCGACCCTGCCAAAAGGACTACCTGCATTTCTCATTGCTCGCCGTTTCTTCATTAAATCAATGGTCTCACTGGAGATTTTTGTTTGTTTGAGACATTTTTCTTCTGGTGCTATTGAAGCAGCCGTTTGAAGTACATTGTTGGCGATTTCTTCATATTGAACTGATATTTCCACCTCCTCTGGATCTTGTAACGCAGCAAACCGGTTTGACAAAGCAATCTCAAAATCGCTTCCTCTCTCCAGCAGTTTTCCAGAATCCACCTTGCCCTTCTTTGATCTTACCATTTTTTCGCGCTCTTTTCGACAGTCAATCCGAACCCTTGCTCGTACAATTCGGTGGTCACTTCCAACATTAAAATTGTTAAGGACAGTACAATTGGTAAATATTCTTTTATCGTTGGTCATGATGTAGTCAATTTCGCTTGTGAGCCCAGATGGACTTTTCCATGTCCATTTTCTGCTGATATTTTTCTTATAGAATGAATTCCTAATATATAGTTCTTGTCCTTCAGCAAAATCAACTAATCTGTCACCTCTATTGTCTCGCTCACCAGTTCCATATGGGCCAGTTGCATTTTCGTCTGTTCTTGTTGTTCCAATTCTGGCATTAAAATCACCCATCAGGATTTTGTACCTACATTTCTCCTTGTATAAAAGCTGGGCCACGTCATCATAAAATTCCTCAATTTCCTCATCTTTATGGCTTATAGTTGGTGCATAAGCTTGGACGATTTGAAGCCTAAACTTTTTATTCAGCTGAATGACGCAATGGGCTAATCGGTCGGATGTACTTTCAAATTTTACCACACTGTCCTTCAGCTTTCGATGATGATTGATGATATATGTATATAGGGGTATTCAATAAGGGAGGGTCGATGTTGAAATGGAATAAAACAGGTTGTATGTGAGATATTAACGAAATTCTTTTTTTATTGGACGTTCTGAGCATTCCGACTCATTTTCGAGTGATCTTTCTGATCCTTCACGCCTCTCTCATCCTTTCTCATTGGATTCTTTTTCTCTCCTATTTTTCTCCACTATTTTTTCCGAGTATATATCCGTTGGTGTATTCTCTTTTTAAGTACTGAGAAGTACTTGGGTTTTCATGACGTTTCGACAAAATCGCACTCGTCGTTTTCAAGTGCTCGCGTTTCGCGTTTCGCGCCCTTCATCCACCCGAGATTATTCTGCTGCTAAGATGGGATAAGGTTTCCGTAGTCGTAACGCTACTCACAAAACCATTATCTGCTCTTTCCTTGGTGTTTCCGCTGCTTGACCGCTGGACGGGGTGGGCCAAGCGCTTCGCACCACTCCCCTCTGGGGGACAAGTACCAGAGGGGGTGTAGTCTTAAGATATCATTTTATTTGCCGATGACACTGAAGGTGTTTCGGCGTAATATATCTTTCTTACCTTTGTACCTGTAAGAGAACTTTTACTTCACTTCACTTTTCACTAATTTCTTTTCTTTTCAATCGGGACATGGTGTCCCTTCCCACGATGTTGGTCCCTTGTTGGGCAACAGTCAACCTAGTCCTCCAATAGTTGGAGTTTCGGTCTTCTGTGCCTTCTGCCACCCAAAGCTGCGAAGTCTTCCGGACGATAGTCCGTTAACCTTTGCAGTTTTTGATTTGGGTTTTCAAGTGCTCAAGTCCCCTGATCGAAAGAAACTGATGTTTGGTAGGTTTGTATGACCGGAGATTATAGTGGGGTGTTTTGGCCCCGCCCCTATCAATGTTGTACGTGTGCGTACAACATTGTGCGTCAGCTGCTATAAAATACCATCAAAAGTTGTCCAACAATTGACGAAAACACCGGAACATCAACCTCGCTACAATCTCCGGTCACAGCCTTACCAGGCACTTGTTTCTCCTCGATCAGAGGACTTGAACACAAATATGACGAGTGTAATCTCATCGAAATGTCATGAAAACACAAGTAGTTCGTAGTATTTATAAAATGCCTCGACGGATGTATACCCGGAATATATATATATATATATATATATATATATATATATATATATATATATATATATATATATATATATATATATATATATATATATATGTATACAGCTATGTGCAAAATTATTAGACACCCTTACAAAAACCTGCAATTATAAAAACGATCGAAATTCGGGCCAAATAGTTGTTTTCATCAGTTACAAAGGGGCTTAAAATTAAGGTTTTATGACTTGTTAAATGAATATTTTTATTAGCTCTCTGCCTATCGGCGATTTCATAGTATCGCGTCTTAGTTCTATACAGACATTGCGAGAATAATAAACTTAGTAAAAGATTGCGACAGTTGTTTTGTCTCGGGCGAGATATTTTTTTTGTTGATTCGTGAGTGCCTAATGATGCAAGAATTCTTAAAATACGTAAATTGATTGTGCCGGAATGTAGCCAAGTCGGGCTGTTAAGTTAATAAGGATTTTCGCAAATCGTAATTGCAAAAGAAATGAAATGTTCGACATGTGCGGTGTAAACCACCTTATACCAATAGATATAAGGAAACAGGGTACTATGAAAATTTAGTGGAAGTAGGACGAAAACGGCGTACAAGTAGAAGAACCGATCGATATTTAGAAACTCGTTTTACAAAATCGTCGCAAATCATCTCGGTGTTTAAGGAGCACTTTATTCGCTCAACAGGCAGTTTCACTTTCCGCTAGTATAGTCAGAAGACATCTGAAGGAAGCTGATTTACAAGGGAGAGTAGCCAGATGAAAACCTTATCTGATGAATGGCGCACAAGAAAAACCGTCTAGCATAGGCCAAAAAATATGCCCACTGGACCAATTGTCTAAAGTACTTTTTATTGACAAGTCAAACATAGAGGTACCTTTCTCAGTTATTTTGTTTTTTTTTTTGTAGATTAAAAAAAAATTATATCACTCTGTGTCGGGTAGATAAGTAAAAACTAATTCTGTATTAAGTATTTTTTACAGTTTGTACTCGGTACGTCAGGCAAAGATGCTGCGAAGCATTTCTCACGGAGTGTTTCACACCTGCTGTACAATGCTCGAAAAAATCTAGGAACCGTCCATACTTCAACTTTGCGGTGACAGCTTGGAATAGAGCTATTATCAGCATGATAACGCGTCTTCTCATGTGGCTCAAGTGGCAATGCGTTGGTTCCGAAAAAATGTGGTTTGTGTGTTGGAATAGCCGGCACAGTATCCAAACCTATCGCCCATCGAAAATCTTTGGTACATTCTAAAAATAAATGTGGCCAATTATCACTGCCATGGAAAAATCCAAGTTCAGCAAAAAATATTCGACGAATCGCAATCTAATTCTCCCTATTTATGTCAGAAGTCGCTGTCGACGATGCCTAAACGTTAAAAAGCGGTTATTAAAGCTCATGGTGGCTCAATAATATATTAAATTTGTTGTCAATAGATGCTATTAAGTAATATACTTATCAACTTATTATTTCTAATCCAGCCTTGTTACTTTTTTTTTTAATTTAGGGGAGCCTGATACATACGTATATAATTGTATATACAGGGTATTAATGAAAGTCTCTGCCAGACTTTTTTGGCAAATTCTACGTCACAAAAATGTCATATGAGCATAGGTTCGGAAATCCTTCGTTTTCGAGATACAGGGGGTTGAAGATTTCTTTTTTTTTATTTTATATCTTCCGCATAAAGAAAGGTATTGTAGCCAAATTTAATACACATCATCAACCTTCCGGTTGCTATAATCTGAGAGAATATCGACTCCTACCAGCAGCCGGTGGCGGACTGATAGGATTTTGCTACTAATTATTTTAAAAAATAATTAATACAGTCTTGTTGAAAATTAAACTTAAATACATTTTTCAACCTAGAACATTATTCTCTACAAAAAGTGTGTCTTGACATTTTTTGTATCTCCCTCGGTTTCATAGCAAACATCTTCGAGCAATTCAGGTATACTATTGCGGAGAAATTTCAAATACACCTGCCCAGTTAGTATTGCTGGTAAAAAAATTGTCCGATCAATCGGTTACCAATTATTCCAGCCCAAACATTGACGGCAAACTGGTATTGGTGCCGAGTTTGAATTATTTAATGAAGAGTCTCTTCTGCTCAAAGATGATTGTTATGAAAATTATTTATTCATTATCAGTAAATAGTACGGTAAAATTGGGATCAACTGTACGTTGAAGAAACGAATGACAAAATGTCAGACGGGGTAAAAATCCATTGAAAGCACTGCATGTACCCTCTGAATATGGTAAGGGTATAAGTGGTGTTCCTTTCCAAACATTCCACACAGGATTTGGACTTTGGACCCAAGAGACGCAGTTCAAAGAGGTCTTACACTGCATATATACGCCAAATGAAAACATGGGTTGTTTGACCGTGGATAGGGTCTCCCTGTTCTTGACAGGAGAGCATATCTATTGCCTTGACATCTCTCTTCTTTTCGATGACTGAATTATTATTATTTTTTTTGTTTTGTTTTGTTTCTTATTTGATTGTATATGAACAATAATATATTTTTTAATTTTCACTTATCGCCTACAAGATTATTATATGTAATATAGCTTAGTCTATGTGTACTATGGATTAAATAAGAATTAGGGCTGAGGTTTCTAAATCAGTACTTTTGGCACCTCGGCCCTTTTGCAGTGATTTTATATGAGCTTTTGATTATATTATAATATATTGCTATTTTAGTATTAGTATTTCTATTATTGACCATTGTTAAATGAAATATATAACTGATCTATTATATTGTAATGTATCGCTATTTTCTGTATTGACATTGGTAAATGTCATTGCATTGTACATTGTACATTGGTAAATGTACTGCAATAAAAGTATTATATATATATATATATATATATATATATATATATATATATATATATATATATATATATAAATAATTATATTTAGTTATTTATTATTAAGTAATATTTGCTGATCTTAGGTCCTCTTTAATTGTAGCAATCCATTTAATTATTTCTACTTTAGCTCTACTCCTATTTTCATAAAATTCAACTATTTGTCTAGTTAGCCATATATATATATATATATATATATATATATATATATATATATATATATATATATATATATATATATACATAGGCTCAAGCTGACCGCTTGGAGAGCGGATGAAGGAATGAATTGCGGTATTACCTTCACGCATAAGTCGAATAGATCGCATCAGATCTTCGGAGATGGAGAAATATTAGAATGACAAAAGTCAGGCATCATTACGACCATCAACCAACAATCAATGAGCAGATTTAAAGATTCCTACTTCATTGGGTTTATCACATCAATAGAATGATGCGCAATCGAATACCACATAAATTATTCCCATCAAGAAGACCACCCAACTGGAATATTCAGAAAATATAACCAAAATATATATAAAACGATATGGTAAATCAACGATTATCCATTATAAATTCCAAGAATTATCCAAGTGCGGATTCCAGCAGCACTAAAACAATATATTGCAACCGTGGGAGATTCTCGAGAAATCTAAATAGATGCTAAAGGGCTGTAAGAAAAAGATCAACGTAGCGGGCCTTATGCAATTTGGTTATTTGCGCTATTGAGGCGAGATTCCTCGCAGGATTTTATGCTCTTGCGGAGAGAATAAATACAAATATACAAACACAATGTAAACAACCACACCGTGAAGTAGAGTTGTACCCGCACTATCGTAATCGCGTACCGGGGTTTTAGCAATCGTAATTTTTATTGACTCGTAGTGTTTTTCCTAAATAAATCGTACTTAACCACACTGTAACACGAGCGCAATTTCTTTTTAAACAGTCTATGTAGGTTGTGTTGGTTTGGATGTAAATTATACAATGAATTATGTGTTTAAATCAAGAGATCAAAAGCATTGTTTGTTCATCCTGTAGATGTTAAATATAATTAAAGATTCGGCGAAGTCTATCGCTGGGATTTTAAATATTACTCATTTCAATTGCACCATTTATTCATTAATCACAATACCTGGTTAATTACCAGACGTATTCTGGCCTGTTAGATCCTTAGTTAAGCTCGATCACGCTAGAAATATTTTTAAAATTCAAACACCGACACCGAAGTTTCGCACATTAATTAAATTTTATTCGATAAAAGAAAATAATCAATTTACCGTAAATAATATTAAATTCCAGTTTGTCCTTTTAGGTTTTTTTCTGTTTTCTTTATTCGCTATTGAATCGGTTTAAAAAATCAACGATGCGAAGCTGGTAGATTCGAAGTTTTGACAAAAATCTTGTGATTTTTTTCGATCGGGCTTAAATCAGGACGTTAAGGTGGCGACAATGTTGTTGATGGTGAAATATCTTGGAAAATATGAACACGTACGTCTTGTAACTTTGTGCATTTTCTTCATTGTCGGATTCACTGCAATAGGGTAAGTCTAATTATATGATCATTTTTATATGCAGTTTTATATGGAAGAAATATATACTAAATCTGCTAAATACGGATGCTGATCGAGCACAATCAGTTGCTAATCGTTTATAAAAACACTGCTTGATGCTTGCCAATTATCAATGTAACATTGTATTGAAGCAAATCCCAAGTGTAGTCTTCACATGAGTTTTCCGAAGAAGTTACAAGTAACAATATTTTAATACAAACTTTTTGCAAAGACATATAGATCTTGTTTGATCCTGCGAATGTTGTACACTGTTAGGATGGATGTACTTCAAAAATTAAACTTTTAAACTTTTTTAAATCTTTTTTTTATAATGCCGATTCAAAAACAGAGTAGATACTATGTGGAAAAATTAATATATCTTTTGCTTGCAGCCTTTCAACATTTTTTTAAATTCTGATGAATATAAAAAAATTTTTTAATTGGATTTCAAAGTTTATTTCTGATTTATGTTTTGAAAATATACTTTAATACTTAAATGTTTGCTTCTTGCCATTTTTAGTTTTGTAATTAATTATTTTGGCAATAGTTCGAAAATCCATAAATATTATTCAGTCCATATAAGACATTTCTGTTTTTTACGTGTCCTCAACTCAAAGAAATTTACCACAAAACATCAGATCTCTTGTTTTTACACTGATCATGTTTTATTCGTCTCCTAATAATGTTAACATGATTAGCGAAACGCGCATCGGGAGATTAAAAAGAAATGTTTTGGTATTTAGTGATAAATCTTTATGAGTTTAGTTTTATGGTTAGTTAGATTGAGTTAGTTAGTTGATAGAGATTGAATAACTTCAGGAAGAACTGCGCGACCTACGATTCGAAACGCTTCTACGTGCACCGTATTCAGCGGATTTGGCTCTCAATAATAACTTTCTCTTCCCAAGATGGAGAAATGCTTCGTGGGAGGGAGATTCACTTCAAGTGATGAGATCAAAGTTGAGACAACCGCATATTTTCAGAGTTGGTAATATTACATTATACTGAAGGTATTAAAAGTTGAAATATCGTTGATCTGAATGTATTAAATTGCGAGTGACTACCTCGAAATTGTTAAGAGAAAGTTTCACAATCTTGTGCTTTCTTTGTCAGGTCGAAAATGTTTCTCATTGAAGCTCATTGAAGCTCATTGCAAAACCCGACATAATTCTGGAAAGATATTATCTTGTTTTCGAATTCTATATTTTTCTACCTTATCGTATTGTAATGAATATTATTTTATGATGAAGCCCTTTCAAACTTTATTCTCGCCTAACAGAAGGTTTCTATTCTCTTGCAGAGGAACGCGAAGATTTTCTATTTTTTCGATCAAAAAATTGTTTTATACTACTAATTAATTAAGGTGCTTTATGCTAGTTAGTAAAATAAGGCTTTGAATACTGTAGAGAAAATAATTGACTGCTTGACTTAGTTCGTCTCTAGTCTAGAAAGATGCCAATGAAAGTATTTTAGAAGAATCTCAAAGACATACATATTTTGTACATGCATTTACCCATATATACCTTCATTTAACATTCATCAGTAGTATAAGGTTGTCTGGAAAGTTCGTAGGGATTTTCTTAAGAGAAAGAGAAACGCAAATAGTTTGTGTAAATATTGATTTAATATTTTATCTAATTACCATTAGTATTTTCAATTTTTTCCTCCGTAGTGGTAGATGCATACTGCTTTATTGCCAAGAATTAGCATCTCTGTTGTCAAACAATTTCAAAAGATTATTTTTTACCTATCAACTACCTTCAACTAACGATATACCAAAAACGAATTATCATAGGTAAAAAGCGATAGGACTGTAAAATTTATACCACATGTTAGATAACCCTAAGTCCGCGAAGAAAACTAATTAAAAATAGAAACAGAATATTTTTCCTCCATTTTCCACGTGGGTATGCTGTTGGTTTTTATTCTCACCACATCTCGAGATTGTTTTCTAGGCGTATATGTTTTCATCAAAGCCCGACTAATAACACACTATTGACATACTGGTGGCGGCGCAGGGTATCCTCGAAAAACAACAAAATGTATATATTCTATATATAGTATTGTATATATATATATATATATATATATATATATATATATATATATATATATATATATATATATATATATATATCATCATCATCATCATCATCAGCCCGTATCGATCCACTGCAGGATGAAGGCCTCTTCAGCATGCTTCCAACCTTCACGGTCCTGGGCTTTCCTCTGCCACTCGGGTCCAATATACTTAACGATGTCATCAGTCCATCGTGCTTTCGGTCATCTTCGCGGACGTTTGCGATCAAGCGGTATCCACTCCAAGATTGCCTTGGTCCATCTGTCGTCCCATCGCCTCGCTATATGGCCTGCCCATCTCCATTTCAACTGTTTTACTCTTCCAATGATGGCACAGACTTTTGTTTGTTCCTTGATACATGCGCAGGACTTTCTGTCTCGTCTTGTAATGCCAAGCATACATCTTTCCATTCCCCTCTGTGCCACCCGAAGTTTTTGAATTGATTGCGATGTGAGTGTGCAGGTTTCACTTCCGTATGTCATAACGGGTAGCACGCACTGATCGAATACTTTTCTTTTCAGGCAAAGTGGGAGTCTGCTCTTAAACACTATGTTGAGCCTACCAAATGCCTGCCAGCCACATTTAACACGCCGTTCCACCTCCCGGGCGGTATTCCCCTCCATGGAAATCCTCTGCCCAAGATATACAAAGCTGTCCACAATCTCTAAATCCCTGCCTAAAACTGAAATTCTTCTGTCCTGAGCGAAGTTATTGAACATAACCTGACTCTTTTTCAGGTTTATTTTCAAGCCAAATGGTTCGCCAGCCCTTTGCAGCTCCTCTGGGTCTTGTGAAATGAGAATAATATCATCTGCAAATCTAAGATGGTTTAAGTTTGCACCATTGATCTTTACCCCATCCTGTTCCCAATCCAGTTTACGGAATACTTCTTCAAGGCCGGCCGAGAAAAGAATAGGCGATATTGCGTCACCCTGCCGTACACCTCGTTCTATATTAATTCCCACTTCGAGATCATCAAGGTGAATTGTGGCTGTAGCTCCATCATATATCGATTCTAATAGGTTTACATAGGCTCTCTCTACACCTTGGCTAAGCAGTGCATCCATTATCGCATGCTTTGAGATGGAATCAAATGCTTTTTCGTAGTCGATAAAAGCCAAGCACAGTGGCATGGTGTATTCGTTGTGCCTTTCTATGACCTGCCGTACAACCTGGATGTGATCCATTGTACTGAATCCACTTCTGAATCCTGCTTGTTCTCTTGGCTGTGCGTCATTCAGTTTTTTTAATATTCTTTTAGAAATTATCTTAGTGAAAACTTTGTACATCACTGATAGGAGGCTTATTGGACGGTAGTTCTTTAAATCTTCCTGTGCTCCTTTTTTATGTAAAAGGATCACTTCTGCATTTTTCCATAAGTCAGGTACTTTTTGTTCTTTGAGGCATTTTGAGTATAATTTTGCCAGTGTTTTATGTAACGTCCGACCACCAGCTTTTAGCATTTCGACAGTTACACTATCCTTTCCTGGAGCCTTGCCGTTAATCATCAATTCTATAGCATTTGTTACTTCCTCCACTAGGATATCTGGTATTATATATTGTTCTTCCGTGGGTATATATATATATATATATATATATATATATATATATATATATATATATATATATATATATATAGTTGTTTTTTTTTTTCGTTATGTAGTTGTGCATGTCCAAGAAGTCTAAAGAAGTTCATAAATGAATAAAACTATCACTTCATTATAACATGAAATTAGCAAATATTTAGATGCGATTTCCCAAAACCAAAACCAGCTATTGTGGATATAACACACACATAAACTTATACTTAACAATACACACATGGACCGATAGAACCATACTGACCCAACGATACTAACTGACATTCTCAATCGTTGGCTTCAACTCTGCAGTCAGAGTCGATGGTTACAGTTCAATATTTTTCATACGATCTTCACAAGTCACAAATCAGAAACAAACTACATACAAATAGTATATATTTTTATAAATATCATTTATAAAAATGAAGTCGGATAGTAGAAAACCCCGCATCGTGCATATAAAGGGAGTAACAAAACCATTTACATTTTGAAGTACTTAGTTAAACATTGTTTAAAAAATAAAATATATACTTGGAGGTTATTTCTGGAAATATAGGCCGGTCGTTGTTTATTACTTATTTTAGGATCTGCATCCGATCTTAAAACATCGGTATCTTCTTTCCCCGATCTCCCTTAAATTGAAAACTCATGTCTCCCTGGCGAAACTTTCTGAACGAAAGTTGAGTGGTGCATCTTATGAGATGGTGTATCTCTAAATTTCGCAAATTATTTCACTGATTTGAATGTTTTTATTAAAAACTGTCGATTGAATATTTGGCAGTGGAATCACTTTAATACTGAAGAAGGAGTGTTTATTTGTCGGAGTAAAAAGTTGAAAACGGATTAAACCTCTGAGTAGTGAAGTACCAGGTGTGGCGGTTAATAATTCTTATTTTATTTTAGAAATTGCGCTGGAAACAAAGGTTGAATCACGGTTTGTTGTTCAAATCAAATATCAAAATAAAGAGCATTTGCGGCACGTATTGTTTTTCTTATTCAATCAAAAGAAAAACGAGAATGAAAGCCCCAGCGCAATACGCTTGTGGGTGTTGGTTTAGATGATTCAAAAGTGATGATTTCGACTTGAAAAACAAACAACGACCAGGTCAACCAAAAAATTTGAAGATGCCGAATTATAAGCATTGTTGGAAGAAGACGATAAGCAAACTCAACCACAAATAGGTTAGGCAGATAGGTTAAATGTTGGTCGTCGAACTGTTTGTGATCATTTACATGCCATGGAAAATATCCAGAAGGCAAGAAAATGGGTACCACATCAGCTGAACGACAGACAGATGGAATACCGAAAAACGGTGTGCGAAGTTTGCTTGCTCTTAATGAAATAAAATATTTTTTTATATCGAATCGTGATTCGGAAACGAAAAATCGAATTTCGGAAACGAAAAATGGATATATTTCGAGAATCCAAAACACAGAAAATCGTCGGTTGACCCAAGACACCCCGAATCGCTTTGGAAAAAAGATAATGTTGTGCATTTGATGGTATTAGAAGGGTATCGTGTATCAAGAGCTTCTGAAACCAGGTGAAAAAGTTAATACCGTTCATTGCCGTCAATAATTGATCAATTTGAATCATGCATTAATCCAAAAGCGACTAGAATGGGCTACAAGACACAGAAAAGTGATTTTGCATCCCGACAACGCCCCATCATACACAGCGAAAGCGATCGGGCACACCATTTCTGCACTTGCCTGAGAATTTTTGTTCCACCCGCCATACTTACCAGACTTGGTTCCTTCCGACTACTACTTGTTTTCATCCATGTCATGCATTTTCCATGAAAGACTTCAATAACTACGGAGATGTCGCAAAATGGTTTGACGACTGGATCACCTAAAAAGATATATGGTTTTTCGGGGAGGGCATCCACAATAATCCTTTATTTATAAACAAAGGAAAAAAACGCAAATACTTTTGTGACATCCCAGTACAATGTAATATTTTTTGAAGTTACTATCATTAATAAGTTTACTATGAAATTGATTAATTGAAAAAAATGGAAAATGCTTTATTTTATTATTTTTTAAACGAATACTTAAACTAAATTACCAATTAATTGTCCAATAAAATCCAATTAAGCAAGAAAGTCCAATAGATTACCGAACCACCATTATTCTCTCTAAACATCTATCTCTCTTTCTTTTTTCTTAATGTATGTTATTGTTTATAATCCGTCGGAGTCATTGATCCGTTTTATTATTCAAAGATGAGATTGGCTAGGAACGTGGCTTACTGTTAAAGCATTAAAAAAAGTGTAATAGTTGTAAAATAATGTTCTAAGCATTAATGGAAACTACTAAACTTTTGATCTAATTAAACAAAAATTAAAGTAAACAATTTGTATAAATCATAATGAATGAAAAAATCCTTATGAATCGGTCATGTAATATTTTGTGATTTATTTACGAAAATATCTTCTATAAAAAATATAAAATATATTTTAATTAAAACGTTGTACGTAAAAACAATAATCTGATGAGATTTATCAATTATAAAATAAACAATAGTTTATTTACTTGTATTATGCGTTTGTTTTATAAGATGCAATTAGTTTTGTAAATTATTTTAATTTATTGAAGTGACGATATTAACAACAAATACATTTTTTTCTAATTGAAGTACTTGGAAATTTACTGAGGTGATTTTTTCTTTGTTTAAAAATTATTAAGTTGATAATTAATGCAGTAAGATATAAGTTTTAAAGCTTTTAGTTATCCGGCTACTATTTTCCATTTCTACACACAGATGGACGTAGTTGTTCTTTTATGTATGCATATGCATTTGAAATGTCAAAACAACATATTTTTGTTTGACAGTTCGCGTTTGAATTATTATTAAGTAAAATTATGATGTTGATATGGTGTGTTATTAACGAAACATAAAATATAACTTTTTTCGTTATATTATATTTATATATTTTCGAAGAAGCAATAAAACTGTAACTCAAAATATGCCCTGGGTACGATAGCCATGTTCTTGGGACGGGTTATTTTGTAGAAAAAGATTACAAATTTTTGGAACTGCCTTAAACGTGAAAATATAAAGGTTCTTCGAAAAGTTTTTGGGCTGACATGTTATTTATTGATCATGCATGCAGTATGAAAAAAACAATGAGTATGCAAGGAGTATATTTTCTGAAAAATGGGTAAAATTGTTTCAGGCAGATACTAAAAAAGTCTTACATCCCATTTCAGAGGATTCCTTCATTTCCGACAATAAAAGATTGGGCTGCTGAACTTAAATGTGGCCGAGCCCCAAGGTAGGTTACACCACCTTGGGGTTCGGAAAAATAAGTATTTTTTTTCTGACGCAGTTATTAAATATATAAAATAGTTTTTATTTGACACATATACATAGTACTTTTATGAATAATTTGAAATAATAACGAATGAAAAGAAATTAAAAAATAACGGAGATATGAGCCATCAAGTAGGACCCTCTTTTGAAAATCCTTGCCGAAAATTCTTCAGTTAGTTAAACGCATCTAACATCTATATATATATATATATATATATATATATATATATATATATATATATATATATATATATATATATATATATAAATCAATTGCTGTTCGTTAGACGCGCTAAAACTCAAAAACGATTTGACCATTTGAATTTGACCATTTTGAATTCAGAATTGGTAATTTAGTATGGAAATCGCCACTTCGGATTAATTTTATTGTCCTTGTATATTGTCTATTGTCTTTGTATTTAGACATAACCACAAATTTTAGCCTGACTCGAAGACTTTTTCAATATTATAAAATTCTCATTGACAGATCTCACTTGATACATTTGAGTGACTGTGAAAACAATTCCGTGCCGATTTATAGTGTTCATTACAATGCCGAGAGAAAGACGAGCTGACATAGGTCGTTGAAGTCAGTCAAATGTGCGACGAACTACCTCACGTGCATACCGCACTGATGACCAGTGAGCGACAGATAATGATAATAGTCGCATTGGTATGTTCAAATAGCATTCGAGAATAACTGAAAATGAACGACAAGTGGATAGATTTAGAATGCAACGAATTCGTGCACATCAAACATAACAACAGCAACCACGACACAATGAACATGAGCGATTGCGCTGACGCAGTGCTCCCGTGAACCTGGAACGAGCGGCATTCCATTATGATCCAGATATCGATTACGGTGCGGACAGATCAGTAATAATTGGAGAAATGTCAGTCGTTTGTCCGTATTGTAAGGCGTTGAAATACAGCGGTGAATCTCCTGGATTGCATTATGCGGGTGGAAAAGTGAAATTGCCACAATTGTTCCCACCACCAGATCCATTACGCTCATTAGTTTCTGGGACAGGAAGTGATTCTACCCATTTCTTGGCCAACATTTCATTCCGGGACAGTTGTTTTCCTCCAAATTAGTCGACATAGTTATCAACATGTTGCGTAACATTCATCAACCTCGACGAGACTGTCTATGAAAAAGGCAACGATCATCAAGGAAAAATACAAAGGAGAGGGTATTTTGATTCCTCTTCGTTGGAATTGGAAGATTGATTATATCAAAAGTTATAATTAAATAAATTGTAGGTGATACGAAGTTCACCGGGTCATCTAGTTAATAATAAACTGTAATTTTCAGTGAAATCGCTATGTGACGGGATTCGTATTTATAATATAAGGATTGTGTATATTTATAGTTCAATGATATCAAGGATTTTTTTGTCGTTCCTCCATTATTTTTACGGAAATAATACTTACACACATACTCACCATCTATATCAGCATGTTGTAAATATTTGCAAACATATGACAACTGTTTTTTAAGAAATATTTTTTATACAATTATAAAATTTAAAGCTCTCTATAAACACTAATGCTTACTCATTTTACGACGTCATGTATGTTCAGTCAAGCATTATATTAGTTTGTGATTTTTATTGTCTCGTGACCTGACACGTTTAATAACACAATTCGTTTTTTTTTTATGTAAGAAAAAATCCGGAATAACATGCATACGTTTTATCCACAAACGTTGCTTAAATTAGGTTGGAAATTTTGGGTTGTTAACGTAACGAAATATAATTTATTTAAAAAGGGTTTTTGAACATGTTTGAATGATTTTTTTATTGTGAATTAAACAGAGCGTTTACTTCCTTTATAGATATCAGGTTTGACTTAATATTTTTAATTATTTTAAGAGATGGCTCTGGAAACAAGGGTCGGTTCACAGTCTAATCTCTTATATCAAAACACCATTGATGTTTAAACGATTTTGAGTTTGTAAAATATTTGTCAAAAAGGAAAGGAAAACGTCACAAATCACGTTACATAAAATAAAAGGATTATTTTTTTTAAACATATATATAATATAGATATAGATATATGGTAATTGCTCTAACTGGGCGGCTAGTTGGGTACATGAGTTTGACGAGTATGGTGGTGGCTTCCAATCTGCAGCTTTAACTATCTGGAAATAAAAGTCACTCTGAACACTCCGAATCCATCAAACTATTTCCTGTTTACTATCTGTGACTTTAAATTCACATTATCAACGAAAGATACTCATTATACCTCAGTTATAATGCATGATAGCAATCAACATGGATTCAAATACAGATGAGGGGAGAACGCGCAATAGTGCCAGCTTCGGGTATGAACGGGGTATCAAGGGAGAACGCATGAGATACCCAACCAAAGAGCTAAACAAAACATAATGGATAACTATAAGATAACTCTAGTGCAGAGTTGTGCAATGGGTGCAAATGGGGAGAGCTCTAGATACTAGAAAAGCAAAACAGCATTTACCCACTTCATGGTATTGAAGGCAGGACGCATGAAAATACCATGGATATCTCTCAATTATATTTTGGATGTTATGAATTGAAATACTTCTTGAAACTACCAAAATCAATAGAGGAGAAAGTGTTCAGTGAAAAACTGACTTACATAGTAATCATTTAATATTAATGAAAACATTAAATAGAAATAATAGAGCTTTAAATACATCTTAAAATTAATATAAATTAATAGAAACCAAAGTGTTCAATGACAAACTCACTTATATAGTAATCACTTAATATTAATGAAAACATTAATTAGAAATAATATAGATAATGGAGCTTTAAATACATCTCAAAATATAAATCGATAGAAACCAAAGTGTTTAGTGACAACCTTACCCTTGGAGTTATTCGGGAAGGACACGACACGACACGACACTTGTTCACAGTATAAATGAAAATGTTGGTCTCAAATACTGAAATGAAGGCATCTCTAAGGATTCCCCACCATTTTCACACCTCGGGCGATAACTACCCTTAAGTATTGTCGAAGCTTTTATATAGGATCAACACAACAACACAACACAGTGTCCTTAAGCGGAAAAATGAAATATAGTCGGCATCTAGTAAAATGTAATAAAATCCATCTCTACCAAAAAAAGTGATAAAAGTATCGTTTTGCCTGAGAATGAACAAGAGTCCGGAAGATGTAAATTAAACAAAAATATTTCTTACATTTGTATGCTAAAAGACCTTCCAAACAAACAATAGACCTATCGTTTTATTTGAGATGAAGCCGATGTCTGAAAAATATATACTAAACAAAAATATTTCTTACAAGGTATCATCCTATTTTTGCGTGTGGTAAACATGTCGAGTTTCGAGCCAAATGAAGAGCATTTGCGCCACGTACTGTTCTTCTTGTTCAATCAAAAGAAAAATGCGAGCGAAAGCCGATATATACTTACGGTGACAATGTCCCAATGTTGGTTTGGGGAAATCAAAAGTGGTGATATCGACTTGAAAGACAAAGAACCCCCAGGTGAATTGAAAAAATTTCAAGATGCCGAGTTGCAAGCATTGTTGGAAGAAGACGATATTCAAACTCAACAACAATTGGCAGAGAGGTTAAATAGTCGCTGATCTATTTGTGATCATCTGCATACCATGGGAAAGATTCAGAAAGCAGGAAAATGGATTCCACATCAGCTGAACGTTAAGCAGATGGAAAAGCGAACAACGGTGGGCGAAGTTTTGCTTTCTGGGTATGAAAGACTTTTTGCATCGGATCGTGACTTAATTTCAAGAACCTGAAACACAGAAAATTATGAGTTGAAACAGGGCAACCATCATCATTGACCACAAGACCGAATCGCTTAAAAAAAAAGACAATGTTGTGCATTTGGTGGGATTAGAAGGGCGGTGTCATGTACCAGAAGCTTCTTAAATAAGGTGAAACAGTTAACACCGTTCGCTACATTCAACAAATGGTCAATTTGAAGCATGTATGGATTGAAAAGCGACCAGAATGGGCTAGAAGAAACGGAAAAATGATTTTGCAGTACGACAACGCCCCATCACACACAGCGAAATCGGTCAGAGACACTGTTTCTACACTAGGCTGGGAACTCTTGCCCCACCCGCCATACTCACCAGACTTTGCCTCTTTCGACTACTGTTTGTTTGCATCGATGTCTTACGCATTTTTCATGAAACAAACGGTTTGATGACTGGACCATCTCAAAAGATGTATCGTTTTTATGGGAGGGCATCCACAAATTGTCAGACAAATGAGAAAAATGTGCAACTGGCAATGGCACATACTTTGAATAAACCATTTTTATCTTTCTCCCAAATTAAATGTGTTTTTTGAGATAAATTAAGAATTATTAACCGCTACATCTAGTAATTTTGAAGTTGGAGTGGTTTCCATTTATATTTTGTAAATAACATCACTCGAATAGTAATCTCTTAATAAATACTTTCTAAATAAAAGCCGCAAGATGCTTTACTGAATATTGAATATTTTCTGCTATCTTCAATATTATTGTTAAATCCAGAACAGTTTAAAAATATTTTTGGAATGGTTGTTTAAATCTTAGATGCATCTTTGTGATATATCCGATGTCGGTTGTATGGGACTGATATCAATAATCTACCGGACGCATCTTTTAAATGAAATTTTTGATAAACCACTTTTTTTACGAATATTCATAAAGACTTATTTTTTATATATGTTTATAATTATTCTTGATAATTTATTTATACTGCTTCAGGTGAAGTTTGGGAAAAAATTTTGTTTCAGATAGTTTCCTCTACTAGCTTAACTGCATCTCCATTCTGTACCCCTCCGGGGCTGAAGGACAGTATTCATAGATTACAATGAGATTTTTCGCCTATGTGGTGCGATTCGCTTTATCTTCGTCAGGTTGGAATAAACCTGATAAAGCATATACTACTAAGATATATACTAGTAAGAAAAATAAGATGACTTTAACCAAATAAAACACAAAATATTTATTTAATCATCCAAATTTATTTTGTTTCCTTCAAAGTAATCCCCTCTCACTGCAATACACTTATTCCAACATTTTTCACACTCTTTGAAACCGTTTTTATTTTCGATTTCTGGTATTTCTTTCAAACTGGCTAGCCAACTCTTTTGAATGGCTTCTATGGACTCAAAACGGCTAGTCTAACTGTATCAAATTGCAAGGTGTCTATGATGTGATAAAAATTTAAAAAAATATATATATATAAAATCAGATAAAAAAAATGTTATCAAGTAAACGCATGCAGATTAGTGCTGATTTTTTCTAGAAAAGATATTTGCCCAATTAAACATCGTTGCCACGAGACTATAAAAGTTATAAACTGATGAAATATTTTAGTTAAACTTAACGTGAAGTCGTAAAAGGGGTAAACAAATAATTTTATAGTAGGTTCTAAATTTTATTATAGTGTGGACAATATTTTTTTGCGAAATTATTGCCGCTTTATAAAAATACTGTTTTTATATATTTTTTAATACAACATAAACCACCGTAAATAACTCCAATTGTTCTCTCATATTGTTCATATTGTTCTCTCTTTCCTCTTCTTTTACCTCTTTCGAATAAATTGCCCGATTTTACCTCAAGTTGAACGTTCCAAGATGGATGATGCAAATAATCTTAAAATATTACGTTAAACTGCATTCTTACAAAAATTAAAACATTCATCATATTTTGCACCAAATAAACACATATTCAACAAAAAGAGATCTAACAATTAAAATAGAACAGTGATGGCTTCTGAGGGAGGGCGTTGGGGCGCCACCCCTTCAGCATTTATCACAGTAAACAATTTTTCAAAGCAATACACCATATTTTATTCCGGTTCAGTTTCTCTCCTTTAACTCATTTTAAGATAATATTAAAAGTTAAAATCTCCGAATGTAGAAGAACGTCTGTCGACCTATCACACCAAATAATGCGAATAAAAATTTTATCCTCTCGCCACAATTTTTATATTGTTGGCCGGACGTTTACCTCCAGCGACCTTACGCCACGTCCATTTATCTCATCGTTGGCGTTATATGTTTTGTTGGTTACCAGAATTCGAGGGTTTAACTGCATTCTAAAACATGCGATTTGGGCGTAGATTCCCTGCGACCGAACGTATCGGTAGATAGTTTTAAACGCGCATTTCATTTGCTTCGTAAATACATGTTTTGATTTGGGATTTGCTACGTGTGTACACACTGAGTAGTACATACTTTTAATTTATAAAGCATTTCTCTCACAGGAAGTTGTCGAGATACTTGAAAAAGTGGTAGTCGGTAGGCGGGAGTTCAGGCAAGTATGGCAGATGATCGAGAGTTTTGCAGCCCAACTTATGCAGCTTTTATCGCGTCGTCATTGGGACTTGTGGCTGAGCGTTATCATGGAAGAGAATTTGTCTTTTCCTGCTGATCAATGCCCAGCACACGCACAGCAGTTTTTGGTGCATTTTATCGATTTACCGCAAGTACTCCGCTGTAATCGTTTCGTCTGAGTTCAGGAAGCTGTGATGGATCAGATCAGATCAGATGGATGGATCAGATGGACCAGCCGTAGCTACCAACCAATCACCATGACTTGATTTTGGAGCCTTTTCGAGAAGTGTTGTTCATCGCGATTCAATCACTGAGTCGATCGTCACCGATTGTCGTCAAGAATCCACTTTTCATTGCACGTCACAATCCGTTCGAGTAACGGGTCGTTTTTATTGCGCAAGAGAAGGGAAGACGACACTTCAAAATGGAACAAAATTGGAATTGGAACAAAAAAATTGTTTGAATTTGGTTTTTATCCATGTTGCATTTAAAGCTCTGAAAAAAAAAAAAAAAATATATATATATATATATATATATATATATATATATATATATATATATATATATATATATATATATATATATATATATATATATATATATATATATGCTCAAAAGATAGCGTAGTGCGTCGTGGAGAGAGCAAGAGATAAAGTCAAAGCTATTTAACACAAATTTATTTGAAAATGCAGCAATTACAATTAAAATAACAAAAACCGCTCTAATTTTCTTAACAACCTAAGTAAATAAAAGGAAAAAAATAGAAATACGAAACAATAAATGCGACATTTCTGGAAAAGAATACAAGATAAATTGCGTTAAGGTGATTCGGATATATTACCAGGATACCCATTGAGAGACTACTTAATAAAGTTTAGAAAATTAAAATTAGAACGTGAAATAAAGACCCAGAAAGAATCACTCACTCAACGAAAAAAACATAAAAGAGCACCATGGGTAACGAAAATACTACTCTATTCCAAAAGTAAGATATATTTTGTTATAAAAATGTTTTTTAAGTTGGCATGACTGTCCTAGACATCTGGTAGAAGTTTTATACCATTACGCTTGTTAAGGAAGAAATTATAGCGTCTGATACACTAGCTATACGTATCAATTACTGTATCCAACACATCAAGTAAATAGTTATCAAAATGTAATATATCAAATTCTAGTGAGAGCCGTTGTACTTTACGGTTTCCAAATTTGGTCTAGGTTTCTTTTAATCGCATTTTTCGTACTGTTATTAATAATAATAATGTTTCGTACTGGTTATTCTAATTATTTCAAAAATTCCGGTGTTTATAATTAGCCTGCAAATAACTTTTATTTATACTCCCCGTACCTTCGATCGACACCATAAGATTAGCAAGTATCTCTCAAAGCCGATTTTTTGGCCTTATAACCGTCATCAGTCGGGCTCCAGATGATCGCAGGTAAACGACTGAAAGAACGATCAGAGGCAGAGTCCATATAAATCGATCTTTTCATATATATATATATATATATATATATATATATATATATATATATATATATATATATATATATATATATATATATATATATATATATATATATCATTGGCGGCTCGTGGGTTTTTAAAGTGGGAGGGCGTAGAAGAAAATAGTGCTGCTGAAGATTTATTTTTTGGTTTCCCCTTCCTCCTTTCTACTCTTCGTGCTATTAAAACCGTATACAGGAGGTGAACTAGAAATATGAGTTAAATAAAAGAAACTGAACGGCTACTGTATAATGTTCGCCAAATGCTACGTACACCTCCTCAATCACCGGATATTAACCCCACTGAAAATGTATGGGCATTATTAGAGCTAAAAGTGCGAAAATTTCAATGTTCCTCAAGAAATTACCTAATTTTCAACCAAGTAGAAATAAGGGGACAACCGAAGAAGTCAGGAGACTATCAAGCTCGTAGAATCAATACCCAGGAGACGTTAAGCTATTATAAATGCGAAAGGTTACCCAACGAAATTTTGAGTTTACTTAGGAATTACTTTTTTTTTGGTTAATGTGTTTTGTTTTGCGGTGTATGAATATTTTTTTTTGCACATGAGATTTAAAATATTGGTGATTAAAAGACTGTATGGGTTTCTAATTTCTTGCGATCGCCTGAATTAAGGCGGAATGTTGTTTGTTATAATTATCATAGGTTATTTCGTGTTAAAAGCATTATTAAAAATATTTTTGCCAAAAAAATAACTATATGAATAATTTTTTGATCCACTGTATATCTAGGTGCGTTTATACAAACGCACATTTAACATACAAAAAGTAGTTGCAGTAATCACTCCATCATTGGAGATTTTCAGATTTAAAATCTTTGTCTCTTAACAAATTTTAGAAAATATGAGCCGGTAAAATAGTGGCGGTTGGTCCATAAGGACACGTGAGCACGTGCCCTATCTAAAAAAATTAAAATGAAGTGGAAAAAATAATTTCAGATTTTGTATTAATTTATTCTCAGTTCTGTCTACGATCATGCTTCTTGCGGCTTCTATAGTCTAACATCGATAATGTCATTCGCGGTAACGAAATAGGTCGTGGTCGGCAACCTATTAAAGAACGCGAGTTAAATACGAAAACCGACAAACTTCGTTTTTTAAAAACTTTATTTTATAATAAGGACACTTAAACTAATGAACAATATCGTGAACAGCGCGAGCTTTGACGCTACAATATTGATTACCTCTACAATACAGATTCTCCTTAAATATACACTTATAGCTTATTCAGCGTTAAGCAATGGACATTTAAATATAAACTTACAGCTTATTCAGCGTTAAGCAATGGACATCCGTCGGTTTGGGGTCATTACTCGCGTGCTTTGGGCACAGACAGTTTTGTGCCTGTACTGTTTTCTTTACTATCGCGTGCGAAAAACAAAGACAGCAACGCATCACTTTGATAGTAACCCGGAGATTAAACGAATCTCCAGTCAGGTGTTTTCCGCCATCGCGCTTTTCGACATTTCGAGTGGTTGCAAAGTGAATGCTTTGAATGATTACTATAGTGAAGATGAATTCAATGCAATATATGAATAGAAATAATGTCACATTAACAGTTGACCGAATTGTCATCAAAAATCTTGAACGGCCGACACCGATTCTGCAAATCGAGCAGTTTAATATTACTCAATTATTATTACTCAAAAGCATACAAACGCACATTCAATAAAACCATGTATGAGAAGTATTCGTGGTTATGTGGATGCGAGACAACAAATAAATTTTATTGTTTTCCGTGCATTTTGGCACAAGTCGGAAAACCAGTGAGTGCGGGCGATCTTGATCTTGGCGGGAATAAACACGGAGTTAATGATTTGAAATCATTATCGCAAAGGTAAAATCGCATTCTATTTCACAGACATTTGAAAAATGAGCTAGAAATTAATAAGTTGGGGACGACAGACATTCGTTTTCAACTCAGTAGTGCAAACCTACACATTAGAATATCCTGGCATTTTCAGAGGGCTAGTAAATTTGATGGCCTAAATAGACAGTGTTTTAGAAGCTCATTTAAAATACTCTATAAATAAATTATTTCTAGGCATCTCCAAACAAATTTAGAACGAATTACTGGTTTCAATGTTGCATGTTTGTAGCGATTTATTAAAAAAGGAAATTCACACATCAAAATATGTTGCCATACAGGCACATGAAGCAACCGATACATCTAGTCAAATGCAGATGGTTTTTATAATCAGATATGTTAAAAATGGCGAAATTTATGAGAGATTCTGGGATTTTTTAAAACCAAAAAATCACACAGCAAATCATAGCCCAAAGTTATGATGGTGCTTCCGTGATGAGAGGCACAGTCGGAGGAGTACAAGCCAAAATTAAAAATATTTATAAGAATGCATAGTATATTCACTGCTATACTCACCAATTAAATCTAATAAGTGAAAGGTGTGGTACAATAAAAAATAAGCGTAAAGGTGATTTTTGCAAATCTGTCTGTATTTCCAGCTTTCTTTTCTCGATCATCCAAAATGACAACTGTTGTGGCCAGAGTCGTGAAACCTGCGTCGAGCAGTTCAAAAAGTGATTTGGTGTTTAGTGGTAAATCTCTTCAAGTTTAGTGTTTCACACCAAAGGTTCCAGTAGAAGAATTGATCTACCGCCCCAATGACGACTGTGGAAAGCGAAAGATGTTTATCTACTCTCAAACGAATCAAAATATGTCTAAGAAAAACTATGAAAAAAATTATTGAAAAAAAGCTTGTGAATTTAATTTCAAATTTTAATGATCAAGCCATCGACCAGTTTGGTGCTCAGAAATTTAGGAGGATGGACTTTATTATTTAGGTACCTATTTGAAAATTGGATGTCTGACAATTACACTCGTATTTCTACACAACAAAGTGTATGTATGATACTAAGAAATGTAAATTTTTTGGTTGCGACGCATTTCCCATAAAAAACAAATAGTTCGCTTAAAAAAACTTTTGCAACTTAGTTAAATATTTGAATATTTTTGATTATATTTATTTAAAATATTATTGTTTATTTGCTTGGTTTTTATGCTCCCGTTCTGATTTATCAGATTATTTAAATAACTTTAATTAGTGTACGCTATTAATACCAGTTAATATTTGCTAAGGTTTTGGCGGCGTTCGCTTTTTACGCTTTAATGTTTTACGATTGCCCCTTGTTTGCGTTGAAATTATTTGATTTCAAACAATTCGTAATACAGGATGAGAAAAATATTGATATAGTTACATTTTATTTGGTTAGGAGGTTTTTTGTTTTGTTTTGCATAGAAATGGCCAATTAGTTCATGTATATTCCATATTAGTTTCATTTTGTTGCAAGTTTCCGCCGTTTTTTTATTAAAAAGTTTTTTTTTTTAAAGCAACAATTATAACAACAAATTAATCAGCAATGTATTCTCCGTCATTTTTTATGACCTGCTTCAACCTCAGTCCAATTTATTGATTCCATTTCGCCAGAAATGCCATGCTTGGACTCGAAGAAGTTGTTAGCCAGTTTTTCAGTTCTTTGTCGTTGGCGAAAATTGCGTCCCTCATTTCGTTGGACAGCGAGCGGAAGAGATGATAATCGATTGGCACAAGATCTGTGGAATACGGCGGAATGCCCTGAGGAAAGCCTCGAGGAAGAACCTCCCATTCGAGATAATTCAGGGCCTCTTTGACGATGCTTGCTGTGTGAGGTCGTATATTGTCGTGGATCAAGAGGAATTGGCTTAGCAATCGGGTCGTTTCAGTTGAATAACATCATTTACACGGTGCAGCTGGACGAGGTAGGATTTCTTGTCAACCGCCTTGTTCTTCTCTAGCATTTCCCAGTACTCGAGACCCTGCCAGTTCTATTAAACGGAGATCATGGTATTCTTTGGATGGAAATCTTGCTAAACTTTCAACTTTGAAGTGTCTTCTGCGACCACCCATTCGTTCCTTTGCTTCATATTTACAGAGAGGCACCATTTCTCATATCCCGTGATGAATCTGTACAAGAATGATTGCTTGTAGCCGCCTGTTGCTTGTTGTCGGGCGAGATGTTGAGCATTGAAATCGTTGATCAAATTAAAAATCTAGGAATAATTCTTGATTCTCAATTGAAGTTATGTGCTCATGTAAATTACATGAGTAAAAAATAGATAAAAAATAGGGTTCTTTCGTTTTGATGGTGCATTCTTTGGATTGGTGCTCTGTATGGGAGAGTATTGAGATAAACAGTATTGTTATGATTTTTAAAAGTAAAAATAACGTAATGCCTGCATATCTTGGAAGGTACTTTTAGCGCGATTAATGCTGCTGAAACTGATAACATGATTTGTGCGGCTTTGGAACGTAATACTGGTTCGTACAGTATTTGTAAGTACTGTCTCCAGCCATTCTGAATTGGAAGTTCAATTTACCGCCAAAAAATTGGAGAATAAAGAATAGGTAGCATTGTTCACTACTAGAATTCGGACAAGAACATGGAGTAATACCGCAAGTTCCACCAGGTGCAGCGGTTAATAGTTCTTAATTTTTTAAGAGATGGCGCTAGAAACAAGGGTCGGTTTACAGTAATCACTTACACAAATGTCCTTAAGTTTGGAATATTCAAGCATTTCACTTTTTTATTAATATTAAGTTTTTCTTTTACTCGTTTAAGTAATCATCATTTTATACAACTCTTGCTGGTGCCAAATAAAACTCCTACTAAAAAACTCCTACTAAAGTAAAATTGATTTAATATTTTGAAGTCAAAAATTTACAATGTACCAATTGGCTTCAAAAGTAATTTAAAAGTAAAAAGAACAACTTTCAATAAAACTAATAAGCAATAGTTCCTCAATGTGTCTGTATGCATGCCTGTAGTCTCTCTCATTCATCAGGAGCAGCATCTTTTAGTTCTCGCAGGGTAAGAGGAGGATTGTTTCGTTTCTTGATGAGTATTTTCAGAATGTCCCCAGCATGTTCAATGACATTCATGTCAGGAGGATTTGCTAGTCACCCTAACTTGGTTAATTCCTCCTCTTCAAGAACATTTTGTACTGATGCTGTTCGATGAGGAGATGCGTGGTCATCCATGAAAACAAATCCGTCGCCTACTGCGCCTTGGAACAAACATACAACAGGATTTCAAACTTCCTCGATGTATACAACACCAGTAATTTTTCTCTCCAGGACTAGTAGAAGTGCTCATGTACCCCTTATAATACCACCCCAAAACATCACACCTTCAAATGGAATATGTAATTGAACTGTTTCTAGTTCTTGTTCTATGTTCTGTTCTATGTTCTTCGTAAATCAGAAAACAAATCAATTTTCGTTTAATCGAAAAACATCACATTATTCCAGTTAGGTTCATGATCCACCATTTCTCGAGCCCATTGCAAATACGCCCAGGTCAACCGAAAACATTTGTATATACCAAAGTGCAAGCATTGTTGGAAGAAGACGATATGGAAACGTAACAACAAATGATAGAGAGGTTAAATGTTGGTTGCCGAGCCATTTGTGATCGTTTGTATGCCATGGGAAAGATCCGGTCAGGACAATGGGTATCAGCTGAATGACAGACAGACGGAAAAGCAAAAAACGGTTTGCAAAGTTTTACTTTATCGGCATGACAGAAATACTTTTTTTTGCATCGGATCGTGACTGGAGACGGAAAATGGATATATTTCGAGAATCCAAAACGGAGAAAATCATGGACTGATCCAGGACAACCATCAACATCAACCGCAAGTTGATGAAACCAGGTGAAACAATTAATGCCGTTCACTATTGTCAACAAATGGTCAATTTGGACGATGCGTTGATCCAAATGCGACTAGAATAGGCAACAAGACACGGAAAAGTAATTTTGTAGCACGACAACACCCCATCATGAAGAGCGAAAGTGATCAGAGATAAGTTTTCTGCACTTGGGTGGGAACTCTTGCCTTACCCGCCGTACTCACCAGACTTGGCCCCTTCCAACTATCACTTGTTTATATCGATGTCTTACGCACTTTCTATGAAACACTAAAACAATTACGAAGATGTCGAAAAACATCTTGATGACTGGACCACCTCAAAAGATGTACCGTTTTTCTAGAAGGACCATTTTTACCTTTCTCCTAAGTTAAAAGTGTTTTTTAAGGAAAAATTAAGAGTCACACCTTGTAAACGATGGGTCTCCTATGAACTCACAGCTGAGAATAACAGTAGACGCTTTGATGTCGTTGTATCATTGCTTTTTCGGGTCAAGAAAAAGAACTTCCTGTATAAGACTAACCTGACCCGTAACAAAAAGGGATCCTCTACGAGAATTCAAAGAGGCGAAAATCGTGGGTTAATCCAAGTGATCATTCACCCAGTATGGTAAAACGAAATTGTAAACAAATTGTAAATATACTTCAACTTTTTTTATTTCCTTATGTACACGTCGTTTTCTATTCAGTTCCCCAAATGTCAAAGTAAAAAATGAAAACAGTTGCTGTATACTTAGCAGTAAAGAAACTAATTATTAAAACATCTTATACTAAAACTATATCTGAAACATTCTCCTTTGTGTTCACTAGAAATACTGAACAAAATATGATTGACGTACATTCTTAAGTGATAAACAAAAAATTGAAGACAGAAGGAATTTCGAAAGATGTATTGTTTTATTTGTTTAACAATTTGCGCAAATAAAAAAAAATTATTGGCATATTTTCACAGATTATTCATCATTTTAAGTCATCATAAATCATTCTTGCTGTCCTGATAATTTAATTATCACACTATTCAGACAGATTGAACGATTGTCCGGTTGCTAATCAACTATTTGTTTGGAAATTATATCGTAAAAGTAGCAAGTTATTTAAACAAATAGTATGATGTTATTTACATGTTTTTATAGAAGTCTGAAGATGTCATTTGATTGTTACTGAGCGTGAGAAAAAATACAATAAACTGAAACACTAAATCAAGAATTATCAAGATTAATTAATCCACTTTTTAGTGTAGATTATTTTTCGTACATTCGCAGAACTAATCTCAAAGAGATTTACCATTAAAAATCACTTTTTTAACTTCTCGCTATGCGTTTTGCTAATCATGTTAGCCTCATCAGGAGAACATTGTGTTATTTGAAAGGAGCCATCATTATTGTGCTGTCATTGTGTTACTTGAAAGCTGTTGTATTTGAATGTGTATAAAATAACTTTTTGGTTAAGTTGTTAAGATGAATCAGTTATATAATCAAAAAGAGAAGGTATAATTATTTTTTTTTATGTTGGTAGCTTAAGTACTAACTGTATTAATTATATTATTAAATATTATTATTAATTATAGTATATTATATTATTACTAATTTAATTATTATAATTACATTTAATTTTAAAAATTAATATAAATATAATATAAATTTATTATAATTATTAAGTAATTAATTACCATGTAGGAAATAACTTAAGTTACAAACTTGCTCTTTTTGATCAAATAACTGATTCATCTTAGCAACTGAATTAAAATGTTATTTTTATACAGATTCAAATACAACAGCTTTCAAATAACACAATGATAGCACAATAATGATGGCTCCTTTCAAACAACGGACGGTTGACAAAGAATTCTTTGTCTATTGTATATATATGTATATATACGGTGCTAGCCAAAAATCCCCTTCCCCCATCTTTTGAATGGTTATGCTTAAACTAATGAAATTTGGAATGTGAAAATGTCTGGATGTAAGCTTCTTTTCTAGTGATAACTGATGTCGTAATCATCATAAATGACGTCACAGTGCCATTGTGATCAATAATTTTCAATGAGATTTTATAGCAGGTGACACCTCGTTTGAAAGGTATTTAAAAAACTTATTCAACCATACTAATTTTATTTGGGTTCAAGGTAGTTTTGACGCATAAAATAAATAAATAGTAAAATTTCAGTTTAGCGAATAACTGGACAATTTATCAAAAAAGTTGATGTTCTTGTAATTCTCCAACTTATTTTACTTTTTCTGCTTTTACATGGTTTCAATTTTTTAATATTTACTTGAACTCTTTGCACGAAAAGTTTGAGTTTCAAAAAAAAAACACAGTGATACGTAATTTAAAAGACAAGGTAGCAGCTATATTAATCCTTGGTGAATACGGAAAGAATTTTTATACTGTGGTGTGCCTTTTTAATGAAAGGTATCCCGATCGCTCTATATCGAGGACTTTGAGAGAGCTTCTTCATAAATTTGAAAGAACAGGGAGTGTTAAAGATGCAAAACGATCTGGCGAACCAAACATTTCTAATGACAAAGAAATTGACATTATTGCAGAAATGGTAGTAAACTCTACTTGTTCTACAACCCAAATTGCATCTACCTGTGAAGTCAGTCAAAGGATGCATCATATGTTAAAAAAAATCACCCCTATAAATTAAAAATGGTGCATCAACTTTCAAATGATGACCCCCGACGAAAGCCTGCAATACTGTGAAAATATTACCGCTAGAATTGATCAAGGCCAGATTATTTAAAAACAATTTGTTTTAGTGACGAAAGTACTTTCTACCTCAGTGGAAATGTGAACACTAAAAATGTAAGGTACTAGAGTGGTACAAATCTTCACGTGTTTAATGAGAAACATGCACAGTTTCCAGAAAAAGTTAATGTCTAGGCTGGTATTCTGGGAAACCACATAGTTGGGCCTATATTTTTGAATGGCAACTTAACCGGTAAAGCGTAGACAATCCAGATGAATTTGGTAACTTCGAAATCACGTTCCAATAGGACGGAGTTCCTCCACACTATTGTGCTGCAGTAAGACATTATTTGGATCAGTAATATCGTAGATGTATTGGACGACGAGGTATGAGAGAATGGCCGGCTCGGATACCGGATCTTACACCTTTGTTTTTTTCTGTGGGGGTACCTTAAATCTACAGTATATACTACAACACCTGACAGTATTGGTGTTTTAAGACAACGAATTGTTGAAGAGTGTAGAGCAATTTCCGCAGAAACATTTGAATGAGTGCGATAAGAGTTTACCAATAAGATGTTTTACTGCCAGGAAGTAGGTGGAGTACATTTTAAATAGTACATATAGTACTTTAATAGTACATATATTGTAAGGGACTAGATGGACTAGATATATATATATATATATATATATATATATATATATATATATATATATATATATATATATATATATATATATATATATTAGTATACATCGTCTAAGGTACTGGACGGGTCACGGGTGGTGGATAGTGAAAGATATATTAGATATTAATGGATAGCTGCGAATATCTCAAAACAAGCAGCCCCAAACCAAGACAAAAAACTAAATCCACTTAGCGCTTGACTTGCATCAAGCGGTTGAGTGGCCAGCAACTGTTTATTCTGGAAATTCTGGAAAAGACTATCTCTAAAATTCCCTCTAACCATGTATAAATCCTATTGGGTGATTTCAACGTTCAATTAAGATAAGAAAGAAAGTACAGTAAAAACAGTCGGTAGTTTCCCCGCTCATAAATATACTAACCATAATGGCAGAAGATTGGTTGAATTATGTTCGCAGTTTAATCTAAAAATGATGTCAACCCATTTTAAGAAGAAAATAACAAAACAAGAGACCTGGAGATGCCCAAACACGTACATGGATGAATTTCAAATTGACCATGCTGCCATTTCGTACCCCAATTATAAAGAGATTTCGAATGTTCAAGTCAGGAAAGGAGCTAACATAGACACGGATCCAAACTTATTCAAAAGAGACTGCTAATACCAAAGTTCGACCCTAGGAAAATAAAACCAACCCTAACAGAAGAGCTTGATAAACAACCAGCACAGAACTGGCAAGAATTGAAAAAAAAAATTAAAACAGCCTTAAAGTTGGTCCATTGCAAAAACGTAGAAAACATTCGTGGTGGAATGAAGTTTGCGAGTAACCAGTATTAAGCCAAAGTATAACAATAAACTCTAACATCTTTTTGGAAGTAGAAAAAGAAACATCGAAGCTAATTAGACAAACTAAAAGAAAATATGAAAACAATCAACTTAATGAAATAGAAAAAGATTTCCAAAAAAATAACACCCAAAATTTTTACAAAACATTAAAAACTAAATTAACAGGCTATCAACCCCAAAGAATTTTCTTCCAAAAGGAAAACTGACAATTAGCTCTAAATAATCAAGACAATTGCAAAGAACTTGCCAAATATTTTGAATAACTACTAAACTGTCCCGAGCCTTTAAAAAGATTACCAACACTAAACCCTGGACAAACAAACTCAGATTCATTACCACCGAATGGAGATGACATAATTAGTCAAATCAAGCGACTTAAAAATAACAAAGCTTTTGGTGAAGATAGAATCACTGCTAAACTTTTGAAATTCGCTACAATTAATGTACAATCAAGGAAAAAACCAAAATTCTACAAGAAGTTTGGCGAACCGAACGGATTCCGGAAGATTGGAAAGATGCTCTAATCCATCCACTACATAAGAAATGAGATAGAACAGATGTAAACAAATACAGAGGGATATCTCTTCTCCCAGTTTTGTTAAGATTCTATCTCAGTGTCTAGACAAAGCACAGGGACAGTTAGAACCTAAAATTAGTGAATATCAAGCAGGTTTTCGACCGGGCAGATCCTGCCCTGAACAGATCCTGAATCTAAAGTTGATTCTAAGACATCAACAACTGTACAATAAAAATCTTGTCTGTACATTTGTGGATTTCAAAAAAGCATATGATTCTGTTGACTGCGAATCTTTATTCCAAATCTTGAAAGAAAAAGAACTAGATCTGAAAACGCTGGCAATTATTAAAGCCACACTAACTAACACAATGTCAAAAGTTAAATTCATGGGTGACATTTCAGAGCCCTTCGAAATTAAAACTGGAGTGAGACAAGGGGATGGACTCTCACCACTCTTATTTAACTGTGTTCTAGAAAAAGTAATACAGGAGTGGCGTGAAAAAAGTCGGCCTTGAAAACTGACCAGCCCATTAAACTGGGGAGAACCAAATCAAAATTGATTGTCTGGCGTTTGCTGATGGCCTAGCAATTTTAGCTCAAGATATATTAACGGCACAAAAATAAATTGAAATCATAAAAGACAATACAAAAAACAATAACATCAGAAAACGTAAACTTACAGCAGAAACAGCAACAGATCGACAACACCATTTCTAATATATATACAAAATATGTCTATTTCTAAAAACAGAATGTCTATATGGGGTAGAAACGCTCATTTTGAATAGAAAGAGAGACATCGAGAACATTGAAAAGAAGGAAAGAAAAATCTTAGGCCCCAAACAAATAAATAACCCAACATACCGACTTCGAGAAAACAAATAAATTAAACAATACACATATATACATAGTGATATGAGAAAAAGAAGACTTAAGTTTTACGGGCACATAAAACAGATGATCCGAGTAGGCTAACTAGACAAATAGTCGAGTTTTATGAAAGTAGCAGTAGAGCTAAACTAGAAATAATGAAATGGATTGCTGCAATTAAAGAGGACCTAAGATCAGCAAATATTACACAAAGTGAAATTCAGGATAGAGGCTGTTTCAGAAACAAGGTTAACGTTTGGAAGGTTGGCCAGAAAGAAAAATGTAGGAAGACTGGAACAACTTGGTCTGACGAAAGAAAAAAATCTCTTAGCGAAAGAATGAAATCAATATGGCCGCAAAGGAAGATTAACAACAACAAACACCTCTAACAGTACTTCCCGTGGTCCATAAGGGCACATACGTGAATAATATATGTACATTATAACTTTTAAAACAATGCATTGAAAAGATGAATTTATAGATCATCCGAATAAATCAGTCTCATGTATTTCTTTGAAATTACAAGAATTTTTCCCTATGCAAGATGTGTTCGAAATTCATTCAGGACTATAAAAGAAACAAAAAACTATTGTACAAATGTTATATCCACCTTTCTATAGCGATAAAAAAAAATGCACTTTTCTCAATTATGGGAAATTATAGATCATCCGAATAAATCAGTCTCATGTATTTCTTTGAAAGACTATTTTTACAAGTACTACAAGTATTGTGACTCTGAAAGTGTTGAAATACTGTCTGTATCTTTTCAATTTTTATATTCTGTAACAATATATGTCTGTATCTTTTCCAATTATGGAATATAAACATTCCGATATATTAAAAATCAATTAAATATCAATTATGTTGGTAAAATTTACAAGTGTCGGTTTAATTAAGATGTTCAAATATCCGCTTATTAGAGAAATCCTCAGTCTGATAAGATTCAATTGTTTATACAATGTTAAGTGGTTCTTTATCGTATCCATATGTTGATGAATTGTTTTGATTTATTGTTTGTGTGTTGATGTTACTGATTTATAGGCTATTATACTTGTATGTATTACGGTTAATTAATATTTTAGGGATACACATAGTAATATCTTTTATTCGATTCTGTACAAAATTGTATTTTATTTAAAAGTTATTACACTTTTAATCTACAATATATTCTCTATCATTATTGATATTTCTTTGGCGCTCTCGCTGACAAACCTTTCCTTCCTTTTTGGGAAATGAGAATGATTTTGAAGTAATATATTCTTCGAGTACAGTTTTGAAAGCTCTCGCAATGCAATTTTTTTTCCGCGAAGAAAATGTTCCATAGATCTGAAAATATGACAATTTGATGCTGCGCATCAAAACAATACGGTAGATGAGGAACTACTTCCCAACCTAACTGTTTAATTTTTATTGGGCAATTCGGGCCCTATGAGCTCATGTCATGCAGCAGAATAGTCATGCTGCTCATTGCCTTTTAACGAGATGACTTTTCCAATTTTCTATGGAATCAAAAAAGAAAAATATTAAACATGTGTGATTAAAATGAATAAAAAATATCTTTGGCGTCGAATACCATGCAATGCGGCCAACTATAAGCATTAAGTTATCATAAGACATATTTGAAATGTCTGGAACTATCCAATGTTGCGATATAACGCACCAAACTAAATTGGTTCAATTTGTAGGCACTAGCAGTGAGTTTGAAACTCTTGTTTTCGATTTTGATATATTTCAGCGGTCGAAGAAATGGGTCAAAATGATAAACACCATGATCAGTTGTTCTTGTTTTACGGCTTGTCATTTTTACGCTCTGTTTTCTACTTTTTTTTACACTTTTTGTTTTATTCTTTTCTTTTGTTTTGATTAGGGTGTTTTTGTGAGGCTCCTTATATACCCCCAGCTGTCAGTGAAGAAGTGTCCAGTAATGGGGATAAAACATCTCAAAGCATCGATTTGTTAACAATTTTGGAATGTTCTCGCAAGATTTCGGATATCAATGATCCTATCGAATATTCTAGAATGTTCCATGTAATTCTTCTGATAGGATTTTATAGAATATTCTACAGTTTTCTAGAAAATTCGATATAATTCAATGGGATATTCTAAACCATTCTAGATAATTCTAGAAAATTCGATATAATTTGATAGAATATTCTAGAAAAATTCGAGAAAATATTAGAACTGTTTTAACTTATTCCTCAACTGTCCCAATTTACGTATATCGTGGCCATTTTGAAATTACAAGAATTTTATCCCTATGCAAGATGTCTTCGAAATTCATTCAGGACTATAAAAGAAACAAAAAACTATTGTACAAATGTTATATCCACCTTTCATTAGCGATGAAAAAAAAATGCACTATTCTCAATTATGGGAAATTTTCGAAAAATATTTTTTTCATAAATTTTCACAAGGAACATGGACAGTGGAAAAAATTGAGAAATAGTACTGTCAACATCCTCTACATATATACAGAGATATTTAGGTTTTTGTGTAAAATCATATGGTAGCAATAGCAAATATTTTTGAAAAGCGCTTTCGAGAATATATATATATATATATATATATATATATATATATATATATATATATATATATATATATATATATATATATATATATATCTTTGGAGAGGGTTTGGCGGTTGGTAATATGTAATATTAGAATTACTAGGTTCTCGGGTAGAACTGCGTTTTAGATTTGTAAAAAAAAACTTGTTGCAGAAGAAACTTTTCTAGTTGTAAACCCTGGAAAGTCGGCAGATTGAGACCTCGGAGCAACTCAACTAGATTCTCTTGGTAATGACTTTAAGTGGAAGCCGAGACATCGAGATTATATAAATCTAAAACGTGATTCTAGTCGAAAACCTAGTTATTCTATTATATATATATATATATATATATATATATATATATATATATATATATATATATATATATATATATATATGTAAATGTCAAAAAATGGAAACTGCGTTGAGACTTACACAAAATATTTACAACAAAAAATGCATATATAAAAACATAAAACTGCGACATTACAACATAGTTATTAAGTCAGAATGCCTATGGGGCAGAAACGCTCATTTTGAATAGAAAGAGAGGCATCGAGGAGATTGAAAAGAGGGAAAGAAAAATCATAAGAAAAGCCTTAGCCCCCAAACAAATAAATACCACGACATATCGACTTCGAGAAAACCAAGAAATCAAACAATACACAGATATACATAGCGATATGAGAAAAAGAAGACTTAAATTTTGCGGACACATAAAATGGATGAATCCGAGTAGGGTAACTAGACAAATAGTCAAATTTTATGAAAATAGGAGTAGAGCTCAAGTAGAAATAATTAAATTGATTGCTGCAATTAAAGGGGACCTAAGATCAGCAAATATTACACAAAGTGAAATTCAGGATAGAGGTTGTATCAGACACAAGCTTAATGTTTGGGAGGTTGGCCAGAGAGAAAAATGTAGGAAGACTGGAACAACTTGGTTTAACGAAAAGAAAAAAACTCATAGCGAAAGAATGAAATCAGTATGGGCGCAAATGAAGGGTAACAACAACAAACGCTTCTAACTGTAATTCGCATGGTCCACCACGGCTCATGCGTGAATAATAATACAATATAATATAATATAATATAATATAATATATTATAATATATTATAATATATTATAATATGATATAATATAATATAATATAATATAATGTAATATAATATAATATAATATAATATAATATAATATAATATAATATAATATAATATAATATAATGTAATAACCATCTTTTAAAAACAGTTGGTAATCTGTCATCAGATTTGGAATTATTAAACTTTTATAAAAAAACAGAGCTTTAAAAAAAAAGAATCGTTTGAATCACTATTTAATTTTATCATAATCAATAATTTTGTTATTACTCTTTTCAAACATATTTGTAATATATACATAATCATTTTACACCATGCAAAATAATTTATCAGATTTGATTCCGGAAACCGAAACATTGAATAAATTACTGTACTCACTTCTTTTATTATATTAATAACATTAATTGTAAAGTGGTAGGCGGGATAATTTTAATCTAAATAAATTTGCATACGTTTGAACAGGTATATTCATAGTTTATATTTAATAGAATCAATCATGACGATCTTTAATCTAGTCAGTAAGCCGTATGGTTCATTGAAAGAGTTTAATGTCGATTTACATGAAAAGTACTCGTAAAGGATTGAAAAACAAGTGATAAAATTATTTCACAATGAGTTCAATGAGACCAATGTTTGTTAATAAAAGATTGTGTATATTTTTGATATAAATATTTCATTTCTGATATATTCACAGCGGCGGTTTTTCTAATTGACCATTCTAACAAGAAATGTGATGACCAATTCGCGTTTTCTATAACCGCTAAATTGAAGTAATTCCCAACAACAGTGCATAATCGCGTTGTTTCGTGCAGCTTCAGCCAATTTACCGAATTACGCAATTTTTAATATTATTTTAATAGTTGGTATTTTCCTCTTGGTTTCAGAGATGCATCGACCATAACCGTCACCTTTCCGCAGAATTCCGCCTCGTCCTTAACAGATTCGGCGATTCAGATCATCGATAGACATGCTAAAAATACTAATGTGGTTAACATAACGGAAGATGGCGGTGCTGTCAACAACGATACAAATGGTAATTGGACTTTCACAACATTGTCACAAATAGAAAATGTTTAAAATAAATATTATATTGCTTCAGAAGATGGTGCGTTTTTTATATATCTACTATACAATGCTTTCATTTTCATAGTAGCCACCCTCATTATTTCTTTTAGCAATGAAAATTAGATCTAGGCAAAAAACACGTCGATTTAGATATAGAGGGGGAAGTTCAAAACTAATGTCCGTTATATTTTATGTTTCATCTCCTTATCTAATTTCTCTCTCCTTATCCTATTAACGTTTACATTTCATTTGGATATAACCATATACTCTTTAATCCATATTAATTCATTAAACACTTTATGGCACACAATGGCCATAAATTGTTTTACACACAAATCATTACACACAAATGGCCTCAGTTGCTAACGCGGCCTTAAACTGAAAAATTCAAATTGAAATTAAAATAATAAAACTTAATTACATTTAAATTTTTCAATTTTTCAAATGTTATGGTGTATTTAACATTTTGACACTAAGTGTATATAAAGAGTGTACAAAAAGTATGGCATTCAGATGACTATAACAACATTTTAAATAAATATACCTTTTGAAGCACTAAAGCTATGATAACGAACAGCGTGGCTTTTATTTTTTTAAACTTTCAGAATTTTCATTTTTTACTTTTAGTTACATCCTCAATATCCTCGACAACTCCATCTACAACTACATCAACCACTCTCCAACCAACCACAACCCCTACACGCCCAGTTGACATCAGTTGTCTCCCACTGAACCTAATGGGAGAAATGGATCATCTAACTCAAGAAGAATTTACCTCAAAGCTTACAGACTCATGTCGATATGACAGACTGATCAAACCGGTAACCACCGAACCACTGACTGTCAGAATGCAGATCGATCTGACGCATATCGAATCTTCAGATCCACAAGTAAGTTTGTTCATTAGCACCATGTCAGCAAACACAATGACATTAAACGACAAAAAAAGCGTGTTTACATTTTCAATAAAATATTCGTTATTTAAATGATAATAAGAAAAACAAACATTGAATGAGAACAGTTTAGTTATTTATTAGCAAACGATATTATATAAAAAAAAAAACAAAACTCTATACATACTTTTTCTTATATTGGAATTATTTTTCAATTTACAATTTTTCAAGGCATAAGTGTCTCAGTAGAACTTCTGATGAATTGTGGAATGATGCTGATACATAATGAAATTATACCTGTAGGACCAGGTATACTTTTTTTTGTGGGGTTTTCTGAAGTCTCAGGTTTACGATAATAGGCCCACGACCACTTAAGTATTGAAGGCCGAAATTGAACGCTCTTTCAACGAAATACCGCCACATTTATGCCAAACCGTTTATCACCAAAACCGTGGCGACCATTTACTATATGTGTGGTTCCATACATAACTTCCAAATGTCTATATTATATATCAATAAATATTTCAATACTTTGCTACAGAAAACAATGTTACCCTTTACCCTTTATCTCTCTAGCTGGGACACCCTTAATACATGCATGTATTTTACTCTTCATTTATCTTAAGTATTATTACAAAAAATACGCAAAAAAACTCTCCAACTTATCTCTAAAGTACTCGTAACATAATTTAATCAAAAATAAAAACAAATCGCGTAAAGTAAATAATGACTGGGATTATGAGCATTCGAAAACATCTGAATTACTCTGATTAGTGGCGTTTAGTTTTGCGCTCAGTTAAAATAATAATTCTTATCTTTCCACATAAAAAATGAATCATATAATTATTCACCTTAATAATTGCAAGCCTAAGTTACAATAAAATAATAAAAAATATGTTATTATGAAAAGAAATCATATGCTTTTTTTCACAAATTAGCTTGAACAGGATCTAGTAATTTATATGATATTAACTAAAACAGTTTAAAAGATCTACACGCGAAATTGTAATGCATTTTAAAAAGTGCTAACTAATCTGGGAAAATAAACCCCTGGAAATGATTTATTTTTTTAATCTCGATGAAGTTTTGATCACATTAGAAAAATAAGTATAATATATATATATATATATATATATATATATATATATATATATATATATATATATATATATATATATATATATATATATATATATATATATATATATATATATATATATATATATATATATATATATGCGCATTTTATTTACTGATTGCTTGACCGGGAACGGATCCCACACATCCCCCTGCAATTGGAGGGCATATGTTTCGTCTCTTGATGTTCCAGACTCTTCAGGGTACCGACATATGCTCCCTCGTCAAGAATAGGGAGTCCCTATCCACAGTCAACAACCCATACTTTCGCCGACTTCCCGTCGGATGGCGAATATATGCAGTGTTATAATTCTTTGGACTGCGTCCAATGAGACCACAGTGCTGAGTGTAATCATACACCCAACTGCTGGGTTCTGCAATGTCATGTGGAACGCACAACAACCTGCGTCTCCGCTTAAATGAGCATTTTACTGATTGCTTGACCGGGAAATTGTTAAATAGTAGGTGCGTAGGTATTATTAGGTGCGTATAAACCCGGTTGGATCACGCTAAGCATTCTGACTCCTTTTCGAGTGTTCTTTCTGATCTCTCATTCTCTCCTCCGTCCACTTTGTTCCCGATCTCCTCGAAACTTCGCTCTCTGATGCAACATTCCACATATGTATTTTGTGTCTGTACTTTCTTCTACCCTCAATCTCTGCCGGACTCATTTGTACCTTTCCCAGATCAGCCCTGACTTGTGCGATCCATGGTACTGTTGACTTGACTCCTTGTATGTACGTAAGAATTCTGTAGGTGAGTCTTGTCGGTGGAAGTCTACTGATATGTCCATATAATTTCAACCTTCTTTTTCTTATGTCCGCCGCTACGTTGGACATTCTCTCTGTGGTCTTTCTAGAATGTAGTCTGTATCCTTCCTCTATCAGTTTTGGGTCGAGAATTTTCCTCATAATTTCTCCTCATACTCTTTTAGTATGTTTTCTATGTCGCTTTTTGTATGGAGTGTAAGTGTCTCGCTTGCGTATAGTACCTCTGGTGTGATTACTGTATTGTAGTGTCTTAGTTTTGCGCGTGTGGATAGGCAATTCTTATTGTAGATATTGTGTGTTTTGCCGTATGCCCTCTTCGTCTTCTGTAATCGAGTCTTCTGTCCTCTGTGGGTTCTTCTCTCCTCCTGTGGGTTCGAGGATCTCGCCCAGGTATTTGAACTGAATAACCCTATATATTTTGCCGTATTTGGTGTTCAAATTTTGGACATTTAATTTTGAGCAGAAGAATTCGGTTTTTTCAAAGGATATTTGTAGGCCAACTTTCTCTGCACATTCCTTGAGGACTTCGATCTGTTTGGTTGCTCTTTTTTCATTGTCTGCGAGTATGGCTAGGTCGTCTGCGAAGGCTAGGCATGATATTTCTATGTTGTTTTTGGTTCGTCCGAGTCGTATTGGTTTCCAGTGTGCTTGATTTTTTAGTTCCTTTTTTCATTCCCTTATGACTTTGTCCAGGACCAGGTTGAAGAGGAGTAGGGATAACCCATCTCCTTGGCGTACTCCGGTTTTAATCAGGAAGGGTTCGGAAATTTCTCCCATACATTTCACTTTAGAGATTGTGTCGGTCAGTGTCTGCTTGATCAATCGTAGTGTTTTGAGGTCGAGTCCTTGTTCTAGGATGTTGAACAGAGATTTTCGGTCAATGCAGTCGTATGCTTTCTTGGAGTCAACGAACGTGCAGATGATTGGGACGTTCCTGATAGCTTTGTATTTCAATATTATGATTGAAGTGCATGAGCGACCAGGGCGAAGGCCTGCCTGGTACTCGCCAATTTGTGTTCTAGTTGTTCCTGTATTCTCTGGAGAAGACATGCTGAGAAGATTTTGTAAGTGGCTTGTAGTAAGGAGATTCCTCTGTAGTTGTTCACATCTGTTCTGCCTCCTTTCTTGTGCAGCGGGTGTATAAGAGCAGATTTCCATTCATCTGGTAATTTTTCTGTTTGCCAGATGTTTGTGATAATTTGCGTGAGTTCCCGCAGTGAGTTTGGTCCGAGGTTTTTCAATAGTTCCACGGTGATACCATCTTCACCGAATGTCCTATTATTCTTCAGTTTTTGTATGTGCCTGTGAATCTCTTCCTGTGTTGGTGGTGGTGATTCTAAGTGGGTATAGATATAATTTTCCTGGGGGAATCTTGTGTCGCGTTCGGGGCAATTGAGGAGATCAGAGAAATAGTGTGCCAGCTCCGGACAATTCTCCTGATTGTTTAGCGCTAATCTTCCATTCCGCTTTCGAAAGCAAAGATTTTGTGGTGTATACCCACGGATTTCTCTTGCGAAAGTTCTATAAAATCTCTAGTGTTATAATTGCGGAAGTTCTCCTCTATAGAGTCTAGTTGTTCCTTCATGTACTCGCTTTTAGTTTATCTAATAACTTTGGCGGTCTGTTTTCTAGTCTCGTTAAAAAGATGTTGGCTTTGGATCTCTTTTTGTTGTGGATATGACATCGCAACGTGGTCTATCTGGAATTCTCCAATCTGTTGTATAGGCGATCCCCATGTCTTCTGTTTTCGTGGAGATTTTCTGAGGGATGTTGACATGATCTTCAGGTTTTTCTGTTGGCATAGTTCCATGAGTCTTATGCCGTTCTTGTTGGTGAATTTGTGACCGGGGAATTTTTTCCGGGTAATTTTTTCCCAGACCGGGTCCTACGGGTTTTTTATAGATTTTTTTCCTATCGATTTGTGCGTTGAAGTCGCCCAGTAAAATTTTGACGTCATCCTTTGGGACCTTTGCCATTATCTTTTCTAGTGTTGCCCAGAATTTCTCTGTAGACTTGGGGTCTTTCTTGTTGTCCCCGTTTGTGGGGGCATGTACGTTGATCATGATGTACTTTTTATTGGCGCACTGTATGCGCATTTTCATCAGTCTATTATTTATGGGGGTAATTTCCGTAATAGAGTTAACTATCCCTTGTACCACAAAGGCCCAGAAGCGGAGCACCCCTGGCGAATCGTTTGTCTGTCCAGCTATTGAATATGCGATAATTCCCGGGTCCTCATCTGTGATGCGTGTTTCTTGTAGGGCAAACACAAGTATCTTTTGTCTGTTAAATTCTGAGGTTAGGTTGTGAAGTTTTCCTGGTTGGATTAGCGTGTTGATGTTGAAGGTGCCAATGTATGAAGCAGTTTTATGTGGAAATTTGCCGGAAAGCTCCGACCTTTTTTGAAATCGTGAAAGTCCAGGTTCCCCAGAATCCGAGCACCTGGTTGCTATCTGTCGACGGGTGGATTGGTTACCACCTGGGGTATTATTGTTATTACTTGCACGAGTCATGATTGCTTATAAGCTTATGGGTCCAGTGTTTCCACTGAGAGTTTAGAACCAAGAATTGTTAGTTCCTGGAGCATGGTATACAGCCGCACCCTCTGGGTGAATAGACACCGACCAAGTTGCCGGTAGTTGCCACTGCAGACGCGACCTGGGTTTTTTTGCCAGAGCCCTGTTAGCGGTCTGTTCCCGAAATAAACGTTCGGGTTTAGCCGTTGTCCGCTTCCTGCGACGTGGACGAAGGGTTGGAGCATTAGGAAGCACTAACTATATATATATATATATATATATATATATATATATATATATATATATATATATATATATATATATATATATATATATACACTAACTACACTCACTAATACATATATACACACACTAATATATATATCATAATCATCATCATCATCAGCCCGTATCGATCCACTGCAGGATGAAGGCCTCTTCAGCATGCTTCCAACCTTCACGGTCATGGGCTTTCCTCTGCCACTCGGGTCCAATATACTTAACGATGTCATCAGTCCATCGTGCTTTCGGTCTTCTTCGCGGACGTTTGCGATCAAGTGGTATCCACTCCAGGATTCCCTTGGTCCATCTGTCGTCCCATCGCCTCGCTATATGGCCTGCCCATCTCTATTTCAACTGTTTTACTCTTCCAATGATGTCACAGACTTTTGTTTGTTCCCTGATCCATGCGCAGGACTTTCTGTCTCGTCTTGTAATGCCAAGCATACATCTTTCCATTCCCCTCTGTGCCACCCGAAGTTTTTGAATTGATTGCGATGTGAGTGTCCAGGTTTCACTTCCGTATGTCATAACGGGTAGAACGCACTGATCGAATGCTTTTCTTTTCAGGCAAAGTGGGAGTCTGCTCTTAAACACTATGTTGAGCCTACCAAATGCCTGCCAGCCACATTTAACACGCCGTTCCACCTCCCGGGCGGTATTCCCCTCCATGGAAATCCTCTGCCCAAGATATACAAAGCTGTCCACAATCTCTAAATCCCTTCCTAGAACTGAAATTCTTCTGTCCTGAGCGAAGTTATTGAACATAACCTGACTCTTTTTCAGGTTTATTTTCAAGCCAAATGGTTCGCCAGCCCTTTGCAGTTCTTGTATGTGTCTTTGTAGCTCCTCTGGGTCTTGTGAAATGAGAATAATATCATCTGCAAATCTAAGATGGTTTAAGTTTGCACCATTGATCTTTACCCCATCCTGTTCCCAATCCAGTTTACGGAATACTTCTTCAAGGCCAGCCGAGAAAAGAATAGGCGATATTGCGTCACCCTGTCGTACACCTCGTTCTATATTAATTCCCACTTCAAGATCATCAAGGTGAATTGTGGCTGTAGCTCCATCATATATCGATTCTAATAGGTTTACATAGGCTCTCTCTACACCTTGGCTAAGCAGTGCATCCATTATCGCATGCTTTGAGATGGAATCAAATGCTTTTTCGTAGTCGATAAAAGCCAAGCACAGTGGCATGGTGTATTCGTTGTGCCTTTCTATGACCTGCTGTACAACCTGGATGTGATCCATTGTACTGAATCCACTTCTGAATCCTGCTTGTTCTCTTGGTTGTGCGTCACTCAGTTTTTTTAATATTCTTTTAGAAATTATCTTAGTATGTACATCATTGTTTAGTATACACACTTAGTATGTACATCAACTTTGTACATCATTGATAGGAGGCTTATTGGACGGTAGTTCTTTAAATCTTCCTGTGCTCCTTTTTTATGTAAAAGGATCACTTCTGCATTTTTCCATAAGTCAGGTACTTTTTGTTCTTTGAGGCATTTTGAGTATAATTTTGCCAGTGTTTTATGTAACGTCCGACCACCAGCTTTTAGCATTTCGACAGTTACACTATCCTTTCCTGGAGCCTTGCCGTTCTTCATCAATTCTATAGCATTTGTTACTTCCTCCACTAGGATATCTGGTATTATATATTGTTCTTCCGTGGGTATTGCTGTCCCTGACTGGCTCTGATCTTCATATAACTGGGAATAAAACCTTCTGACAATCTCTAACATTTCGGTACGCACCCTGCACACTGTGCCATCCTTACGCTTTAAAGCATATATTTGCGTTCTTTTGTTTCTCAGCTTCTGTTTAGCTTTGTTAATTCCTTTGTTTTCTTCCAGGGTTTTTTGCACTAGCTGTACATTGAATCGGCGCGTGTCCTCTCTGATACGTTTTCTTATAGTTTTGCAGAGCTCAGTGTACTCGACCCTGCCAAAAGGACTACCTGCATTTCTCATTGCTCGCCGTTTCTTCATTAAATCAATGGTCTCACTGGAGATTTTTGTTTGTTTGAGACATTTTTCCTCTGGTGCTATTGAAGCAGCCGTTTGAAGTACATTGTTGGCGATTTCTTCATATTGAACTGATATTTCCACCTCCTCTGGATCTTGTAACGCAGCAAACCGCTTTGACAAAGCAATCTCAAAATCGCTTCCTCTCTCCAGCAGTTTTCCAGAATCCACCTTGCCCTTCTTTGATCTTACCATTTTTTCGCGCTCTTTTCGACAGTCAATCCGAACCCTTGCTCGTACAATTCGGTGGTCACTTCCAACATTAAAATTGTTAAGGACAGTACAATTGGTAAATATTGTTTTATCGTTGGTCATGATGTAGTCAATTTCGCTTGTGAGCCCAGATGGACTTTTCCATGTCCATTTTCTGCTGATATTTTTCTTATAGAATGAATTCATAATATATAGTTCTTGTCCTTCAGCAAAATCAACTAATCTGTCACCTCTATTGTCTCGCTCACCAGTTCCATATGGGCCAGTTGCATTTTCGTCTGTTCTTGTTGTTCCAATTCTGGCATTAAAATCACCCATCAGGAGTTTGTACCTACATTTCTCCTTGTATAAAAGCTGGGCCACATCATCATAAAATACCTCAATTTCCTCATCTTTATGGCTTCTAGTTGGTGCATAAGCTTGGACGATTTGAAGCCTAAACTTTTTATTCAGCTGAATGACGCATTGGGCTAATCGGTCGGATGTACTTTCAAATTTTACCACACTGTCTTTCAGCTTTCGATTGATGAGGAATCCTATTCCGCCACATCGGCCATTTTCCGTACCTCGAGTGTAGAGTACGTGTCCAGTTGGTTCCAGTTTGATTAACTCTTCACCCTTCCTTCGTGTTTCACAGAGCCCAATAATATCCCAATGTATGTTGTCAAGTTCGATTAACAGTTCTTGCAATCGGGCCTCTGTTTTCATAGTCCGTATATTTAACGTTGCAATGTCAAAAGTCCAATGGCAGCCTGATCTAACCCGGTGATTCTTAGCACCCTCTGCCTTAGGGCAGGTCTTCCCGCTGCCGTAGGTAGTTGCCCCTTGGCCTCCGGGGAATGAGGGCCGTGTTTGATGTTGTACTGTCATATTTCAACATACTGAAATACCATGTTGAAGGTATGGACCGTAATCTGCCACGCTGGTCCAATGCGGGTTGGCAGATTTTGGATCATGTTAGTCTGAGGCCTCTGCTTTGACCTGTCCGCCAGGGGTGACCCTCCCAGGAGCATAGACTCCAGACAGCATAGCTCAAAGCTTCATTGCCCTACTCAACCCCCTTTACCACGTCAAGGTCTGATCCACATATATATATATATATATATATATATATATATATATATATATATATATATATATATATATATATATTTGTGGATCAGACCAATCTTGGATGCACCAAGCACTATAGTGCTTTCCCAGTAGGGACGATAGGACTTTGACAACTTTTGGCGGCCATATTTGATATCCAATTTTTTACATTTGCTGTCAATTGTTTTCAGTAAGGTTTGCCATTTCGCCATGAATAAGTTTTCAATGTCACAACGTTTGAAAATTGTCCAGACATTTTATCAAAATTCGAGAAGTTTTCTTGCTATCCAAAGAGCATTGGGCTTTGGAAGCAATGGAAAACTATCCGGATTTTCATCGAAAAATCACATTCTCCGATGAGACTCATTTTTGGTTAAACGGCAACATCAATTAGCAAAATTGTCATTATGTGTGTGAATCAAATGCACAAGAGAATCATCAGGTCCCATTACATCCCGAAAGAAATACTGTTTGGTGTGGATTATGGTACGGTGGCATTATCGGGCCGTATTTTTTCAAGAACGCCGTCATTGTAAATAGCGAATGCTATTGTGCTAAGTTATCCGATTTTGTCTTTCTAAAAATTGATGAAATTGACGAAATTGATGCGACTTGCATTGACTTGAAATTGAGGATAACATGCCACACTGCACGCATTACGATGGACTTATCCAAATAATACATACCTGCAATAAAAGCAGGTTGTTAAGTAACTTGGAAATTTTCGAAATTAAGAAAGCCTAACTATAAAAACCTAACAAATACCCAGCTAAACTTCGGAAATACCCCAATTATTGAAAGTGTCATAAAGGAGAGAATCTAAGAAAAAACCGACCTCCATTAGACAGAACATTGAAACTTTAGGGCCGGTCGCGTTGGTGCGGCGGTAAGGGCGTCTGCTTTGCCGAATCCGCGCTGGAGCGGTAGCTGGTTCGATTCCAGCGCTCGGATGGTTATTTTTCTTTCTTCTGTCCGTTTATCTTGCCTAAATGTTTGTGATTGTTTCTAGGCAAGAGTGTAAAATCCGACTACGAATTACCCCTCAGTCACGCCAGTTAAAGGCTGGGTAAGGCCGAATGCCTTCTGAGAAGTGTTCTACGTTGGTCGCTCGCCAGTCGGTAGGTTTCCTGATAGACTTATGGGTAGGCACATAACCAAGGGTTTATAGCCCGAGGGGGTGCTGGCCTGGGTTTGTCGGAAGCTGATGACCGTGGTTCGGAACCCACGTTAAGTTGTAGGTCCAGTCGCTAAATAGCCTAGTTGCTGATGCGCCTCTAACCCAAACACTTTACTTTGAAACTTTAGTTTATTGTGTTTTAATAATTATTTTTTAATTTAAAGTTCGGACGCATTAAAAAATCACCCTATATATTGATTATATGTCATTTTTAAAAATTCAAAAAAATGTTTAAAATTTTAGTTATTTTTTTTTTAATGAAAAAAGAATAGGAAAGTTGTTCGAGTCAAGAAAAATACAGAAAAACAAATTATTTTAAGTAGATTTTTTTAATTTTTCTGCATAGTCTCTTTTTAGCTCTATACACTTTTCAAAGCGTTTCTCCAACTTTTTAAGCCGTCTGAAAAGTATGATTTCGGAAGTTCCTCAAAGACCTTCCGTAATAGCCCAAGGGGAGTGCTGACCGAGGCTGATCTGTAGCTGTTAACCGTGGATCGGAGACCTAGTTAAGCTGTAGGTCCAGTTAATGATGTGCCTTCAATCTTAACATTTTACTTTACAATTATATTTTTGCAGAACTATTGTGAGAAGAACTTCTTATATTTTTGTAATTCCATTATAAGTAACGGCTGGATAGTTTTACGGAAAGAGATTTAGCAACTATGAGAAATGTGCCAAGAGCGCATTTAATCAACCATTAGGTGCGCAAGTTTGAAGAGACTGGAAACACAATGCCAGATAAATCAACTAGACGCAAAAGAACATCAAGGGCGAGCACGAATGTTGACCATGTTCACCAGTCTATTAGAGACGATCCATGACGTCTTTATGACTCCGCGCAGCTTCTCTACATTTGCACAGATCCACGATTAATCGCTTTATTCGCAAAGATTTACATTTCCATCTCTACAAAATTGTTATTGTGCAAGAGATGAAGCTCGATGATCTAGCTAAACGAGTAGAATTATGCAGAACAATTGAAAATTGTTTTAGGAGCTTTAATAGTGTATGGTTTTCTGATGAATTTAATTTCCACATTAAAGGCCACGTGAATAAACAAAAACAGATATTGGGCTCCCAATAATCCGATGGAACTACACCAGAAACCATTACACTCGTCTTAGTTTGTCGTTTGGGCTGCCATATCAAGCGAATGAATTATCGGGCCCCTTCTTTTTTGAAGATAACCGTGGTTTCGCTCAGACTGTTAATTCCGATCATTGTTACCATATAATCCTGATTTTTTTGGCTCCAGAAATGCAAAACTCGATAGGCTACACCGCAACACATTTTTCCAACAAGAAGGAGCAACCTCCCATGCTACGAATGATTTTTAGCAGCTCTTCACGATTTACTCTCTGAAAGAGTGATTAGTTACCGAGGGGGCATCAACTGGCCACCGAGGAGTCTAGATTTAACACCTTTTGATTATTTTTTATGGGACTACTTAAAAAGTAAGGTTTTCAACCCATTACCACTCAACTTAAATGTTTTATAGGAAAGAATAACAGACAAAATCCACGCGATTTAAAGAACGATGCTCCAACGAGTGATTGAAAATTTCAGTTCTAGGCTTAATCAGTGTGAAGAAGTGGAATCAGTGGAAGGTGCGCATTTACGGATGGTTGTTTTTCATAATTAAAAATTCGAAAACTATTCTGTAATTTAATAGCAATTAAACAAGTTTGAATTTATTCTGATGTTTGACCCTTTATTTTAAGCTTTGGAGTAATTTTTTTTCATTTCTGTTTGTTATAGCAAATGAAATCATACCTCTACGTGCAACTGGTATACAAGGACAATCGGCTAAAATATGACACGTTTTCACCAAGAAGAGGTAGTATACAGGGCGAGGAACCGTTAAGAAACAAAATTTGGGTACCGCATTTAACCGTGAGGAATGAAAGGTAAACAAATAAACTGTAAATTAAATTTTTTGCTATGACATTTATTTTTTGCAGAGAGTCTGCTTTAATGGGACTGGATGGAGCGGACGTATTCGTACAAATTCTACCAAATGGAAACGTGACATATTCATATCGAATGACCTTGACTTTTTATTGTTGGATGAATTTGCAGAAATTTCCCTTCGATTATCAGACTTGTGCGATCACCTGGACCAGTTGTAAGTACATTTTTGTTTGATATTATTTAACGCCAATTTTACTTAGATCTGAAAGTGAAAAAATAAAGAAATTCATCCCATTGTTGATAAGAAAAGAATTAATAATGAGGAGGTCCACCATGGATGTTGTAATATTGTGTAAATATGCGAGGCATGGACCGAATTAAGTGATATATATATATATATATATATATATATATATATATATATATATATATATATATATATATATATATATATATATATATATATATATATATATATATATATATCACTTAATTCGGAAGAGATATATATATATATATATATATATATATATATATATATATATATATATATATATATATATATATATATATATATATATATCTTCCAGTTCCAGTCCAGAGATTAAATGTTGGTCGCTGAACCTTTTGTGACTGTCCTCAGGCCATGGAAAATATCTAGAAGGCAGGAAAATGGGAACCTCATCAGCTGAACGACAGACAAATGGAAAATCGAAAAACGGTGTGCGAAGTTTTGCTTTCTCGACAAGCAAGAAATATTTGATTGTATCGCATCTTGACAAGACGAAAAATGGACCAGGACAACCATCAACATCGATCGCAAGACTGAATCGCTTTGGAAAGAAGACAATGTTGTGCATTTGGTGGGACAGGAAGGGTGTCTTGTACCAAGAGGTTCTGAAACCACGTGAAACAGTTAAAAGGCTAACAACAACAAACGCCTCTAACTGTACTTCGCGTGGTCCATCAGGGCCCGAACGTGAATAATAATAATAATAATAATAATAACATGGCAGTCACAAGCGAAACTCCTAATCGGCCTTTCGAAGATCTAGTGATGGGAACAAACAGAATAAAACCTTCAAAAGAATTCACATAACTTGCCTTCCACGTAAATAAAATCACTGACATCAACTACGATTTTAGACGAATATTCCTGGCAAACAAAACCTACTTACTTAACATCAGATCTTGTATTGAAAAAAAAGGAAAATGTACTGGGTATAAAACTCTTATTAAGCCATTGTTGATAAACATCAGAAACCTGAACGTTGACGAAAATTCTCTCCCTTCTAAATCTTCTAAAAATTACAAAGTTTCTAAAACTAAACAAACTAAATATTTTCTAAAAACTACGCATAACCACTCATAATAAGTTCAAAAACTTTAGATTTGTATGGTAGAATTCTTAGAGGTTTAACTAACTTTTCTCAAGTAAGATAAACCATTTGCAGATAATTGGAAAATCTTCTAGTCTCAATATGATTTTGTTTTAAAGATATTATGTTGGGGATAATAATCCCTGAGGGTCTCGTTTAGTAAAGGACGTTAGGGACGAGATATTAAGGACATTAGGACATTAAAAGGGGACCCTCAGGGATAATAATCCGTGAGGGTCTCGTCTAGTAAAGAACAATAATAGATATATTCTGTTTTCCTAATCGTGAGCCTAGAAATGAGAATAGCCCGAATTCCATGGACAATTTTATCACTTCTTGCAGCTGAAGGCTTTCCGCGCCAAAGTTCATCTCCAACCGAGTGTCGGTCTACTGAGCATGTCTTAAATTGCACGAAAACGTGAACCCTTGACAAAATACTGTCCCCACTGGCTTGTTAGCTTGTCATACCTCAAAAGGGGAAGCTAACAACGTTGCCAGATCTAATGCTGTGCCACCAGTCTCACTACTTTGTTTACACGCCTCGTAGATAGCCTCAGATTGGATTGATTCAATATATCGATCCAGTTGGAAGCGTAGGTTGAAGGAGATCAAGGCTCACTAACCGGCTGTAGCACCACAGAATCTATTCTCATTTCTGATTTATAATTTTTTTTATAGGGTCTTATGATCAATCAAATTTGATATTGCAATGGATGAAAGATAATCCAGTTCAAATAGCCAAAAATCTTCACTTAACGGAATTTGTTTTGGACTCATACTGGACGGAAGAAAGTATATCGCACACATCTTTCGATACTGGCGGTTTAGGTAAGTTTTCATTACATAAAAAACACAAAATTATTTAAAATACAATTTATTTATAGTAAAGTTTTTTTTCTACATAATAAAATACAAAATACCCGTCAACATAACTAAAACAATTATAATTATTATACCTTGAGTTAAATCTTCTGCTTTCTGTCTTCGTTGAAGTAAGATCCTCAAATTTTCTAGATATTTTATTCGCTCATCTACAAAAAATAGATAAATATATAAATCAAGTAGTCATACGGTATGATAAAAAATGTTTTTATAGAATTATGAAGTGTTTTGATGGCAAATTAATATTCAAAATCTTTTGAAAATATCTAGCTTTAAAAACTCATTCATTTAAAAAGTTACTGAGTGGAACATTTATTTTTTGCACTTTTCTGAATTCAGTTAAAACAAAACTATTGGCTGGAGAGAATAACTAATAGTTAAAAGTAAAAAAAGATGGAAATTTACTTTTAAAAACATAATCGGGATAGACTATAAATTCCAGGTGGACTTTTCATCAGAAAACAAAATGTTTTCAAAGGTAATGAAACGTTCTAGTCATGTGATGACTAATGTTTTACGTAAAATGGAAACATTGTGTTTTCCCAACTATTCTCTGAAGTACCATCATTTACTTGCTACTAAATACAAAATCACTTTATTTAACGCGCGTTTTGCTAACCATGTTAGCATCATCAGGAGATGATTCAGTCTTTAATGTTAAATCACTTCCAGTTTAGTGTTTCACACCAGAAGTTTTAACAGAAAATTTATCAGTTGTTTAGTTTTTGAGGGTTGTGGTTGTGGCTTTAGGGGATCTGTCAAGATAGATCTCAAGATAATTTTTTTCCGACGCCCCAAAAAACCTTCCTTTAGATTAAAAAATACGGGGGATTTTTTTTTAGCAAAAATAGCACGTGCCTCAAGACGATCTAAGTTCATTTTTTGATAAAATCGTAGTTTTTGTAAGTATCTCTTAAAGTATACGGTTTTGAGAAAAAGATATAGGAGCAAAAAGTAGGAAATTAAAATGAAATGAAATTAAATTCTCTACAAAAAAGGTTCTCTCCATTTTCTTCATAAAATTCATATTTATGGAAATATTCTCGATAATATATTCATTAACTCCATATAGCCAACATTTTAAGACCTACAAACGTCATTTTTTCTGAAATATAAAAAATAGTGTAATTTTTTTACTATATTTCTAAACTATATTTCAACTATTCTTCAGAAAAAAAATGACGTTTTTAGGTCTTAAAATGTTGACTATATGGTCAATGAATTTATTATTGAAAATATCTCCATACATATGAATTTTATGAAGAGATTGGAGAGGACCTTTTTTATAGAGAATTTAATTTCCTTGCCTGTATTACTTTTTCTAGAACACAGTTAAATAAGAGTGGCGAGAGTCCATCTCCTTACTCTTCTTATTCCAGATTTAATTTCGAAGGGCTCTGAGATGTCACCCATGAATTTAACTTATCACTTTGTGTTAGTTAATGTTGCTTTAATAATTGCCAGCGTTTTCAGATCTAGTCCTTGTTCTTTCAAGATTTGGAATAAAGATTCGCAGTCAATAGAATCATATGCTTTTTTGAAATCCACAAATGTACAGACGAGATTTAAATTGTATAGTTTGTGATGTCTTAGGATCAATTTAAGATTTAGGATCTGTTCAGGGCAGGATCTGCTTGTCGAAAATCTGCTTGATATTCACCAATTTTAGGTTCCAACTGCCCCTGTGCTCTGTCTAGTAGACATTGATATAGAATCTTGTAAGAAACTGGGAGAAGAGATAACCCTCTGCAGTTGTTTACATCCGTTCTATCTCCTTTCTTGTGCAGTTTATGGATTAGAGCATCTTTCCAATCTTCCGGAATCCGTTCGGTTCGCCAAACTTCTTGTAGAATTTTGGTTATTTCCTTGATTGTACCTGGTCCAGCGGATTTCAAAAGTTCAGCAGTGATTCCATCTTCACCAAAAGCTTTGTTATTTTTAAGTCTCTTCATTTGCCTAATTATTTCATCTTCATTCGATGGTAATGAATCTGGGTTTGTTTGTTTAGGGTTTAGTGTTGGTAATTTGTTTAAGGGCTCAGGACAGTTTAGTAGTTGTTCAAAATATTTCGGAAGTTCTTTACAATTGTCTTGATTATTTAGAGCTATTTGTCCGTTTTTCTTTTGGAAGCAAATACTTTTGGGTTGATAGGCTGTTAATTTAGTTTTAAATGTTTTGTAAAAGTTTCGGGTGTTATTTTTTTGGAAATCTTTTTCTATTTCATTAGGTTGATTGTTTTCATATTTTCTTTTAGTTTGTCTAATTAACTTCGATGTTTCTTTTCTTACTTCCAAAAAGATGTTATAGTTTATTGCTGTTTTTTGACTGTTCTAATCTTTGAATGCTTTACTTCGGCTTAATACTGCTTGTTAACAAATTTCATCCCACCACGGATGTTTTCTACGTTTTTCTAAAGCGGGCCAACTTTAAGGCTGTTTTAATAATCTTTTGCCTCAATTCTTGCCAGTTCTGTGCTGGTTGTTTATCAAGCTCTTCTGTTAGGGTTGGTTTTATTTTCGTAGGGTCGAACTTTGATATTAGCAGTCTCTTTTGAATAAGTTTTCGAGGTTTTAAGCTAAGTTTGATTCTAGTCAAGTAGTGATCCGTTTCTATGTTAGCTCCTTTCCTGACTTGAACATTCAAAATCTCCTTATAATTGGGGTACGAAATGGCAACATGGTCAATTTAAAATTCACCCATGTACGTGTTTGGGCACCTCCATGTTTTTTATTTTCTTATTTTCTTCTTAAAATGGGTTGACATTATTTTTAGATTAAACTGCGAACATAGTTCAAGCAATCTTCTACCGTTATGGTTAGTCCATTTATGAGCGGGAAAACTGCCGACTGTTTTCCTGTACTTTTTTTCTTTCCCTAGTTGGGCGTTGAAATCACCCAATAGGATTTTTACATGGTTAGAGGGAATTTTAGAGATAGTCTTTTCCAGAATTTCCCAGAACTTATTTACTCTTTCAGGATTAGACTTATTTCCTTCGTTAACTGGGAGGTGTGTATTGACTAATGTATAGTTTTTGTTAGCACACTTGAGGGATATTGTCATGTCGATTATTTACTGGCTGGACATTAGTTATAGAACCAACAATTTTTCTTGAGATAGCGAAACAAACACCGAGATGTGGTGTATTTTTGGGTATTCTTTTGCCTGTTTTACTTTTAAAAAGTCTGTAATTGCCGAATTCCAAGGTGTTCGCCCAAATTCGTGTAGTTTTCCTGGGTGCAGGAGGGAATTCATATTTACCGTTCCAAAGAAAGTTTTTGTTTTCGGTGTCAGACGTTGGCCAGAGGTCTCCGACTCCCTCTGAAAGATTTTGCGTTTAAGCCCGGACGCCCCAGAATTCGAAAGTCCGGTTGTACCAGCAAAGCTGGCAAAGAATTGTCTACCTCCTGGGGTAATTTTGTAATCACTAGAACGTTTTATCTTGTACTTTTAATTAAAGTTTTGAACCATGATGGTTCAGGGGTTAAGACTGGAGGGGTTAGTTCCGGAATTTAAATATCAGCCGCACCACTGGTGAAGAGACGCTGGGCACTCAATCGCTTGATACAAGTTAGACGCTAAGTGAATTTAGGTTTTTTTTTGCCGTGGTTTGGGGCTGCTTATTTTGACATATTTGCAGCTGTCCATTAATATCTTATGGAGCTTTCATTATCCACCACCCGTGACCCGAATAGTACCTTAGGCGAGGTATACTTTTCATAAAAATCGTATCTTTTACGTTGCGGTGCAACTATATATATATATATATATATATATATATATATATATATATATATATATATATATATATATATATATATATATATATATATATATATATATATATATATATATATATTAAATTAGTATGGCTGTCCTTGATATCTGACAAAAGTTTCATATCATTTTGCTTGTTAACTTAGAAATTGTAGTGTCTTTTATAACTGTTTTTGAATGAAAATTTTTTTTGTCAAAATTTCCACTTTAATGTACTAAGTAACAATGAAAAAGGAACACTCAGTAAAAGTTTTTTTGTTGTAATTATATTTTGTATGCTTGTTTCTAGTGAAATAAATGATCGAAATTTCAGCCATAGCAACGAAGCACCTGTTCATGTAAAAAGTCATTTGAGTAATTTTTACGATTTGAAAGTGATTTGTTCAATTGCAATTTAATTTCTTTTAAACAGTTATCATGCCTAGTGTGCGAAGACTTGCAATTTTTTGCCAGTTGACACAATTTGAATGGGGCCGCATTATAGTTCTAAGAGAGGCCGGATTATCTTTTCGGGAAATTGGAAGACTAATGCATATGACTGTTCACTCAGTGTTTAGAACTTGGCATTATTTCTTGGTGTTTCTTTTTCTATGTCACTTAGAATATTAATATTTGACGCGTTTTGCTAGCACTGTAGAGCTTCGTCAGAAATAAATATTTTCGATGTTGGAATTGATATAAATACAGAACATTTATACAATAAAAATTATTAAAAATATATATTTTTAGGAAATCCACTGAAAGGCTATGTCCATCAATAAAGGCGATTTGTTTAGTTCTATTTGGTCATTCAAAAGGGTGTATAATATTTTAAACAGTTTATTTATAAACTTTCCAGATGTTTTAGTTTTTTGTTTTTGTTTTGTACATAACTGTTAACTAACAATAACTAACTAATAATAACAATAATAATTTTCATTTAACATATGTGAGGCATAATTGCAATTATGTTTCTGATTGCGAAAACTTCTTTCATGCCCTTTTATTATTTTCTTGAAAAATCTGCTTGTTATAGTTGCCCGTTACATCTGCCACAATATAATTGATATACTTCGATTTACCTTTTGTGTTTATTTTTGCTTTTCAATTTTTGATATGTAAAACTATTATTTGTTTTAAAGGCTACCTACATTGTTTTATATAAAAAAATTTCAGCGTTTTCAGACCGTGTACCAAAACATGATATTGTTTTGATTGATTTATCTTTTTTGTTTTTCTGTTGATAAATTTGAGGATGGGATCGCATTTGTGGACATATCTTTTGTAATTGTCAGAAATTTAACTCGGTAATTTTTTAAAATCAATTTGCATTAAATTTTTAGTAAAAACGAAATTGTTTGTGGTAATGTATTAACAATGTGAAGAAGGCGACGAAGCTATTCAAAAAAAAATGTTTACAAGTTGTAAAAGGACTTTAGTAATGGTAGAGAAGCTATTGAAGATGAGCCTCGTTCAGGAAGACATTCCACGTCGACCAGCGAACAAAACATTAGTAAAACCAAGAATCTTGAACTGAGTAATCGCCGATTAAGTTCAGTCCATTCGAAAAAAAGTTCAGATTTGGGGCAAAACAATTTATGGTTCTTGCAATTAAGTACCATTCCAAAAACACCATATTCACCATGTATGGTACCGTGTGACGTTTTTTATTCTCTTTATTGAAAAAACCACTACGTGCACTCCGTTTTCAGTCCATAGAAGCCATTCAGGGGAGTTCGAGGTGCGTTTTGAAGGAAATACCAGAAATTGGGTATAAAAACTGTTATTGTTGTTGTACATAATCGCTCAACTGAGCGATGTATTCGCCGAACTATCGACAAATTCCGCACTTCACGCTGCTGAATACCACCTTGATCAAAAAGTTCCCGGAATAACCACCGTGTGCCGCTCTCAGTCATCCGATTAGAGTTCTGTTTTGTTTGCTAGATTGCTAGATCTATCATTAACATTCATCATCATAGCCTGACATTTGTAAAAGTTACGCCGTCTTGAGTACATCTGTCACTGTGCGTGTTTTCGATTTTTACAATTTTAAAAATGAAATTGTGTTTGCAACAACGACTTTGTTTTAAATTTTGCGTTAAAAACGGATTGAATGGCACGAGGAGCTTAGAAATGCTGGAAATGCTTGTCGATGATGAGTGGCAGGACGTCAACATCGAAAACCCACGAAAACATCGATAAAGTGAAAGAAATGGTGAACAATAACGGCTAATTAATCATCAGAGAGCTTGTACATTGCTTGAACATTGCTTATGGATCCGTCAAGATATTTTAGTTAATGATTTGGGTTTCCGCAGTGTTGCATCAAAGACCTGAATTTCATGCAAAAAAGGAACCGCATTGACATCGCAAAAGACATAATTTCCAAGGCAACATTTATCAAACGCATTATTAATGGAAACGAGACATGGGTTTCTGAGTACGACATGCAATCCAGACATCAGGAGAGTGAATGGCGTGCGTCCAATGAGCCTAGACCGAAAAAACCACGTCGTTTTTTTCATGGTTTTCATGGACTACAATGGTGTCGTGTATCATGAATTCCTTCCGGAAGGTCAAACGGTCAACAAGGAGTATTATTTGGGCGTTATTAGACGTTTGCGTGAGGCAAATCGTCAAAAAAGAAAGAATTTGTGGGCAACCACAATGCAATCAATAACAACAAAGCCATCATTATCTGCGACTTTTTAATCAAGAACGAAACGAATACCATCCAATAGCCCCCGAATTTGCCTGATTTGGCTCCCTACATCTTCTTTCGGTTCAATCGAGTCAAAAAACTACTATGGGGAACGCGTTTTAGCAGCCGAGAAGAGATTATGGAAAAATCGACGGCTCTGATAGTCATACCAAACACCGAGTAGAAAAAATGTTTCAAGTGTGTTACAGCCCATGGGGGGTACTTTAAAGGGGATAATATCAATTTTGATGAATAAACTTGTATTTTAGATTTTCTGAATAAATTCACAACAAATTCTAGAAAATATCACCACTGTTCCTGGCAGTGTTAATGAAGATCCAAATTTATCAATTCGTTAATGGGGATCGTTATAGAGGGATGATCAATGATTATTTAATTCCGAATCTAATGGGCATGGATGTGGAGGAGATATGGTTCCAACAGAACGGCTCCACATGTCATACAGCCAACGTAACAATCGATTTATTAAGGGAATAATTCGGTGAGAAAATTATTTCGAGAAGCGGAACTGTTAATTAGCCACCAAGGTCATGTGATTTAACGCTTTTAGATAATTTTCTTTGGGATTATGATAAATCTTTAGTATATGCCAATAAACCAGAAACTATTAGGTCGGAAATTGGATTGACAAAATACGCTTTGTCAGAAGTAGCCGCGGCGAACATTTCTCCGAAATTGTTTTCAAACATTAATGCCATTGCATTGCCATGCATTAAAAATTCACCCTATAGTTTTATGATAGTATTTCATACATTGTTCTTTTAACTACATATCCAAGTGATGGACCCTGGTTTCAAGCACAATCATAGTTGTTTTGTAAACTGAAAACATGTTTTCGATTTAATCCTTCAATCATTAAATTTATATCATTACGAATTTCTTAAAATCTGTCATTTCAACTTTATTCATAATCCAATAATTGTAAATACCACTACAGATTTAAGTTAATAAATATCAAGAAAATAAACACTTGAATTTTTGCGTGTCAATAATAACATAACAATAACATTTGATTTGTACTTTTATATAGTAAATTTTTTCTTGTTTAACGGCAAAGACACTTTTTAAATTTCTAAAAAAGAAGCATAAACAACCATTAATTTTATTATAGCTAATTAAAACAGTTCATATAGATTTTTAAAAGTCTAGGAATATTGAAAACAAGATTCCTGAGATATAAGATAAAGATTTTTCCTTGAAATTCATTTGTAAATACGGATATTTACTTGATTATGGTAACTATTTTAAATCGACATTTTGCTGAACAGCTCTAGGACAGTATAAATGATTTTAAATAAATCAGACTGGATTCTCACTTATTTTTTTTTTTATAAACTTAAGGCTACTCAAACGAAAGGTGTTCAACACTTAATAAATGTCAATCAAAAGTTATCATTGATAAACAGAATAAATGTGTTCACAAAATACAGGATCTTTCGGGGTTTTTTAATGACTAATCAAACATATATATGATAGTTGCAGTTTCGTTGTAAGTGAATCGTTTACTCTTCTTTATCAGCTTCTTGGATCCACTCTTAGACATTTGGAATGCAATTCTTTTTCGACGACTTTTTAATGTCGTCAAATCAAGGTTTCTGTGGTTTTCACATGTTTCTTTTGCGTGTTCTGGGTTTCCATTATACGATATTTTGAATCATTTGTTTGTGTGTTGCACAGTAACATGGCCTATCTAGCTGTATTTCAGGCTTGACGTTTTACTGCGATATCTGTATTCGTTCTTTTCCGAATTTTTTTGTTTCTAATATGATTTTTCAGTTTTGTCGAATTATACTGTATTCAGTGGAATGTCGAAAAATTGGCAAAAAGTTGAAGGTAGATTCTATTAAACATCTCAGATAAATTCGAAGTCAAAATCGGTCTTAGGCAGGCAGACTCGTTTTTCGATTTTATCAACTGCCTTGACAAAAATTTTAAGAGATGTTGATTTGGAAGATTTTGCGGATGTGGGGAGAAAAAAGTATTGAGAAAGGTTTTTGGAGGATAAAAGATCAGAGGAGGATAAAGATCATATATGGCAAATAAGAACTAAAAAACATTGAGCTGTTGGAAATACTAGTTGATAAAGTGTAAAAGTTGAGATGGTTGGGGCATGTTCAAAGGGTGCACCTAGATAGAATACCGAAGAGAGTATTTGAATGTAATTTCGAAGAAAAGAAAAGAAGAGATGAAGAAGAAAATAGATGACCAAGGGAGGAGGCGAATAAGAATTTACAGAGAATGAAAATCAAAAACTGGAGTAAGAAAGTTAAAAATAGAACAGAATAGAAAAGAATTATCAATAGAACCAAGGGCTTATGAAAGCTAAATACAAACATTTTTTATTAAGAGTATCAGAACTTTGAAGCATAACAGCGGCAACACTGTACTGTACTTATGTACATGTACTGTCACTGTCACTGTACTTATAAATGTCATTATGTTTTGTGTCAATTTATCATGGAAATATACATGATTCAACAGTGCGTAAATTAATTTTCTTAAGACTAAGACGGAAATCCTGTTACTGTTAATGGTGAATGTGGAGTTTAACAATATTATCTTTTAACAAGACGATGTGACCTGTCATACATCTCGCCAGACAATCGATTTATTGCAAGAAAACTGACCACCAAGATTCTGCGATCTCAAGCCATTGGATAATTTTTTGTAGGGTTATGTTAAATCTCTGGTTTACAAAAATAAACCCCGAACAATTCTTACAATGCTTTTGTTCAATAAACACCGTATATATAACACTATTGTAAAAGTGTAACTACTTATGGATATTGAACTATTGCACCTAAAAATCAATGGGAATAAGCTGGAGAGAAGGAACGAGGAAAGCGATGGTAGAGAGAGAAATAAAAGGTGACTAAACTCAAAGAGAGTTGCCATTAAACACAAAATCACTAGTTTTTCATTTCGGGGCGCGCGTTTTTTTAACCATGTTAGCATCATCAGAAGATGATTCAATTTAGATCAATATGAGTAGAAATCGCGATTCCAAAGATATGCCAGAAGAAATGTTGGTGAATGCGATGCAGCATTTTGAAGAGTGGCTCAGGTCGTGTGTGCAGGAAGAAGAACTTAATTTTTCCGACATCATCTTCCATAATTAAATAATCAATGTATGCCTATCAAAGAGTATTAATGAAAGAAAGTTGTCTAATTTCCACTCATATTTTTCTCTAAAACATAACGCGTTTCGTTACACTGTAACTCCTTCGGATGGTTGACAAATAATTAAATTGTATTGTGACAGTACTATAGTAATCAAGTAATTTTACATTTTTTTTTGGTATTCCCAGGACCCTCATTCAAATTATTTTTTCGACATATTTAATATCGGAGAATTGATGAAGTATATTTGGCCGTTAAGAACATCTGTGCATTTATAACGGTTTATTTCTAATCATTCTAGTAAATTCAGTTTGTAACCCTTATTTTCTATGTATAAGATTTTAAAATCATTTTTAAATGCATGTTTTTCTTTAACAAGATCATTCTATTAGTCCATTTTATTATTTAGATAGCTGCCCTTGTGTTCTGTGATTCTGAGTTTAAATGATCTACCTGTTTGTCCTATATAAAATTTATAGCACGAACCACAATTCATTTGGTAGACGCCTGATTTATTGTCTTTCCCAGTTTTTTGTTTATGGTTTTTTCCTAAATAATTGTTGGTTTTAAAAATTGGTTGGTTGAAAAAAATTCTTAAGGAAAATTTAAAAAAACTATAAACAAAAAACGGAGTAAGATAATAAATCAGGCGTTTACCAAATGAATTGTCGCTCGTGCAGTAAATTTTGATATAGGACAAACAGGTAGATTATTTCAAATTCAGAATCGCAGAACACAAATGCAAGAAAAACATATATTTAATTATTACACATAGAAAATAAGGGTTTCAACCTGAATTCACTAGAATGTTTGGAAATAAACCGTCATAAGTACATAGATGTCAATTCTTCTGTTGGAAACTTTGGTGTGAAATACTTCACTTGAAGAGAATTACCACTAAACACCAAAACGCTTTTTTGAACTGCTCGACGCACGTTTCGCTAACCATGTTAGCATCATCAGAAGATGATTTAATCTAATTCTAAAACTAAACTATGTTCTGTTTATATGAAAACCATACCTAACGAAGCTTTTAAAAAACATGAACCGTGAAGTGTACTAAGCCTTACATTAATAATTGAAAAAGTTGACTGAAAGGAATCGGTCCTTTATCTCGGTTCATGATTTTCTTACATTTTTCTATTTGAATGCTTTCATATGCATCCAAAGCCCTATTATTATTAACACTTTTAATTAGTCTTAAATTACTAATATCTATACTGTGGTCATGTTCGATTGCATGTTGGGCAACACAAGATTTTTCATTTCTCCCATATCTAATGTGGGCAATATGTTCTTTATATCTTGTCAATATGGATCTTTTTGTTTGTCCAATATACCTTCGATCACAGTCTTGACAACTAATTTCGTAAATCCCCGACTTTTCATGTTGATCTACTTTATCCTTTGGATTACCCAGAAATTACATTAGATATGGGAGAAATGAAAAATTTTGTGTTGCCCAACATGCAATCGAATATGTCCACAGTATAGATATTAGTAATTTAAGACTAATTAAAAGTGTTAATAATAATAGGGTTTTGGATGCATATGAAAGCATTCAAATAGAAAAATGTAAGAAAATCATGAACCGAGATAAAGGACCGGTTTCTTTCAGTCAACTTTTTCAATTATTAATGTAAGGCTTAGTACACTGCACGGTTCATGATTTTTACACGCAACATAGTTTAGTTTTAGAATTACATTAAATTATCTCCTGATGATGCTAACATGGTTAGCGAAACGTGCGTCGAGCAGTTCAAAAAAGCGTTTTGGTATTTAGTGGTAAATCTCTTCAAGTTTAGTACATAGAAGTCGTTCTTCAACTATTTTCCGCTATTAAATATGTCGAAAAATCACTCTGAATAACGGTTCTGGGAATTCTCAGAAAAAAAATGTAACAATATAGCGAAACGCGATATGTTTTAGAGAAAAATATAAGTGAAAATTAGACAACTTTGTTTTATTTATACAATTTAGTATGAATTTCCATCAAGAAATGCCTATCAAACCTGCATTTGTTACAGATTATTTCGGTGTTAACAGAATTATTTAATCTTTATAATCAATGAAGTGTCCAGGTTTGGCGGTTAATAATTATTAATTTTTCAAGGCAGAAAAATCGGTACAACATCACTTGAATAGCAGACGTATAGAAAAGCGAAAAACAGTGCGCGGACTGTTTTGTTTTCTCGGCATGAAAGAAAGATTATTTGGCATAGGATCGTGACTGGAGATGAAAAATTGATATATTTCGAGAACCCAAAACGCAGAAAATCATGGGTTGACCCAGGACTAACATCAACATCGACCACAAGACCGAATTGTTTTGGAAAGAAGACAATGCTTGCATTTGCTGCGATCAGAAGGGTATCGTGTACCACAAGCTTCTGAAACCAGGTGAAACAGTTAGAACCATTCGCTGCCGTCAACAAATGATTAATTTGAATCATGCATTGATTGAAAAGCGACCAGAATAGGCTACAAGACACGGAAAAGTGATTTTGTAGGATAGTAGACACGGAAAAGAGATCAGAGACACCATTTCTGCACTTGGCTGGGAGTTCTTGTCCCATCCGCCGTACTTACCAGACTTGGCCCCTTCCGACTATCACTCGTTTTCATCGATGTCCCACGCACTTTCCATGAAACACTTTAACAATTATGGAGATGTTGAAAAATGGCTTGATGACTGGACTACCTCAAAAAATGTACGGTTTTTCTGGGAGGTTTAAAGGTGTTTTTTTTAGAAAAAGAAAAATAAGATTTATTTACCGCCACACCTGGTACACTTATTTTTAAGAAAAAAAAACTTTCTTTTTGTGCCACTCGTTACATAGCAGGAATTATTATGAAGCGAGTAGTATTATGGGAATAATACGAAATGTTCAAGTACTCACCTAGAGGCATTTGATCCAATTTTTCTTTTAGTTTAATCTCCTGGAAAAATTCGAAATCTGATACATCACTGACATCATAATCATCCACGTTCAGTTCTTCTAGTGATCTTTTATTTGCTTTCATGTTTATGATTACGTCTTGTTTGAAATATGTTTTTGACACTTTTTGACAAAATAATTAAAATTATCCGAACAGTTAAAACTTACTTTATTTCTTGAAACAACATTAAGTGTGAATTATGCGAGTCTGGGGTTACTGTAGGCGAATTGTGTACACACGTAAATCACCACTAATGAAAATATCAGGTATTCCGCAACCGAGACGAAGAAACTGAAGTAGAAAAAACCTTTGTTGCAATATCTCCATCCTCCAATAAAGAAATCCGGCTTCCATTCCACAAATATGTTGACGGAAGCTAAAAATATCAGAAACCTATAAAGCGTAATAGTTTCATCAACACGTTATATTCGAAAATAAAAATAGATATTATGTGGTTCACCTATACCGTTGTTTTTTCGAAATGGTTATATGAATTAGATGCGAAGTTGATTAATAATTAGTTCGCTGAAAATATATCAACCACATTATTTGAAACACAAAATAAATAAAAAGCACGTTTAGAGATTTTTATATTACATTGGTTTGTTTAATAACTCTGAAAACAAATCTGTAAACACATTTTTTCTCTCACCCATAAATTTTTTTGTAGCACGCAAATGTATATTGGGTTGTTCTAAGTTTCCGCCGTTTTTATTAAAAAGTTTATTAAAAAAAGCAATAATTATAACATTGTTCACGGTCTGCTCCCACCTCTCAATCAATTTATTAATACCGTTTGGTCAGAAATAGCCAGGCTTTGACTCGAAGAAGTTGTAAAGCCAATGTTTGAGGTGTTCATCGTTGGCGAAGGTTACACTCGTCATTTGATTGGACAGTGAGTCTAAGAGGTGATAATCGGTTGGCGCAAGATCTGACGAATACGGTGGATACGGAAGAATCTCCCATTCGAGGTCATTCAAGGCGTCCTTAACGATGTTTGATGTGAGGTCGTGCATTGTCGTGGAGCAAGATGCCTTGGTCTTATAACCTCAATTACACGGTGCAGCAGTCCCACCAAACGTAGATCGCAGTTTTCTTGTGATGGAGATCTTGCTTGATTTTCGAATTTGGCGTGTCTCCTATGGTCATTTACATACATATATTTGCTTTTTATTGACACAGAGGCTTTATTTCTCATCTACCATAGCCATTCTATACAATAATCGTATGGTGTCAATAATCCTATGGCAAACAACCGCGTTTTGCTCGGTATCGGGAGATTTTCTTAGATATCGGTTAGTTTTTGTGGAACTCAAGCTTCGAGTTTTTAAGTAAATCCCATAGATTGAAGATATCGGGAGATTGTCTCAATGAGGCAGTCCATCTTCTCAGTCAATTTTCGGCATGTTTGGCGGCTGATACATGTAGGAATGTCGATCAGGGTCGTCCAGGGCGAAGTTGTTATTTTTGAACTTTCCAAACCAGTGTCGAGTAGTCCGATCACCTATAACGTCCTTCTCATATACGGCGCAAATATCTCGAACTGATGTATTTGTAGCTTATTATTAGAGCCCTTAATAATTATATTAAAAAGTGTATCATCGCAACTTTTGGTTTTTTAATAGCAATCGCATCTTTCGTCCTAAACCATCAATTTGAAAAATTTGAGCAATACATATTCTTGAAGGAAATTGAATTCTCTACCAAAAAAAGATTTTCTTATAAGTTTACGTCAAACAAGCCGTTTCAATGTAATCATGCCTTGATCTGTTTTTACAATTTTACTTTTCAAATTTGAAATTTTTTAACTAAGGAACGAATTAATATTTAAAAAAATACTATGCATAGATTCTTAGAGGAAATTGAATGCGCCACAAAAAAAAATATCTGAACATTTTTCGTTAAATTCACTCCTTCCAAAGTTATTCAAGGTTAAAGTCGAATTTAAAAGTAATTTATCGCTTTTTTTGCTTTAGACCTAATTTTTTTACTTGATTAAAAAATTTAAGGCTTAATATTGAAAATATATTTTTTTAAGTACAATCACTAATTTTTTTTCAAAATTCATAATTTATTTAAATTTGATTTTGAGATTATATATTATATATGAATTATATTGACATTATATATGAATATTGTGAATATAATGAATATATATATATATATATATATATATATATATATATATATATATATATATATATATATATATATATATATATATATATATATATATATATATATATATAATTTGGCCAAATAAAATAAAAATTGAGAAAAAACAAATTATAAAAGCAGTGGAAACTTATGGTACTATCCATTATTTTTTAATATGCAACATTTTCATTCATGGCTTGTAACTGCAATGAACAGTAACGAACATAACTGGGTAAAATATTTATTCCTAAATTTCAAGAGATCTAATGAAAAAATAGAAAGTTTAATGAAAAAATAAAAGATTTTATAAAGGACTAAAAAGGTAAATTCGAAACCATAGTATTCACAGGTGCAGTCACATAGCATTCACAATCGACTTTTCAAAAGGAACAGAACAAAAATAAATTCATGGTAATACCGTTTGATGCCCAATTAAACGAGAGCTAGAAATTATTTCTTAGCGTTCTTTACCAGTGTGATTAGTTCCTTGAAAATTATATAATAAATATTCATCAACCACATTACTTGAAACAAGAAAAATTTAAAGTATGTGCGCAGTTTTCTAAATATATTAGACTATTTAATAATTTTGCGACAAGGTGCTGTAATCATCTACCTTATTCGTTTGATCTAGCTTTCTGTGATTTTCTGCTTTCGAAATACATAATTCCTATAAAGGAACTAGACTTGTCAGACTAAACACTGATTTGCTGTCAGAGGAACTCATTTCGAATAAATAAAAATATACGGGATATAGTTCGTTGTCCTTCGGCAAAATGTTAATTGCCCCAATAAATCTCCATAGAAATATTTCTAGTTTCTTAAAAGGCGCCAGAGCTGGAGTGGTTTAACTTCTGAATAATTTTGAGAAAAATAAAATATTGTTAAATTATGATTAAATTATTATTATTATGTATTACTGAAAAATTGTTTATTGGTTTATGTATTTTTAATTCATTAGTACACTAAAAATAAATAAATAAATACAATTATCTATTGGTATAATAAAAATTATAACTTAAATTTAATTAAACATTTAATTCGATTTCGCTCTCACTGTCACTTTGGTCAACATTAATAATAAGTGGTTCTATATTATTAGTAAATAATACATAGGAATCTTCTATTTTAATAACAAAGTTAATCGAATTTATTCAACTTTTTTTAGGAATACTATCTACAATCTTTCTAATTAATGTTGCAGCACTTGCACTTAGAGTCGCATAAATGTTGTCTGCTCTAACATTGGATTTTACCTGATGCCACATATGCTCAATTGGATTAAAAATACAGTAATACGGGGGAAGGCGTAAAACCGTATGTCCCATATCGGCAACAATGGTATCACATACATATTCCGTTTCCATATCCCATATTTTTCATACTCCTGTATTTTCGAAGTATATATAACGATATATACTTGTTAAAAAACGTTTTAACATACTCCAATTCTGCAGTTGTGTCGTCATGGTAGTCCAAAGATGAATGTTTAATATTTTTGGAGGACAACTGCAAACAATTTGGAACCCATTCATCCTCGGAACCAGCATGTAAAATTGTAATTATTTTTCCCTTGTTCGCTGGGGATTTAGTTTGGCATTTTCTTGATGTATCTACCCATCCTTTTGCTGGCGTCTCATGTGTATCGAACCATGTTTCATCAATGTAGATAATGGAATGATTTTCTAATCTGTATTTTTTTATAAAGTTTAAGTCAAACCTCCATCGTCGCAATCGTTGTGATTCCATTAATATTTGTCTTTTATTAAAGGTCCGATATGCAAAACCCATTTCGAGATAATATTCTTCGAAGACTAGTTCTGCTGCAAAGAATGTTGGTTTCATCTTTCCTTAATTGCTGTTGCTAATGCAATGTAGGCATAGTTTGCTTTTCATACATAGTATAAATTTTGCTTCGAGATAAGTCTTTGTCGTTTTCGTCAACGCATTTGCTTTTACCAGAATCACTACGGAATTTTCTTGGCTTTAATTGGCTTCGTCACAATATCTTTAACTGTAGACAACGGAGTTTTAGTTAATGAAGACGTTTCTGCTGCGGCTTCATTTACGTTAAGCCCCCTATCCAATAAAGAAACATACACATTTTTAACAATTTGCTTAGCATCGGGCGATAAATGTTTTCTTTTAAAATTAGCACTACCGGAGGCACAATGATCATTATCTTGCCAAGAACGTTACATTTTTAGCACTTTTGGAATAACAAAAAATACAATCGTAATTATAGAACTGTTTAAGAAAAGAATGCGAACTAAACTAAAATATTTCAAAACTACTAAACCAGGTATAAAATTAATTTTATCTTTTCATCTGTTATTTTATTTGACACGGCCCCGTTTACGTTTCGTGCAACTTTTCCGGGTTTCGTTTCGGCAGGGGTTGTTAAGAGTTTATTACAGCCTATCAGCCAACGATATATCTTGAAACGCACTATATAGGAAAGTATATATATTTGAATCAAAGTGAAAATATCCTCCCTGTATCCTCACAGAAACTGATATCCTTTTTGTAAAATTACATACTCTCTTTTTATCACACATTACGAGAAGTAATATCCGATTTTACTTAAAGTAAATTAGATTAAAAATTAAAATAAACAGAACATCACATGATAAATCACAAATCGTATCATAAAGGCTAACAAAGTTAATTACGCCCTGCAGCATGTCCTAAGATTTAAACGTATACAAACGAACACAGAAGTTAAGTTCTATAAAATACTCATCCGGCCAGTAATCACTAACAGCTGCGAAACGTAGGACATTCACACAGGGGACTGGACATATGCTTGGTGTATTTGAAAGAAGAGTACTCAGAATAATTTTTGCTGCTATGAATGATAATGATGAAATTGGAGGCTTAGGTATAAATTCGAAATCAAACAGTTTTACAAACTGTTTGATGATGGTCCAGCGACTCAGAGGGGCGAGACTGATGGTGCTAGAAAACCGATAGGCATCATGGAGGAACAAATAATGGATAACAGAAAGATGGGTAAATCAAAAACTCGGTGACCCGACAGTATAAAAGAGGCTGAAGAACTTCTAGACATCAAAAAACTGACAAAGGACTATTAGAGATCAATCTGGATGGAGGCGAATGTTGAAAGAGGTCAATGCTCACTAATGGACTGTAGCACCTTAGGAAGAAGAATAATATAATAATATAAGTCACATATATTTCATGTTTAATTTAACGTGTAAATATGTTGTCTATGACTGAGTGTAAAGAAATAAACAATGTGATAAAATAATATCAAAAAGAATAATCATCGCATTGAATTAACAAAATTTATACTTACATATTATACCCCAAACAACAAGAAATAATCCAACAACAAATAAGGCAACTGGTTGTCGTAACGGTCTGCAAACTAAAATAACCAGAAAACTTAGTTGCAGTACACCTAAAATGTACAAAAATATTTAAAATATGTTATTTGATAAGTCATGTCCTAAGAAAACTGTTTCCTTGGTAAATACATTAATTTGGTTCAACTTTCGATAAATCTCTTTGATTCCAATAGAAACTTTATAATAAACTTTATAATAAAGTTAATAAGGGAAGAAGCATTAATATCCCAAGACGAAAAATTAATATAAGAATTTAGCTAGAATAATAGAAAGTAAATTATGAGTCATTTCACTCTAAAACACAAATGAATATCAATTCTAGTGGAACCTTTGGTGTGAAACACTAAACTCGAAGAGATGTACCACTAAACACTAAATCACTTTTTTTAACACTTCTTTACGCGTGTTTCACTAACCATGTTAGCATTATCAGGAGATGGTTCAATCATTTCCGAAACCTGCGTCGAGAAGTTTAAAAAGTGATTTGGTGTTTAATAGTAAATGTCTTCGAGGTTACAAAGGAATGTAAACTGCCTTTCAAATTGAGCGGATTTTTTTTTAATTAAAACACAGAATTTGCGTTAGTTGCGAAATTGCCTTGCATAGTGTATAACAGTTAAGCACGAAATACAATATATGCCAAATGACCATCTCTTGCAGCTTCACAGACTCCGTTCTTTTGTCAAAATGTTGGATGACATTTTGGTATAAACATGTTTGTATCTCACCAATGACTTGAATAATTCCATCGTTTAGTTCAGGAATCGATTGTGGATTGTTCTTGTTGACCTGGCTTTTCAAGTAAGGCAAAAGAAAATTAGTTTAACGGTGTCAAATCACATGATCTTGGTGGCTAATTAACATCACCGTTCCTTGCAACAACTCGTCAAAGACATTTTTCTGTCAATAAATCAATTATTCCATTAGTAGAGCAAGGTGTAGTGTCATCCAAACTACAACCTGTAGTGCCAATCCTCCAGATAAATATCATTCAATTCGGGCCACAAAAATTCAGTTACATCTCACTATATCGAACACCATTCACAGTTACAACTTCACCAGCAGCTTTCTGAAAAAAATAAAGCCCAATCACACCTCCTGACCATAATGTACACCAAACAGTGACTCGTTTAGGATGTAATGGTTTTCCATGAATTAATCGTGGATTTTACTTACCCTAAATGCGCCAATTTTGTTTATTAACATTTAACATTTTATTAACAATTTCAAAATGCGGTTCATGTGAAAAGATGATTTTTTGAGAAAAATCATCTATTTGTTCTTTGATCCAATTGACAAATGCATGACGTTTTAAATAGTCCAGTGACTTTAGTTCCTCTGTTAAAACGTATAGCCTTCAGAACAAAGTCCTTTCGTAAAATACATGGACCGAGTCCGAATGAACGTCGACTAATGGAAATTTCTGGGTCTTCAGCAACACTTTCGCATACCAAATTAATATGCTCTTGTGCACGACCACTACGCCTATATACTGATTTTCTTTTATCTTTCACCGAACCAGTTTCTTGAAATTTTTAAACAATTCGACTGATATTGCTTTTAGATGGACGATTGTGCAAATCGTAAATATCACATCGTTTTCTAAAAGCATTTTTAACTGAACGCTCATTTTCATAAAATAATTCAAAAATTTTAACGTGTTGTGTTGTGTACCACTTGACCTAAGCAAATTCACAACGCCATCTATGTTTTATTCAAGAATTAAAAACAATCGTTCACTTTGAAAGACCCGTTATTTGCTGATTCGGTAATGGATTTAATAGTAAATTTTATGTACATACCTCCGATTATCATATAGATTGGTAACCAATTATTTGTTGGACACCCATTGATGTAAATAATGCCAATAATTAATTTAGAAATTGGTAACACTAAATGTACTATTTCGCACATTCGCCTTAGACCTAAAATTTTACCAGAGTAATATTTATGAGCTATCTGATGATACATTTCTAAGAAGTTTATACGTATTTATCTGAGGTGGTCGATATTTAATGAAAATTCATTTTAAATAATTTCCTTAATTAATTGGGATTAAAATCATTTCAAAAATCATTTAAAAAATTCCATTATATTAGAAAATAATATGAAAATTGTTTCTACATACAGTGCCTTCTTCAGATACGAATGTAGACTAGAATGTAGTTTTTAGTGTATTTAAATAATTTCACTGTAAACAAATCTGATTGAAAGTTTACGAGGATTGTTATTTATGTACCCGGAATAATAAATAAAAACAAATATTTATCATTTAAAATGTTTTGAAGATGTTTTTTAAAATATCCTCCGCAATGATCGATACATTTTCTACATACGTTTGAATCAATTTTCATAGCACTTTCTCCATTCCGATTGAGGTATCTCCAAAACATGCATTTTGAAAGCATCCACCGATTCTTCTGGTGTCGAAAATCGTTGACCACATCGTTTATTATTTTCAAACGGGAACAAAAAAAATCATTTGGTGCCAAATCAGGACTGTAAGGTAGATGACCCATCAATTCGATGTTTTGACAGGTCAAATATTGAGTTGTTCGGTCCGATGTGCGAGAGCTCGCGTTTTCATGGTGAAGGGTTATCCTGAGTCGCTGATTGTTTTTTTTTATTTCTTGAAAGACTTCTGGCCATTCTTTCTTCTTGTGCGAACAACTTTTGTTGGGTTTGGCTCATTGTGAAAAACTCACACAGTCGCATAGATCCAAAATTCGTCACCTGTGTAGAACTGAGACACATTTCTTTTTTTTCTTTTTTTGAGCGAATTATTACAATATAGGGATATACGATTGATTTATAGCGATTATACGATTATATCGAATTATGCGAAATTCAACGCACACAAAAATTTTTCACGGCTAAATGTTCATGTAAAATCTTTTGTGTGCTTGTCATACTAATGTCCTGAGGATGCCTCAATCTCACAGTATGTCACATGACGATCTTGCTTTAACAGTTCGCGCACAACTTTCTTTAAATTCGTGCGTAAGCGAACGACTGCCACGATTGAATTCACTAAACCAGTGATATACAATAATTTTAGATGGTGCTTCATGGCCAAAAGTCGAAGTGAATTAATCGATGTACAGTTGTTGAGATAATCCACGTCGAAAGTCGTTGTAAATCATCGCACGAAAATTCTCACGAGTTAATTAAATTTTTTAACTGAGATCAAATTTTCAAACCACTAAACAACACTAAACAACAACACAAAAGCGTCCGTATGACAAAACGTTCTGAGTACCTATAATACAGCTTTGAATATAAAACTACAGGAAAGCGCATATAATTCTGTAAGTGGGATCAGAATGGTAGCTTCATATGGCCGATTACTGTTTCCGGTTTGGCAGTGGCGTAGGGCAGTATGGATAAAATAAATAAACTGATAAAAGTTTACAATAACTTTCAACAGTAAATGTTATGAAAGATGTTTATCAAAATGATAAAATAAAAAAAAATTATATTTTTAAACAGTCAACTTCAAATGTTGGAAAAGCATTTGGTAATAGTCTCACTTTTATCTTAGATGTTCGATCAAAACAATCCTCAGAAAAATGATGGGAATATAAAAACTTACTGCGGGTTGGAATAAAGTTTGACTTTTTAACAAAATTAAGCCACCGTGTTCTTCTATTTGATCTTTGGGAAACCTTGAAAAAATATAAACTGGTTTAATAACATGAAATCCAAATCAATATGGAAGTAACTTTTATATATATTAGTACAATAATTTATGAAAAAAAAGGATTGTTAAAAAAGGTAACACTCTGTATTATTAGTTATATTTTATAGGTTCTTTATCTGAGTAAAGTAACATGTTTTATATGTATCAAACAAAAACTAAAAAATAATTTGAATTTTTAAGGCCCATTATCTCAGAAAACTAAATATTTTAGAATATACGTTCTATATATACGTAATATAAGTTCTAAAAAAGGTAATCACTATCTTGAATAACATTATAATTATATTATTTCACCTAAATCAATTTGACTAGGTCTATGCATACCAAACCATATGTTGGTTTCATAACCTTAAAGTTTCTTTGAAACAAAATACGTTTTTATTTCTAAATAATTGACAACTTTAGAATTATAAGCACTTAGCTATGTAATGTTACTCCTGAATTTTTATTTTTTCGCGGCAGGGAACAACCACGAGATGCAACTAACTATATTTTGTGTGTTTACTTTACTTCCGATATTATTGCTTCTATTTCCAGTATAATAAGTAATACTATGTATTTACACTAGAACCCACAAAGAGAGTATTCCAGTTCACTTATTCGGCACTTATTATTGATTAAAATACACTAAAATTGTTCAAATCTACTATTAAACATCTAAGTTATTAACACCAACTACCAAAATTCCAAAACAATGAGTCATCTGCGGTGTTTCAATATGGCCGTTTCCGTATCCAATTCCTCTCCTCCTTCCTTAGTTAGTTTATTTTATTTATTTAGTTAGTTAATTAGTTTTATATTCAAAGGTATGCAGTCAAGAATGTCAAACTTTACGTCAGATGGCACCTAGTAACCAGAGGCATACCGATCGGAAATGGTGCCTAGGGCGAGCATTGAAGTTGCGTCCCTTCGTCAATTATCTAGATATAAAATAAACAAATACACAAATAAACAGATATACTAAATAAAACAGTCATAAATCTTTCAAAATATTTCTACTTTTTGTTTTAGAACGAAAATTAGATCGTGAAAATGCACTTTTAATAGTCTTAAACTTAAAATTGGACTATATTTGAATATGGTTTCACCCCCTTTTGAAGCCCGCTCAGGGCACTTTCCTTACTTGTCCTACGTTAGGTTCGCCAATGCTAACACCACTATTGGCAATTGGATACGTAAATAACAACCCTCGTATATATTATCGAATCAAACTCAATAATTGTTGTTTTCATTAAAATAACTTACCTTGTGTGTTCGTAGGCATCGGATTAGGAATTTGAGGAGCTATAAAAATAAATAACACATTATTTATATTATTAATTCAAAAACATTTACCACAACGTTACCATCAAGAGAATATTCTAAAAAAGCAGCATCCAATCTTCGTTCCAGATCCACATTCCCGGATGAAATGTTGGATTTTTCTTTAACCATCTTTAATATTTTATACCTTGATTGATATTACCTTAATAAGAAAAATTACATTTACTACTACCTTTGACACCTCAATTTTTATTTTTTAAACAAAACCGTTTTTTGACAAGTACAGTTGTACTGTTTAATGACAGGTTTCTAGAAATATTAGCTCGTTACCATGATAACATATTATTATTTGTTGATACATAATGTTGATTATTATTTGTTTATAACAAAGTATTTACCCGTTATCTAATATTGAATTAGATGGCATTGATGATAGAATATTGACATTCTCTGAATTATTTTATTCAGAAAACTATTCTTCAGGGTGTATAAGAAAGCTTCTTTTTCATTGGCTCACTGCGCAAACGCAACAACCGGGAGGGGCGCGGGACGCACGTCAATCGATAGCCCCGCGTTTAAGAATTTAATTGGTATTTAGCGTTTCTTGGGAGCAGAACGTGCGTTGTGTATGAGAGAATTTTATAAAAACAATGATTCAGCGACAGTCATGGTGGTTTGCGTAATATTAAAGATGCACCACATGTTCTCCTCACGGGAAATGGGTTAAGAAGTTTGAAGTTTTGTTTCAACTATGGATAAACATAACTCCGGGAGACCAAGGTCATCATGAACTGACGAAAATGTGGAAATGGTAAATTAGTCCATTCGTGATAATCCGGATCTTTTCGTTCGTAAACAAGCCCATGCTTTAAATGTTTCTCAATCATCATTGCACCTCATTCTGCGCAAGGACTTAAAATTGTATCCATACAAAATTGAACTGGTGTAATAGTTAAAACTCCAAGATCTCGGTCAGGTGACTGAGCGTTTTGCAACAGTCAACAACTTATTGTTTTCAGATGAGGATGATTTTTATATCAACGGTCATGTAAATAAGCAGAACTGTCATTACTGGAGTGCAACATACCCGAAATACAAGCATCAAAATCCCCTTCATTCGCCAAAAGTCACTGTACGGGCTGCAATGTCAGCGCAAGGAATAATCGGGCCGCATTGTTTTGAAGACGACAGGGGACGCGCAGTTACCGTCAATTCAGAGCGTTATGTGGAAATATTGAACAATTTTTTGCTACCTAAACTGCAATTTTTTGTGGGACTTTTTTGTGGGGCTATCTAAAATCGAAAGTTTACGTCAATAAATCGAATTCTTTGATGCAGTTAAAAGAAAATATCCGACACGAAATGTTAGCCATTCCAGAGATTATGTGCTGAGACGTCCTAAGGAATTTTGCTGTTCGTTTAGACGTAAAAGTTTACATTTGATGACATTATTGTTAAAAAGTTAAATTTCCTAAAATGTGTATTTTAATAATTTTTAAAGATATTTTATGGGCGTCTCTCTTTTACTTATATCGCTATATCAAAAAGAAACTTTCTTTTGGGACACCTTGTACATTCACCAAATTGCAATATAAAATAGGCAGGAAACGCAACAAAACTATGTCTAAAGTGAAAAGTGTAAAAGAAGTTATTAAAAAATCAAAACCCGCTCGTACAACGTTGATGGGACTATTGGTACAGTTTTTACACGAATATGCCTTATAGTTTCATCACTCTATCCGTGTCAATATCTTCGGATTACTGTCTGTATTGGGAAAATATTTTGCTAACTGGAGACTAATTCCAAAAAAAGTGTCCTGTTTTCACCTCAATAACAAACAAGCACATCTGGAGCCCGAAGTATACTTCAATAACAACCCGCTACGTTACAGTCCCTATCCAACATACCTAGGAGTAACAATGAATCGAACACTTTCATATAGAAAACATCTGGAGAAAATCGCAGCTAAAATAATTACCACTTATAATTATTTTAGCCAAAATATTACCAGTGATACCAAAATATTACCAGTGATACCACGTGGGGCGCAAACTTATATACCTTATTAAAGGTATCAGCTCTTAGCTTGGTCTACTGGGTTGCTGAATACTGCGCCCCAGTCTGGCTAAATAGCTTCCACGTAAAGATGATTGACACCAAACTAAACGAGACAATGGAAATAATCAGTGGCTGTTTAAGAAGCACACGCCTAGCTTGGCTCCCCACTCTGAGTAATATTGTTCCTCCCGCTATGCGCAGACAGAAAAGGCTAGTCAGGGAATACAATAAAATAGTATCAAATTCCCACATCCGAATACACAATAACTTACCTGTTGTCGGCCTACGGAGACTGAAGTCTAGATCCAGCCACCCCCCCCCCCCCCCCAATGTTGTTAGCAGAAGAACTCCTCGGAGAAAATTCGAAATTCAACCTTAATGTTAAATTGAGGGAATTCTTGAATATTATATTTTGAATTGTGTTGATATATTTTTCCTTTTTTTTGTAAGCTTTTTTTAACTCTGTGCTTAAAAACCACATATTTTCAATTCAAAACTTGTTTGTACCGACAGTGATACACTACCAAAAGAAACAAATCACATCAAAGACATTTTAATAAAAAACAGTTACGCAAAAAATTTCATAGATAAATCGTTTAAAACTTTTGATACCAGACAACGCAGACAAGTTATTAACAATTAAATAGCAATAATATCTCTCAAACAATTAACTTCACAATTCCTTACATCCGCGGTATTTCTGACACAATTAAAAGAGTAGGAAATAAACACAACATAAGAACGACATTTAAAATAAAAAAATATTCTTAGATCCATATTAACAAAAACCAAACAACAGACAACAGAATACCAAAAATGTGGTTTATAAAATTCCCTGCGAATGTAGCAAATTTTATATAGGTGAGGCATCTAGACCGTTAGATGTTAGATAAAAAGAGCATAAAAAGTATTTCAATACACAATCAGTACAGTAAATAATCACACAGTAAATCTTACATATATATTTTTTTTGTAGTATGTCACTGTCATTAAAAACTAATTGTCAATGTAAGTATCATTGACATACAAAAAAAATACATTTACTTCCTACCTTTGCATTAGAAATTAATATAATTTATTTATTAGATTCGTTTTAAAAACGGGGGGAGAATACTTCCCGAAACGTTAAAGTTTGTATTTATTTTAGAACATTTTTATATTTTTAAATTTTGTTTGTTAGGCAAATTTATTACAGAAAAAAATCACTGAGAAATTTGTCTCCGTTTAGTTTTTTGTTTTTTACTCACTGATTCTGTTTTTACATAAGAATAGATATTTTTGATATTTTTTTGAGTTTTAGATAGAGGCGAAAAACTCAAAACAAGACAATTTCATTTCATTTTTCATTTCATTTCATTTTTCATTTTTTTTTTCCTTTATTTGGGTTTTTCGCCACTATCTAAAACTCAAAAAATATCAAAAATAAAATAGTTTAGTTTTGAAAACGGGGGAGAGTACCCTCCGAAATGTAAACGTTAAAAGTTTGTTAAATTTTTTATAACATTTTTATATCTTTAAAATTTTGTTCGTTAGGCAAATTTATTACAAAAAAGAATCACTGAGAAATTTGTCTCCGTTTGGTTTTTTGTTTTTACCCAGTAATTCTTTCTTTAAATAAGAACAGGTATTTTTGATATTTTTTGAGTTTTATATAGTGGCGAAAAACCCAAATAAAGGAAAAAAATATATGAACACGCCACAATCATTCAGACATTAAGAATCATTAACATTATCTTGAAGGAATAAAAAACTACTCTTAAGGTAGCTCACTCGTAAGTTAAATTTCGGGAGTGGAGAAACAGCTTTTTAAAAATCGTGCACCAAAGGCTTGAAATTCTTTATTCAAAACTTTTTAACTATGTTAACAGTTTGACTCTAAATAATAGAATATAAAGATATTTGTTTTTACAATAATATATATGCTAAAAATATTGCTGATGGTGCAGATGACGTGGAACATCCTCTCGGCTGATGCAACGGGGTTTAATGGTATATAACTCATAAATTAATTTTTCTTACGGATTAACTTTCTAACGAAAAAACTATTTTTTTACTGATTCTGAAGCGAAATATTATTAATTAAAGTAAAAGTATTAAAAAAGACAATTTTGGGTATATCAGAAATATCTTACGAACTTTTCCTACGAATTTTTTGAAAAAACAATATGCTGTAAAACGAAAAATTAGAAAACTTTAGGAATAAACATGACTTTTTTTATCGATTGGTTGAATTTTTTTAAACAATAAACGCGTAGTGGAAGGATTGTGTGTCGTCATGCTTTATGCCCCAATATCTGAATAGTTACCCTTATTCTTGGCACTATGCATTTTTCCAGTCGGAACTGTAGGTATAACACAATACTTCTTCACACGCAATATCCAATATTGAATTAAAACATAAATGTTTCTCGATAGTTATTTTTTCTAATGAAAGAACTTTTTTACATTTACAACACTTGTTTTCCTAACTCATGTAGCTCCACAATCCGTTGATCACTTCACAGGTTAGGAGTGTTTTCAGTTGTTAATTTTTTCGCGTCAATCATTGCCGATATATTTCTTTTGCGTTTTTCAAGAATCTTTTGCTTTGCTAATTTTTCTTTATGGTACAACTAATCATGATATTAAATGGTATTTCTAAATATAATGATATATATTTTTATTATTTTCAAACAATAGTAACACGGAAAAAAGGATATATACACAAAACATGTGCCACGAGTAAACTACCTTAATTTACTCACTATATTACATTATCAATTTGACAGTTAAGGTAGTTCTAGCTTGGTATAGTATAATCAGAGCATTTACTATTGAAATGCCAAGCCTCGGCAATTAGATACTCACGCATACTAACAAATATTTTTGGTTATGATGATCTGGCAACGTTGCTCTCAGCACATACATATTACTGCTAATATACTCATGCGATCGCGTTATTTATAAAAATTGTTAGTGTTAATTTAAAAAATGCCAAAGCAATTACGCCATAAAGGACAATTTATAAAAGAAAAAAAAAATATCTAAAAAATTTTATTCTTTCTGCCATGCAGAAAGCAAAAGAAAAAAAGCTAAATCAATAGAAAAAAATGAAAGGGTCAATTCTAAGCTCGGAGAAGAAAGACGTATCATAAAGTTATTAGAACTTGGAAAAAATTTAAAATGTTTTAAATATAAACAAGTTTTATGTTTAGAACATTTCAAAAAACAAAACATTTTGCCCTTAATTCCAAAATGTGGCTTAGACGTAAAAATTGTTTTTTGGTTACTCAAGTTATGACAGGTAAGTTTGTATTAATATAAATGTCTCTTTACTCTAATGTCTTAATTAATTTAATCTCTCTTTACTCTACACTTCTCGAGACAGTTGTATGCACAGCGTTACCAGATCACTGATAACCATAAAAATAACGCGTTGAAATTGTAAAATTACTAATTTTTTAAATTGTTATATCTCGCAAACAAAACGGCAGTGTCATTTTTTTTTAATTTATTTCAAAAACATTTCTCTTTACTCTCCCATTTTTTTTTAATTATGTCGAGAGATTTTTTTAATACAACAAAAAATAGTTAGGTGCAAAGGAAGTTTGATATGCTTTAAATGGAGAGTGACCCTGAAAATTGCAAGTTTTGTTATTAAATATCTCGCATTCTAAACGGTCAAAAAATCTGTAACTTCAGGATTTATTAGTAAATATTATTCTTAATCTCTGACAAAAAAAACAGGCAAAATCTGTCGAAAAGGGGTGTATATTATTTTCAATATTCTATCTACCCTTGATAAATAATTGTTTGATTTGTGCGTTACTTTGTGATAGTTCATTTTTAAATTGAATAAAACAATTTTTTACTACTATAGTTTCATAAACAATGTTACATTATCAAGTCGTGTTTGATAATGTGACATTGTTTACGAAACTATAGCCACAAAGTTAAAAACACAATAAGTGATAGATAACAACGTAAAAAAAATTATACCCTTTTTAAATTTTAATATTAAATTAAATTATTAATTTAATCTTTCTTTCTTTACAGCTGGAAATTATAGTACCCTGACATTTAAATTCAAACTACGCCGAGAAATAGGCTATTACATCATGGACTATTTCCTTCCATCAATCTTTCTCGTCGTCACCTCCTGGGTCACGTTCTGGTTGCAAGCAGATGCCAGTGCGCCTCGAGCTGTTTTAGGTAACGTCCATTCCAACTCCAACCCTTTACAACTTTTTACTCAAAATCAGAACTTATTTCAGGCACCTCTACCATGTTATCGTTCATAACATTGAACGGTGGCCTAACTAAAAACCTTCCCAAGGTCAGTTACATCAAAGCCAGCGAGATTTGGTTCTTGGGTTGTTCCACCTTCATCTTCTGTTCAATGGCTGAGTTCACCTTTGTAAACGTGATCTGGAGAAGAAGGAAACATGTCGAATTAAAGAAGGCTAGCAGCAAATACATTCTGCGTGGAGCCGTAACTCCAAGCCTGAACAGAAAACAACTACGAAAGAGCGAATCATCTAATAGTCTGTATAAGACGAGATCATGTTCGAGTCTTGAAGAGAAAAGTCACAACGAAAACCAGATCAGTCAGAATAATTATCTAACTGTTCATGTAAGTACGCGATGAAATATCTCTTGACTTGGCATCTTATATACTATCCAAATATTCACATTTTTTAATCTATCCTGTTACAATGTTTTTTTCATCTTGAAGAGTTTAAAATACATGAAACACTTAATGTCATCGATAAGAATAATTAATTGTACACCGTAGCGCTAATATAATATATATATGATCGAAAAATTGTGAACTGGGCCCGTGGAGAAAACTATCAAAAAGCTAAGAAAGTTCACCCGTGTTCCACGTCGTGTCGAGCACATACATTCCTTCATCCGCCATTCAAAGCGCCAGCTAGCGTCTCCTAAGACCGGTTTCTGACCTTAAGCCGTCATCAGTTGGGCTCAAGCTGGACACCTGATGGCAAAGCACGACGTGGAGCACGGGTGAACTTCCTTAGTTTTTTAATACTTTTCTCCACGGGCCCCGTTCACAATTTTTCGATCATACCTGGTACTTACTCGAGGTTAGACGGGTCACAAACGGTTTCACACAGTCTGACTGCTGCGACCGTTTACCGCAGGATGGCATGTGATTGCAGCCTCCATTCGATATGGTCAATTTAAATGGTCATGGTTTTAGTCTTTCCTTCATCCGCTCTTCAGGTGTCCAGCTTGAGCCCAACTGATGACAGCTTAAGGCCAGAAACCGATCTTGGGAGACGCTTGCTGGCGCTTTGGATGGCGGATAAAGGAATGGCAAAGCACGATGTGGAGCATGGGTGAACTTCCTTATATTCCTTATATCAAAAATACAGTTCTGATGTAAATAAAGAATCACTGGGTAAAAAAAACCAAACGGAGGCAAATTTCTCAGTGATTCTTTTTCTGTAATAAATTTGCCCAACAAAAATTTAAAAAATGAGATGCAGTAAACTCCTTGATTTTTCAGTCTGACTTTAGTCTTTCGGGTTTCTCAAGGACGCGCCTATTGTTCGGTGATGTTTGTATCCTCTCCTTTTTTTTGAATTTTCTTAAAAGTCTTCCGATACGACCCGTTGTTCCTTTGATGTATGGCAGTATTACGTTGAACGTCTCAAGAAGGAGCCTTGTTGGAACCAAGTGTCCTGAATGTGTCCTTCAAATTTTTGAAGAGCAGGAGTGAAAAAAGTTTTAGGTCAAAGGCATGTCATGTCAGTTTCATTTTCGACAGTCGAGAATTCACCGTTCTGCGCGGCCTTGGCGACGGCGACCGTTCTGGCGGTCGCTAAAAAAACGGGCCGGTTATTCCGCATGCCAACATTGTAGCCCTAACTGTGACCTTCGGGCTATGCGGAGGCCTTTCATGATTCTTTTTAGGTTCGAAAAGATTTACCACTAAACTTTTTGAAACTAGCGGTGTTTAGCACTGTTTGTGGTTAGCGAAACGTGCGTCGAGAAGTTTAAAAAGTGATTTGGTGTTTAGTGGTAAATCTCTTCGAGTTTAATGTTTCATACCAAAGGTTTCAAGATTTCTTTTTAGGGTTTTCTCCACCCCAGTAGCGACAATTTTGATTATTAACATGGCTATAAATGTGGAAACAGTGACGGAATTGTTGTTGTGGTAATACTCGCGTACATAAAACGAGCACTCCTTTCCCGTGTAGCCGCTGTTGGTGACTAAATTTCTCTAAGTCGAACTATTACCAAAAATGAACAATTCTTTGGACCACCTTGAATAAAAGTTACTACTTTAAGTTATTATTAGCTATTTGGCCGTTAGTTTATGGCAATATGAAACGTTGACTGTACACGTTGGCTTGATAAAATATTTAAAGAAATTAATATAAAATTAATATACAAATCCAATAATATATTACAGTTATTACAAGTTATTAGCTAATGCCAAAGACAATATTATAAAGAATGAAAGGTTGGGCATTTATCAAATAAATTCTAATGATTGTAATCATAAAATTACGAGGGTTGCTATTTATGTATCCGGAATAGGCATTAATAGTGTTGCTACTCGCCATCTGTCATTCATAATAAACTTTGACATTATTGAGTGATGCTCAAAAAATACGCAATCATTTATTTGCCAGAAGTCTTTCAATAAATAAAAAAACAACCAGTTCAATTCAATATTTGTCCCTTTAGAACATCGAATTGAAGGGTCATCTGCCGTAGAGTCTTGATTTGGCACCCATTGATTTCTTTTTGTTCCCATCCGTGAAGAATAAACTACGTGGTCAACTATTTTCGACGCCAGAAGAAGCGGTTGATGCGTTCAAAATGTTTTGGACATACCTCAATCGGAATGGAAAAAGTGCTATGGAAATTGGTTTAAACCTATGCAAAAGTGTATCGATCATAACAGAGAATATTTTGAAAAAATAAACAATATTAATGATGAATATATGTTTATATTTATTATTCCGGATACATAAATAGCAACCCTCGTATTGATCAAACAGGATTGGTTGATTGTTTTATTATATTTTTAAGTGAACATTTTATTTATTTTTAACGAGTAGTTTATTAGAAAATATTATGTTTCAGACATTCCCGACACAAATGCCTTGTGTTCCAATTATCCGCACGCCAACAAATGGACACGACGAATCCATAAATATGGAGGACGATGCCGATAACAGTCTTTCGCGTCCAGGAAAGCCATCCAAGCAAGTTCACGTAACCTGGACTACAATGACGCCTCAAGAAGTAGCAATTTGGATTGACAAAAGAGCCAGGATAGTGTTTCCAGTATGTTTTCTATGCTTCAATTTGATATATTGGTCTTTTGTTTATGCTTTGTAAGATAAGCGCTTAGGCTGAATGGAGAATCAACGATTCTATTTCAAAGATGAATGTAATTCTGATGTGTAAGCTATTCGACTGATTTTGCGTATACTATTTTTGTTTAGTTTCCTAGTTAGTTTTAGTCTTTTATAATTCAACTTCGTTCTTTTTGTAATAAACATTTTATGTATATAAGAACTTCCAATGTAGAACTATTTTTTGTACTTGTCTTAGAATAATAAAAAGTAAGTGCATAAATACTTTTTTTTATACTTATAATACACAACTAATACACTATAAATATCTTTACTACACTTGAGATATTAGAATAAAGTTCACACAAACATATTAAATACAAGTCTAGTTAATATCTGTTGTTACTAAAACTATTTTAAACTGAATATCACAAAAAAGGAGTTATTTTACATTATTTATATATATATATATATATATATATATATATATATATATATATATATATATATATATATATATATATATATATATCATCATCATCATCATCATCATCATTAGCCCGTATCGATCCACTGCAGGATGAAGGCCTCTTCAGCATGCTTCCAACCTTCACGGTCCTGGGCTTTCCTCTGCCACTCGGGTCCAATATACTTAACGATGTCATCAATCCATCGTGCTTTCGGTCTTCTTCGCGGACGTTTGCGATCAAGCGGTATCCACTCCAGGATTGCCTTGGTCCATCTTTCGTCCCATCGCCTCGCTATATGGCCTGCCCATCTCCATTTCAACTGTTTTACTCTTCCAATGATGTCACAGACTTTTGTTTGTTCCCTGATCCATGCGCAGAGCTTTCTGTCTCGTCTTGTAATGCCAAGCATACATCTTTCCATTCCCCTCTGTGCCACCCGAAGTTTTTGAATTGATTGCGATGTGAGTGTCCAGGTTTCACTTCCGTATGTCATAACGGGTAGAACGCACTGATCGAATACTTTTCTTTTCAGGCAAAGTGGGAGTCTGCTCTTAAACACTATGTTGAGCCTACCAAATGCTTGCCAGCCACATTTAACACGCCGTTCCACCTCCCGGGCGGTATTCCCCTCCATGGAAATCCTCTGCCCAAGATATACAAAGCTGTCCACAATCTCTAAATCCCTTCCTAAAACTGAAATTCTTCTGTCCTGAGCGAAGTTATTGAACATAACCTGACTCTTTTTCAAGTTTATTTTCAAGCCAAATGGTTCGCCAGCCCTTTGCAGTTCTTGTATGCGTCTTTGCAGCTCCTCTGGGTCTTGTGAAATGAGAATAATATCATCTGCAAATCTAAGATGGTTTAAGTTTGCACCATTGATCTTTACACCATCCTGTTCCCAATCCAGTTTACGGAATACTTCTTCAAGGCCAGCCGAGAAAAGAATAGGCGATATTGCGTCACCCTGCCGTACACCTCGTTCTATATTAATTCCCACTTCAAGATCATCAAGGTGAATTGTGGCTGTAGCTCCATCATATATCGATTCTAATAGGTTTACATAGGCTCTCTCTACACCTTGGCTAAGCAGTGCATCCATTATCGCATGCTTTGAGATTGAATCAAATGCTTTTTCGTAGTCGATAAAAGCCAAGCACAGTGGTATGGTGTATTCGTTGTGCCTTTCTATGACCTGCTGTATAACCTGGATGTGATCCATTGTACTGAATCCACTTCTGAATGCTGCTTGTTCTCTTGGTTGTGCGTCATTCAGTTTTTTTAATATTCTTTTAGAAATTATCTTAGTGAAAACTTTGTACATCACTGATAGGAGGCTTATTGGACGGTAGTTCTTTAAATCTTCCTGTGCTCCTTTTTTATGTAAAAGGATCACTTCTGCATTTTTCCATAAGTCAGGTACTTTTTGTTCTTTGAGGCATTTTGAGTATAATTTTGCCAGTGTTTTATGTAACGTCCGACCACCAGCTTTTAGCATTTCGACAGTTACACTATCCTTTCCTGGAGCCTTGCCGTTCTTCATCAATTCTATAGCATTTGTTACTTCCTCCACTAGGATATCTGGTATTATATATTGTTCTTCCGTGGGTATTGCTGTCCCTGACTGGCTCTGATCTTCATATAATTGGGAATAAAACCTTCTGACAATCTCTAACATTTGGGTACGCGTCCTGCACACTGTGCCATCCTCACGCTTTAAAGCATATATTTGCGTTCTTTTGTTTCTCAGCTTCTGTTTAGCTTTGTTAATTCCTTTGTTTTCTTCCAGGGTTTTTTGCACTAGCTGCATATTGCATATATATATATATATATATATATATATATATATATATATATATATATATATATATATATATATATAAATATATATATATATATATATATATATATATATATATATATATATATATATATATATATAAATATATATATATATATATATATATATATATATATATATATATATATATATATATATATATATATATATATATTTATATATATATAATATATATTTATATATATATATATATATATATATATATATATATATATATATATATATATATATATATATATATATATATAAATATATATATATATATATATATATATATATATATATATATATATATATATATATATATATAAATCAGTCATTAATAAATATACCTACTCTTTCTTTTAAACTAAATGAATGGATGAATGAAATTATGCGTTTTCGGGTTTCCAAATAAACGCATGCAATTCTTAGGTACATTAAACAAAGAGTGTAAGAAGGGACCCATGGAAACAAACAAAAACAGTCAAATTAACTTGTCAGTTTTGAAATTCATTACATTCTCAACATTGCATTTATTGATTATTAATAATTATTATAATAATATCTAACAATACCTTTTACGAAAAACGATGCCTTTAAACACGCTCCAAATTAATATGGCACGAAGAATTTGGACCAGTCCTAAGCCTGGGTAAAGCGTGAAGGAAGGGAAACATTAGGTTAATATTTTTTTAACTTAATGCAGGTAGTAGTGAAATAATAACTGATTTTTTCAGAAAAATCGAAATATCACATGTCAGAGATATCGATTTCGGGTTTTCACTGGATGATTCCTCTTTAAATTACCTTTCTAGCCATGTAATAATAAATAAAGCTGTACCATTCCATTTGAAAAAACTGAACAAAACTTCAAAAAAACTATTGTTGCATGTAACGCCACCTCGCGGTTTAATTTATAAACTAAATAATTTATCTCCTAGATTATCTAGTTGTCCCAGCAATTGCCTTTTAAATGAATCCAAATTGAGGAAAATCGGTTTAGGCAAACGGACATTAGACGACTTTTTATCTAAATAGGTAAAACTACCCCCCCCCCCCCCCCCACTTCTTTATTCGCGAAGTTACGACAAAATTTCAAAAACAAAGTTGTAGGAGACAGTTTGCTAATTATAACTGAGAATTTTTCTTACTCAGTTAACACTTGAAAATACACACAAAAAAAAAGATTTTTAAACATGTTTAGCTCGTCACACCCTCTTACGGTCGTTTTAGAAGCTTAAAAATATTTTTGGTGAATTTCTCATGGTCATTTTTAGTACAATTTTTTTTTTCCCCAAAGCTGTGGGATAAATAGTTTTCAAGATACGGCCGCGATCCATCATTAATGGGACACCTGGTGTGTATATATATATATATATATATATATATATATATATATATATATATATATATATATATATATATATATATATATACATATATATATATATATATATATATATATATATATATATATATATATATATATATATATATATATATATATATATATATATATATATATATATATACAACCTGCATCTCACAGAAACAGAACATTTTAAAAATTGCTATTTCTAGTAGCGCCATCTTTTTACGGGGATAAGCGTTGAAAAAGTACCTTCTTCACTGACGCATTGACAAAAATTTCATAACATTCGGATTATTAGAAGCCAAGTTATTGGCGCGCTTAAAGTGACTTACCATCGGTCGACAAAGGAACATCAAAGAGCGAATATTAAGTTTTGTTTTAGATTTAAAAATAAATAAAAAATTTAGCGAAATGTTTCCATTAGTGAAACAGGTGTATGGTAAGGATTGTAGCAGAGTCCACAAGCGGTTTAAATGATTTAAAGAAGGCCGTGAGGACATTAAGGACGACAAATATCCTGGTCCGTGATTATTCGAAGTAAAATTGAAATTGTGCGAGAATTTATAAGAAATCAGCTAAAATATTCGTTGCGATACATAGCAGTGGAAATGAACATGTTCAAAAATTCAGTTGATCGCATTTTGGTCAATCACTTGGAACTTCGGAAGGTTTTTGCACGTTTTGTTCCACCTTGTATATATATATATATATATATATATATATATATATATATATATATATATATATACAAGGTGTATATATATATATATATATATATATATATATATATATATATATATATATATATATATATATATATATATATTGGGCTATGTGAAACATGAAGAAGGGGTGAAGAGCTAATCAAACTGGACACACCTGGTGACATACTTTACACCCGGGGTACGGAGGATGGACGATGTGGTGGAATTGGATTCCTCATTAACCGAAAGTTTAAGGACGGTGTAGTAAAATTTGAAAATATATCTGTTTATAAAAGTTTAAGCTTCAAATTGTCCAAGCTTATGCACCAATTATAAGCTATGGTGATGAGGAAATTGAGATATTTTATGATGATGTTGCCCAGCTTCTAGACACTGAGAAGTGCAGGTACAAAATTCTGATGGGTGACTTTAATGCTAGAATTGGAAAAACAAGAACAGATGCAAATGCAACTGGCCCATATGGAAGTGGTGAGCGGGACAATAGACGTAAAAGATTGGTTAATTTTGTGGAAGGTCAATAACTGTATATTATCAACTCGTTTTATAACAAAAAAAAATCAGCAGAAAATGGTCATGGAAAAGTTCAACTGGTTTCACAAGTGAAATTGACTACACCATGCCAAACCATAAAACAATATTTTACAATTGTACTGTCCTTAACCGTTTTAATGTCGGAAGTGACCATAAAATGGTACGAGCAAAGGTTAGAATAAACTGTCGAAGAGAACGTACAAGAATGGTAAGATCGAAGAAAGGTAAAGTAGATTCTGGAAAGCCGTTTCAGAGAGGCAGCGATTTTGAGATTG
>JARFXV010000733.1:207500-380368 GCA_031761425.1 Cosmopolites sordidus | reverse complement strand
CTTCTGTCACCTTATCGAGGCCCAAAATTCCACTAATGCGTAGCGAATATCTTTCCGAAGAGCAGGAGTTGTATACCTTTCTTGTAAGTGAGGTTTTTTTTGTTACTTTTGCAGGGTTTCCAGCGTTTGCCAACTTACATGTGTGGAGGATTCTCGCATTTACAATAGCTTCATCCGAAGTACCAAAGAAAACCTGCAACTTTCACCTTTTAGTGCGCCTGGCTGCAGTGAATGAGTGACATAGCTGATCCAACATATCTGTGCCACTTTTTGTTTTGTTCTGATGGCAGATAATGCCTGGTTTTCCGTCAGTGATTTTAGTTGACATTGCGAAAGTTGAAATCAATAGTACGATCTTATTTTTCTTTGGAGTGTGGGACAGTAAGGTAATATCATCAGTGAAGCAAAACTTACTCTCCGGAATCTCCTTACTTACAATTTTCATCTCAGCTGGAATTTCTCTTTTATATTTCCTAATTGTTCCCGTTATCGTTAAATTATAAGGCTCTTGTAGCATACTTTCTAATAAAGGAATGCTTGTGAACCAATTATCAGCTGTCACCGTGCGATTCGTTCGATGGATTGGTGTTGCAGCATAACGAAAAAAGTATTCAGCTACAGATTCGCCGCCTGTAACACCATGAATTTCTCCTAAGTAAGGACTGTTCCTTACTTAACGAATACTAACGCTCAGTGTTCTATACTAACATACTACACTTAAATTTGAAACCTTACTGAACCGCCAAGTGTCGACATATATTCCATTTTCTCGAATTTAGTATAGTTTATTGTAGCGTTAAGTCAGCTCTGGGTATCTGACACCCATCGGGCTCTTTAAAGGTTAAAGATGTCGATGTAGATATCTCGAAGCCTCATCCAGTTATCTTTTGTAGTAGGAGCCACTATTGAAGGCTTTTCTGATGTTTTTGTTGCATTAGATCACTCCGCATCCACTTCACGTTTGCTGCCTCTATAGTGTGTCTTAGCTATGTGCCTCGGTCTTGTCCATAGTTCTTCTGCATTCTTTTCTGTGCTTCATTTTCAAAGTTCACCCTGATAACTCTATTCGCCTTATGTCTGTTACTACCTGGTTCTTTTATCTTGCTTGTGGCCTTCGTCTTAGCCTGTTACTCACCGGTCATAATGGCCACTACAGTACCTTCCTGCTGACCACTACAAGCTCGTGTCGTGTGTTTCACATCAATAACTGAATCAGTACTTTCGAATTTTTTGATTATTCCTTTCACAGTTGATAAATTTGAAACATTATTTCTACCGAAAATCGGACGCACTTTACGAATCGTAGCAACCAAACTTTCACCATTTTGATAGTAATGTTTATCAATAAGGATTCGTTGTTGTATCGTGTAGCGCTTCATGTTTATTAACTCCTATCGTGTCTCTTATCGACCTGTCACAATTCTTGACCTATCAAATCATAACAGCCAAAATGGCGCTCAATCCAAATCTTGCGCCCTTATTGTAACATCCTTTATAATCGCCCATTATCCCAGCCAGTCGCTGTATTAACTGTAACATATTCTTTAGGTCGTTATAATGATTATCTCACATTTGCTTTTCTTATACTACATCTATTGTTACAGACATATTATTATAATTCTGCAAAAACCTTTTAATATAGCAGCGAGCAGGTTTTTGAAACGAACGCATAAACAGAAATAATTCATGAATGACAAATGTTTGAAATTTAAATTATACTACATTAAAACTTTTTGGATGTTGTTTACATGATAACATGGTTTCGATATAATTCCCGGTATTTTCGGGAAGATTATACCGTGATCCTCGTATAACCCAGCACTCAATATTCGGTTCTCTGTTATAATCGTTGGAATAACGTCCACCATATGCCAACAACGTCATCTCGACCGTCCTAGACTGGTAATACCGCGCTTATCGCTCTCGGATGAGGCCATCTCCATCCAAATATCGAATGACACGGTCTCCGCTATCGGTTCAATTACCAAAGCAGCGTCCAAAACTTCCCGCTATCGATTGACAGAGAGTGAGGGAGAGAGACGGACAGAACGGGCTACAGTGTAAACAAATGATGGATGTCACAGTCTCCATATCTGGTTCGCATCTGACCTCAATCCTTGCTTCACAGCTAATGCACTTAGAACTTTCGACGACGGGTTTGATGTAGACTTTGCATTACATGTAATAACTTTCCAAAGATGGATACAGTCCATTGTTATATACTTAATGAGATAATGGGGAAATTGACAGTTTTTAACCTGTCATGAATTAATTTCTAACCAATATTTGTGAATGTTCTAACACTCCACGCATATCTGGGTTAAATATGTTTAAAGTTTTAAATAAAAAGAGCTACTGAGTACTTAATGTTCGGTGAACTTTTATCTTACAGTTTGCTGACCAGTTGCGGAAGAGCATTGTTCTATATGAAAATGGTTCCGATATTATATGCGAAAGCGAAGAATCAAATTTGGATTTGTCAAATTTAACATATTAATCGAGAAGATTTTTTGTGCCTATGATTTTAGAACTGATTTTAGTTATATTTGGTGTGCTAAATCTAAATATGAAATCCGTTTTTCTCTATCTGCTTTACTTTTTCAGATACATCCACTTATCTATCAATGTTTTTTTCAATTTAGTACATCAAGTATGGGTATTCTAAAATCATTATACAATGATTGGTTCCTGCATATTTGCCTATTGGCAGTCAATGGATTTATCCTGATTTAGTCTCTGCGGTCCCTCACTCAGACGCAGTGCCGATCTCAACCTTTGACCAGCTACCAGGCTCTGTGAGGACGAGTATTATCTCTCTGATCACCCCTCTGATACTAATGAAGGTGGCAGTGATTATGAGGGGATGTCATCAATTCCTCAACGTTTCAACCAAGATGGGTTAAATTATTTCACCAGAGATCACAAACTGTCAAAAGAAGAATTTCTCTCTTGGAACCTTCGGTGTGAAACACTAAACTCAAAGAGATTTACCACTAAACACCGGATCACTTTTTTTAAAGTTCTCGACTCCCGTTTCGCTAACCATGTTAACATCATACTTGAAGAGATTTACCACTAAACACCAAATCACTTTTTTTTAACTTCTCGTCGCACGTTTCGCTAACCATGTTAGCAGCATCAGGAGATGATTTAATCTCTATATTGAAAACATGTTTAGTGAAACGTGCGTCGAGAAGTTAAAAAGAAATGATTTGGTGTTTAGTGGTAAATCTCTTCAAGTTTAGCGTTTCACACAAAAGGTTCCAATAGAAGAATTGATCATGTTAACATCATTTGAATGTGTCCTACACAAATTTGGTTCAATATCAATTGCTCACTCAACGAAAATGAAAGGAGAATATGATATAGCTTTGGTCTTGGAGAAGATAAAGTATCATGAACAACAATGGGTGATTTGTGTGGATTTAAAAATAGTAAACTTTCTCCTTGGGCAGCAAAATCCAAGGCCACACCAGATATCCTTGTTTCTTGTGTTTCGGGGAAAGCAGAGACAAAACACACTGTTGGGTTAGAAAAGAGTGGCCTAAGAGAGAAAACATGGACGTTGATGAAAAGAATGTCATCAACGACCTCTTAGTTGGACGAAAAAAAATCATCTTTCCTCTACTGCATATTAAGTTGCGCCTAATGAAGCAGTTTGTAAAGGCTCTTGATAAAAATGGACCATGGTTTGCATATATAGGGAAATAAATGCCTCAGTTGAGTATGGAAAAAATTGAAACAGGAATATTTGACGGCCCACAAATAAGGCAACTCATTCAAGCCCATTAAGCATTAGTAAATTCGATGAATGAGGCTGAGCGAAAAGCCTGGACTTCATTTGTTGCAGTTGTCGGAAATTTTCTAGGTAAATGCAAAGCTGAAAACCATGTTGAACTGGTAAACAAGATGTTTAACATGACGGCAGATTACAGCTGGGGTTTAAGAAAGGACTGTTCCAAATTACATTCAAGAATATCACGGAAAAAAAGCTTCTGAGCTCGCTCGATTCATCGAAGACTTTTTCCTCTATCTTTTATATATAATAATATATAAAATTGTATAATATAATAATACAAATTTTGTGTTTAGTTTTTTTATTTGATTCATGGATTTAATAAAGTAGTTTAGCTCCTAGGCAAAAATTATGCCATATATAAATTCAGGGCATCAAATTCGTACGAAATCAGCTTCAAAGACCTCGGCACCAAAACAACTGTTGGCCTGTGTTATTGAGACTTATGATGAAGTAGTAGGTGAAAATTAAAGAGGTCGGTATTGAAATAAATATAGACAAAATAAAGCTGATGGAAAAAATAATTATACCAAGAAACGAACAGAAATGGATAATAGGCAATAACAATATTGAAGTTGTGTAGGAATTTACGTATCTGGGCAGCAAATTTGACGAAATCAACATCACAGGAGATATCAGATATCGTATTACGAATAGTAACAAAGTTACTTACTCTTTGCATTCTGTCCTAAGATCTAAACTTATACAAAAGAACATGAAAGTTAGGATCTATAAAACACTCATTCGGTCTGTAGTCACTTATGGCTGTGAGACGTGAACCCTCACAAAGAAAACAGAAGAGATGTTTGCAGTATTTCTAAGAAGTGTACTCAGGTTTTTTGGTGTTGTGGACGACAATGGAATTTGGAGGACCAGGTATAACTTCGAACTCAACCAATTGTACAAAGATCTGGATATTGTCCACTATGTGAGGTTTCAGCGACTCAGATGGGCGAAACCGAGCACCAAGGAAAGTCATGGAGGGCGAATACTGAGGAACAGAGTAAGAGGTAGACTGGAAATACAAAGTCAGGGCACTGTAAGAGATATTGAAGAACTACTGCGTCGTATTAAAAACTGAGAAGGGGCTGAGGGTGGTCCATTCGGTTAGAGGCGAAGGTTGATGGATGTCACGGCTCACTAACGTATTGCAGCACAATTTGGAGAAGAAGATTTTTTGTTTGAAATGCTGAAATGAATAGAGCAAAGATGGAGAGAGAGGGAGTTGTGGCAGTTGTTTGTCAATTCTCCTTACGATGCTGTTTAGTATCTAACATTCCGCTGTGCTTTGGCGTGTACTTGTGATACGTTTGGCAGAAAATGCTGAGTACTTGGTTAAAACTCTTTGAATGATACTTCAACATCGGACGTCATGGTGACATCCTTACTTGCAATATTTTCAGATGGGGTAGCTCCACTTTGAACGAATACAAAGCCATATTATTTCTTGCAATCGGCCTGCATACGATACATTTAATATAATTGCTCAGTTCAAACAAAATTACAAAATTAATGAACGATGACTATAATTTAAAAGAAAATAACAATTGTTCTTTAAAAACTCGGTGAGTGGCTGGACAAAAAATATCTGGAAGTCCCTCTTGGTTTTAACTAGTTAATTCGGGACCTGGTGAACCTATCAAATGTTTTTCAGATTGTGAAAAAACGAAGGAATAAAAAATTTAACATTTGTTGCAATCAGCGTGCGATAAATTATCCATCACCACGCAAATAGCACTTATCTGGCTATCACGACGTCTCGAAATCGTCAATGTGAAATTTCCTCTCAGAAACTACGGTCAATGAATGGTGTGAGACAGATCTGTGAAGTTCCATTCGCTTTGCTACGCGGCACATTTCTGAAGTGCGCTATGAGTAAGACCATTGCAAAGTGCATTTTGTATAAGGGCTTTCACCCGTGTAAATTGATATTTGTTCAAGAGTTGAACGAACAGGACTATCAAAAAAGCCTCACATTTGCTTAAACAATGCTTAACAGTCCAAAAACAATGGTGTGCCCGTTAATTCAGCCCACTGCGGAATTATGTTTGAACATTTTTTTTAAACTGGAACTTTGGAGATGAGAAATCAACAGGTTCAGGCGTTGGTGGGTTTAATAAGACGGGATTACTGCCCATACGCCCAGAGCTTTCGTGAATGTTGTTCAGGTTCATTTCCTAAATGCTTCGTCTTGGCAGTGACCTATGACAAATTTGGTCACCGGACTTTTCCATGTGTGATTTTCATCGACGGAGGTACTTGAAATTACGCTAGTATAGAGGTAAGTATCACACAATTGTAGAGTGCAAAAGTGATCGAATTGAAGAAATCGATAAAGAAACTTTGGAAAGACTTTTTTCCATACCTAAACATTTAAATTCATATACTGGCCGTTTACCCCTATATGTCTTCCCAGGATTTCCGAATGGTGATACATCAAAGTGCTTACTTATGTTCGACGGAGTATGATAATTGTAGTTCATATTAATAACTAATAATGGCCATATTAAAAGTTAAAGATTTCTTTAATATTCTAATAATAGTGTACCCGATACTAACCAAATGATATACTAATATAATGAACCAATAAAGTTTGAGTACCGTTTACTAAAAGCCATCGAACGGATGTGAAAAAGAAAACGGACGAGAAGTGTTTATCGGAAGTGGCCGCCCCTCCTGCCCCCTATATAATTCACTCCGATTGCCGTAGAGGGCGCTGGGACGTGGAGGGAGTCGGGGCATGTGGATTTATTACTTTTTCCTAGAGGAAATCCCAGATGTATTTAAAAGTACAATAAACGACATGCCAGAATTCATTGCGTCAGACTTTATTCATTTACGATTATTTGGTATTCAGGAGCATTTTATATTGAAAAAAAGCTCTTTTGTAAAGAGTTTCTTTTTTATGTCGAAAGGAAATAGCGTCTAATTTAAGTCGTGAAAAAAGTATTGGAATGAATTTGGGAATAATGGATTTAAGTGAATTATTATTTTAATTAAAAAAAATCCGTCTCTCTCAATCTCAAATTTTCTATTATAACACACCAGGTAAAAGAAGATGTAGACCAGCGGTGATTATTTGAAGAAGAATAACACAAGATCTTAAGCAAGTCAGTTTTCTTCCTGTGGGCCACAATCCGTTAGTCATCCTTGACCTTCTTTAACCTTTGCCTCGAATTGGATTGATATATTGAATCAATCCAACCTGAGACTTGGAAACAAATTAATCAGACTGATGGTGTAGTTGGTTCAGTGCGAGTTTGAATTTCTGAAGGGCACTTTGTGGTCACAAGGGTTTTTTCGTGTTTACCTCTTCCTGATATTCTTGTTTCTCGCTGAGTGGAAGTCAATAATTACAATAATATTTGTGTGCTTAACTTCAATTTAAGAAGCAATTTTTGGCGCCCGCCTCGGTTTCTGGGGAAATCATAACAATCCGAGAAAATTCAAGATACTAGGCTAATTGAAAAGTTCACGGAGCGACGCCTATAAAGCAGTCAAAGAACTATATAGTCTACTACATTTTGAAGTTTCATCCTTCATATGAATATACGTGAACTCTCAAGTCGATCGGCCAATTCATTCGTACAAAAACAGCAGCTTAAAATGAAAGTATCAGTGGACATTCATAGTGAAATGGCAAATGTATTAGGGCAGTCTGCTGCTTCAAAAACAATGGTTTGTAAGTGGGCAGGTAAGTTTCAACTTGGTTGGTACAAACCTGAATGATGATCCTTGTTCTGGACGTCCAATAAATGCAACTACTGAACAAATAATTAATTGTATATATGAAATGGTTATGGATGATAGACAATTGGACTTTGAGTGAAATTGTTAAGGCCGTGGACATCTCAACTGAACGAGTGTTTCATATTTTGAAAAAGGAATTGGGCTTGAGAAAGGAATTGGGCTTGAGAAAGCTATGTGTAAGATGGGTGTTACATTTGTTAACTTCTGATCAAAAACGACTTTGAGTAAAACTGTCTAACCAATATTTGGATCTTTTTCGAAGGAATAAAATGGATTTTAAACGTCGTTTTGTAACTATGGATGAGACTTGGGTTTACCATTATGATCCTGAACTGCGACAACAAACTGCAGAGTGGACTTAATTGATTACCTTCAAACCGGTAAAACAATAACAGCTCAGTATTACTCAAACCTTTTGGATCAATTAGATGGAAACATTCATGAGAAAGGACGGTTTAGGGAAGAAAAAAAAATGTTTCATCAATATAATGTACGGGCCCACAGAGGTATTTTTGCAATGGCCAAATTGAAGGAGTTTACGCTATGAATTTTTGGAGCATCTACCATATTCAGCAGATCTGGCCCCCTCTGACGTTCATCTGTTCCCAAATCCCAAAAACTTTCTACGTGGCAAGCGTTTTTCATCAAAGGAAGAAGTTATAGCAGCCGTAGATTGGTATTTTGAACGACTTCCAGAAAATCATCTTAGAGATGGAATAAATAAATTGGAAAACCGCTGGAAAAAATGTATTGAGCTTAAGGAAGAATATACGAAAGAATAAAGTCATTTCTTCTACTATAAACTTGTTTTATCATTTTCGCCCCGCGAGCTTTCCAATTAAACTAGTATAGTAGCATTTACTAGAACTGCTAATTTCTCATGACTAGAAAGCTTATCGCAACCAAATCGGATATGATATTGGTCAATAACAGCTCGAAAAAGCTAGAGCTCTCTTGTCCGTCAGAAATTATCATCACTTTTAAAAGAGGCAGATAAACTAGATAACTACAGAAATTCTGACATGTTTTCAGGGACCTCCATCAAGTTGGTAGTCTCTAAAAATGGACAAAATTGAAATAGTGGAAAGTAATTATAAATTGATCCGAAAAATTGTCAAATGTGTTTAAGGTAAGATGACTAAATTAATAGTCCATAAAAAACTAAATTGCTACCCGAACGAACCAATAAATAAGCTTCTAATTACTTCATTTCGGTTACAAACAAAACCAAATTTAAATCTGGGAAAATAATATTGGAACAACCTTAATTTTCTCGTTACGGTTTTTGTTATGCGGTCGTATTAAGCGAAATACGGAAGGTTCCGAAATAATTTACAAGCTAAAATTATACGTATGTTTATTTCAGACATGTAATAAAGGTTTCATTGCAAATATTTAATAAGGACATGTTTGAATTTTTTATAGGTTGATGTACGGTCGGGGAAAATGCCTATGAGACGCGCTTTCTGTTTACTCATTACCTCTTCCGTTTGATATAACGGTTCTTCGTTCGAATAATGTTTAATTTAGAACATTTTACCAAGATTAATCGAAGCATTTTTTTATTTTAAAGTACGATCGATTACGTGCTGTCACGATTGTTTTAAAAAATCGCCCGCTTTTTCAACACGATCATCATCATCATAATTTGTAATAATTCTTTACCTATTGGTATCGAGGTAATACTTCTTAAACGTCTTCATTTCTTAATCTATCTTTTCTTGTCATTTTCAAGAACCCCTCTCAAATATGTCATTTTAGTAGCCTGCAGTCGTCGAATGCACCGTGTTGGTTTTGTCTTCATGGGTTCCTTTCCTATTGATAATAACCCTCAAATATTTGTGTGTCGACTTGTTTAATTCTGTATCCTTCCAGCACTATATTTGTTATCGTTTCTTTGTTTAATATAACAATTACTTTTGGTTAGGTTTAATTTTTCTAGGTTAATAATTAAGTTAATACTTTGCTCTTATAAAGTACCTATAAAATATAACTTATATAAAACTTAAATAATACAGAGTGTTACCTTTTTTTACAATCCCTTTTTTTCAGAAATTATTGTTCTAATAAATGAAAATGTTACTACCATTTTGATTTGGATTTCATGTTATTAAACCAGTTTATCTTTTTTCAAGATTTCCCAAAGATTCAAATAGAAGAACACAGTGGATTCATTTTATTAAAAAACCAGATTTTATTCCAAACTGCAGTAGGTTTTTATGTTCTCATCATTTTGCTGAGGATTGTTTTTGATCAAACATCTAAGGTAAAAGTGAGACTACTACCAAATACTGTTCCAACAATTGAAGTTGACTGTTTAAAATATGTAATTTTTTATTTTATCATTTTAATAAATATCTTTCATAGCATTTACTCTTGAACGTTAGCTTTTTTGGTTGCTGTGAAGAATGAGTTTATTCTCGAGTTTATATCTAACACTTTAATTTATTTTTTGACTATTTACACTATAAGAATTCATTATATTTCTAAAAACGCTGTAATGGATGCAATAATTTGTAGTGCATATACAAAGTGAATTTTGTTTAAGGGACATTAAACACTGAATAACTAACTAACTATAAAGAAAGGATATATCATAATATAGATAATTAGTGAATATTACGGCTTTTGTTTTATTTATATATATATATATATATATATATATATATATATATATATATATATATATATATATATATATATATATATATGTATATATATATATATATATATATATATATATATATATATATATATAATATTTATTGTTTTAAACAACTGTAAACTTCTATCAGTTTCTTGTTTTTATTCATACTGCCCTATGCCACTGCCAAACCGGAAACAGTAGTCGGCCATGTGCATCTACCATTCTGGTCCCACCTACAGAATCATATGCTCTTTCCTGTAATTTTAGATTCAAAGATTTCCTCTATCCGGCCGTTTCGGCCACGCTCGGTTTACCAGCTCGAATTAGATTCTTATTGTATATATTTCGGTGTACCAACCGACAGCAATTTCGTTCCCTTCAAAAGTAAACGGTGGAGCATTTACAGTCTGACGGTCTATAACAAGTCCGATTGCCATGTATCCGATATCTCGTTTAATCCGAGACCGATTGGCCAAATATATAAAAGACCTTCGCCAGAGGGAAAAAGCGACGACCAGATCCGGCAATGCCCGCGGGACAACAATTACTCCACTTCTTCCTTCTCGTTCTTGTTCGTTTGCTGTCTCTCGCTGTCTCGTTGTCGTTTGGCTAAGCCAAGTGTCCGACAACGCCGTACGAATCTAGTCGGAAACTGTGGAAGCGTCAATCGGAAATGGTCGACATTTCCCTAATAAGGACAGAACGGAGATCGTCGAGAATTTCGATCGGTAAATTTCGTCGCATTTCGGTTCTCATAGGTTGTGATTTACGTGAGATGAAGATATGTATTTGTATAAAAGACGTGGCGCCCAATTGGGGATTTCTCCGCGTAGCTTATGCCAAATTTTGATAAGTGATGAAAACTTCTTTAGCCGCGTTGAGCGATTTTCGGTAGAGGTAAAACTTATGGGTTATGGGTTCGCGTCACCGACATGTTATTGACGTGTTGCACCAGGCTGACGACGCCAATTGTGTTTTAAATGTGTTTTAATGCGTTTTACATTAAATTGGGCTTTAAATAATCAATATTTTAATTGTTTAATTGTGGAATCACTGTGCGGTACAAGAGTGAGTACTTAATATGCTAACATTTTTATGTAGAAAAATGCATAACAGAAACAAAGCATTTATTTTCAAATATTTCCGATATTGGTATCAATATTTGCTTGTATCAATATTGTTGAAAAATTTGATATTATTTAGTTTTCTAATAATTAATCTCTGCAATACATCGTGCAATGAATATTTCATAGTGGCTTAGGAGTTATCTTACTAGTGTGGTAAAACAGATTTCTAGTTGTTCGATAGTATTTTTGCTGTGGATTTTAAAATTATTAAAATTAAAATTTCTCACAATTATTGTTTATTGGTTTAAATTGTCAGAAAGATAATAAGTGTTTTGATATTTTTTGCAAAATGATTATTTATAAACTTATATCATTCAATTTCACTTCATGTACTTCAATTGCAATATATATATATATATATATATATATATATATATATATATATATATATATATATATATATATATATATATATATATATATATATATATATATATGTATTAGTCTAGGGAGTATATCCGATCGTTTGTGTCCGGTTTGTTGGGAACTTGCAGACGTTTCGCTAAGGTCACTTACACTTGGCATTCTCAATGGTTGTCTGAAGACTAATAGTCTAATGAATTCTTCCATCCGCGAAAAACTCGAACTAACCTGGAGGTGCATACTTATAGAGGCGGTACTGTTATGGTATGAGGTGGAATCATTATTGCCGATAGAATCGAGCTTATTTTTCCAAATGGATTTTTGACAGCTCAGTAATATTTGGATAATACTTTCTAATCCATTGTGCATCCATTTACTGGTGCTATGGGTGAAAACTTCCATCTCATTCACGACAATGCTCGTCCACCATGCGTGTTTGACAAACCATGACCAGCACAATCTCCGGACCTGAATCCAATCAAGCATGCATGGCCCATGCTTCAAAGAAGACCTAACCCACCGAGAATAGGCACGTCCACCTCAAGAATATATAGATCAGATTATTTTATCTATGAACAATAGGTGTAGAGCTGTTATTAACCACCGTGAAGATCATAATCTGTATTAAAATGTGTTGCTTTCTCAAGAATTTTATGCATGTCTCACTAAAAATGCAATTTTTGTATTTTTTATTGAAGACCCTTTTTAATTATATAAAAATTGCTTTATTTCGTTACATTATTGAACAATACAAATTATACCTTATAAAAATATTTTTCAAAATATAATATTGTGAATAAAATATATACATTTTTGCATATTTTCCGGATCCATGGACACATACTAACAGTTCTTTTAGTTTTTAAAAGTTATTTCTTAAAAATTCCGGATTTGGAAGAGACTTATCGTGATATCTTGCGTGGAATTCAGCGCATGCATCGCGAGTTATATCTATTATTTAGCTAACTATATATGGAAAAGTACCATTAAAAAGCCTATCAGCAACTTTAGTGCTTATTCAACATTTTTAATTGTATAAAACACAAGGAAACAACACCTTGTTATCTTTCTGCAACTGAATTACTGCTATCAGCAACTGAATTAAAACGTTATTTTGTCATAACTCAATGACAGCAAAATAATGATGGTTCTTTTCACACAATTTTTGGTTAATTTCCAAGACCTACTATTGTTATGTTTAGCTTTTTTACTTTCTACCGACTCAGTTTTTTTTACGACTTTCTACCGACGACAGATTATTTTAGTTGTTTTTGCTAATTGTTCTAAAATGGCTCCATCCAATACTCCAATAAAGAAATATGCCATAACATTATTTACTTCGAATTTTAAGATTTGTTAAATTATGTTAAAAACATACGGTGTTGCCATTAAAAAATGTTTTAGTAGCTACTGAAGAAATCAGGCAACACCGGAGAGTATTATTTGTACATTTTTCTTAGTCAAGTTATTTCCTATAACTTTGCATTTGGAAGTATTAGTCTATCAGTTCAAATAAAAAATTTGGCCTATGTCAGGTTTATATATATAGTAGCTGTACCCGCCCGCTTCGTTGGGCATTTAAAATTAACATTATTATTTATTGTCATTATTACAGGTTGTTTATAATTTTTTTTTTAACTTCCCCTTCCCGTATTAAATCAAGCTTACATATAGTGCCCTCAAATATAGTATTTAATCTTCCTAACATTTAATCTTCGTCGTCTATCATCATCTTCTTCGTACTTATTAGTTAAAACCACATCTTCATGAATGATGTCATTTGGAAAACATTATTGTAAGGTCTGATAGATTTTAAAAATGCATTTGATTTTACATGTGTTCCATGGAGTAGTGATTTTAATAGCTTTGGAAGTTGTCGCAAAGGTTCTAGTTTTATTTTGCCAGTTGAACAGCATAAACCTTCACATTCACCAATCCACTTTAATGCTTTACAATAACTACAAATTTTTGTCATTGAACTTAATTTTGATTCTTGTTTATAATCAACTGTAGAATCATACGAAAAACCACAATTTATTTTTACTTTCCAACGAATTTTTAATTTCATACGTCGTAAATCTTCTTTCCTTTTTTGTTCTTTTTGTAATCTATTTTCCGTTTCATCTTGACTTTCACATGCACGCTTAGCTTTCATATACTTTGATTTAGACGTTACTAAATTTAATTTGGACTTTCCTTTTTTAGGCATTTATGACTACAACAAATAATTGGAAATAATTAAAAACTATCTTGCGATTGACAACCGAAAATTCAATATAAAAAGTTGAAATAAATATCTTACTAATTTAATGCTGGGAAACTAATTTTTCGTTTTAATTAAATATATATATATATATATATATATATATATATATATATATATATATATATATATATATATATATATATATATGTTTTTAAAATCTTTTTAAATCAGTCAATTGACATTTGGTAAAAATTTGTTTAGGTTAGAAAAAAACAAAGTTTTAATGCTACAGAAAATATTAATTAAATAGTTTAATTAATAATTAATTTATTAACATTAATAATAATAGTAGTTAATGTCCGTGATAATAATAATAATAATCAATAATAAGTTGATAAAAGCTGAAATTTTAAATTTAGCGTTTTTGATCATTAGCGTCCTCACAACTGCTTTAGGAGTTTGAACTCCGTTGCAGACGTTCTTAATTAGTCTTAATATAGCCCAAGAAAGAAAAAATTCATTTTAAATTTTCATTTTAATAATAAGTTTATAAAAGCTATAAAATAAGATAATTAGCGATTCTCATCATTAACGCCCCCGCAACTGGTGTAGGGAGTCCAACACTCATATAAATATTAGCCTATCCATTAAGTACATGTATTTTCTACATGGATACCAAGTTTCAAGTCAATCGGATGCATGGTTCAGTAGTTATAACGGAACATCCGTAAAAACCACTGTAGATTTATATATTAGTATAGATAGATATATATTGGTTGTACCATAACAATAGGTATAATAATACTACTTACATCGTGATACCAGGTAATCTTTTGTAGTTTGGGGTTTGCCCTGATATTACACTCGAAATACACGTCGTCCCCTTCTTTGATGTCTTCTGGATTTAACGTGCTACCCAAATGAAGCATTACCTGAGGTGGATCTGAAACAATTAAAACTCGTTTAGAGAAAGCCACAAAGAAATGGATATCGAATAAGTTTTTTAATTAAATTTAATATTTGTGGAATATAATATATAATATATAATATATATTATATAATATATAATATATAATATATCAAATATAATATATAATATATAATATATAATATATAATATATAATATATAATATGTAATATGTAATATATAATATATAATATAAAATATATAATATATAATAAATAATAAATAATATATAATATATAATATATAATATATAATATATACTATATAATATATACTATATAATATATAATATATAATATATAATATATAATATATAATATATAATATATAATATATAATATATAATATATAATATATAATATATAATATATAATATATAATATATAATATATAATATATAATATATAATATATAATATATAATATATATATACGTTTATGATAATTTAAATGATTTCACACAGTAGTACTGTCACAAACCACCAGATGGCGTGAATTGTACTTAAATGCTGTTTTACATCCGGCCGATATATATGGTTAGGACTTTTTGGGGTATTAACAGTTGCTTTCGATGGTTTAACTCGAGGTTAACTGAGGACGGCTTATGCCTTGAAATCGGTCTAGGGAGACGCTCGTTGACGTTTAATGGTGACTGTAGGATTGGGCAGTTTTTACGTGGAGTACAGGAAAATTGTCCTTTATTTTTTGATATTATAATAAATAATTACAAAAGAAAAAGTAGAAGAGATTATAGAACAACTTAAAAATAATAAGAGTCCAGGGAGGAATAGAATAACGACAGAAAACATGCAGAAATTTGCTGGAGATGAGTTGCAATAAGAACTATTCGAACTGATCATTTTAATATAGAGAAAGAAAATATGAAAGAAAAGGGTGGCAGCAAGTTGGGGGAATGCCACCATTAAACCTCACGTAGAACACGGAGACTAAACAGTTTGTAATAATAATAGAGGGATTTCTTTGGGATAATTTATAGAGTGATTCCTTTGCTTGATCCATTGGTTTGTTTTTGACTACTTGCTTATATCGAATTAGTTCTTTCGTTGTTAACTATTGTTTTGAATTTTTTTCTTTGGAGATTGTTATATTATATTGCATTGCTGATATGTAAAACTCGTATGTACGGTAGTTCTTGTAGGTTGTTCTCGGTTTCGGCTATTGTTATATATATGCTCCCCAGCATATAATTTTAAGCTCTTGATTACCCATTCTATATCCCTTTTTTATTTTTACTTTCTATATAATTTTGTTCGTGATAATGTTAAATAGAAGAGGAAGCACAATTCCTGATTTATACATCATTGATTTCGCGATTCCTTCTGTTAATATTGAAATTATCTTATTGTCTTTGTACATATTTTCGATAGTTTTGATCATGTTCAATGTGATGTACCTGTTATAAATAAATTATGACGTGTACCTAATAAATTATGACATTTTCTAACTGGATCTTGTCGAATGTTTTCTTTAAGATCATCAGGCATAGGTTGTATTCTGGAGAATTTTTGTTTACTTGTATTAAAATTAATCAGATTAATAGTGAGTAATGCGAATATCCATTTTAGCTTGTTTTTATGAATGTTTACGATTTGTCATTAATTCCTGCATCAATCTCGTGCCTCGTTCACATCTCCTTTCATTCCCTTTAACCCCTTTTTCCGACTTTAGTGCACCCCTCCTCGAAAAAAAGGGAACTGGGTATTTTCTGCCACCACGATGATGACGACAACAGGATCGAGATACTTTTTTTCTCATTACATCAGTTCCGCCAGCCTTCGGCCAAAAGAAATTCGAGGAAACAAATTACCTGTCTGGTAAAAACATTTTTGCCACCATTATTGGAACCTCAGGAAAATTTAAACCATTTAACTCTTCTTCGTTTCTTTTATGTTTAATAAAAACTTTCATAAATCATCTCTTTTGAGGCCTCGGGTCTCCTTCCTGTTCTCCAGAAACTCTTTATCCGTTTTTGTAGCGATAGTCTTCGCCCCCCTTTTCTGACCCCATTTTTGTTTATGAAAATCATGCCGTAGACGTCATGCGATTGGGATACTTTTAATAATAAGAATTTGGTTGTATTGGATATACAGCGTGTGGCAGAGAAACTGGCAATATGCAAAATGAAATTTAAATACAGGATGGACGAAAGAGTTTTCAGCTCAATTTTCAGCGTTATGTCGACATGCTTCAAGGATGCACTCAGGACCCCACCTGCCACACTTCCAATCTCTCTTTGACTGCTGTTCAGGCGCTTTTGCAGGGAGACTTTCAGTGGCTCCTTTGAAGCTCTGACTTGACTTTCTGTGATTTTTTTATGGGAATATCTTAAAAGTCAAGTATATCGCAACCGCTCCCACTCTGGAAGATCTCAAAAAATCCTTTAGATGCCCCCGCGTTATGGTAAATTTTGGAGGTTGTAAATTTTTGTCAATTTTAAGAATACATTTGTTAAAATTGATCAATTTCTTTGAAATTTCATTTCAAAAAGTTAACAACGCTTTGAACCACCCTGTATTTTGCGGATTTCTTGTTGTTACATTTCGGACCGAAGTTCTATTATATTTCGGTATTTATATTTAGGACCATTCCAATATACATCCTACAGGATACCAGGTCTGTCCCAAAAGTAAGTTGAAGACCAGGAAAAAAGATTTATTGCGGATAAAGGTACAAGCGACTAACATTCTTCAAAGTAGCTTCCTTCCACGTCGGAACACTGGCGCCAGCGTTTTTCCCAGTTGCTGAACGCGCCGTGGAAGGCGTTGACAGGGACCTCCGTCAAGCATCTCGTCGTCGCTTGTTTGACGGCTTCCAAAGTCCTGAAATGGTTGCCCTTGAGTTCCTTCTTGATCCTCGGAAACAAGAAGAAGTCCGGTGGTGCCAAGTCGCGGCTGCACGGCGGCTGGGTCAGTGTTTCCACACCACGTGTGCAACGGCGCGTTGTCATGGTGAAGACGCCAAGTGTTGGCGATTTCCTTTCCTGATGCTTTTCATTCTGCTTTGGAGCCTTTTCAGGACTTCCAAGTAAAAGTGACTGTTCACTGTTTGTCCTTGTGGCAGAAACTCTGAGTGGACAATGCCTCTTTTGTCGAAAAAAACGATGAGCATGGCCTTTACACGGGATTTGCTCACTCTCGTCTTTTTGGGCGCGGGGAAGCTGCCGTGTGCCACTCAGCACTGTGTCTTTTAGACACCGGATCATACTCGAAAACCAATGTTTCGTCACCCGTAATCACATTATCCAAAAAATCGGACCACTTTCACACTGCTCTAAGAGGACACTGCTCCACTCGAGATCGTTGCACTAGCAGCCTTCTTTCTGTTCGTCGGAAACCACCATGGGGAACATCTTCGCGCAGATCTTCCGGATGCTCAATTCTTCGGTAATACTGCACTGCACAGTACTTTTAGGGATATTACACTCATCTGACAGCATTCTAACATTTAGGCGTCGATCAGAGTTCAAGATGTCCCTCGCTTTCTTTCTTGACACATTTGTGTCAGAATGTGAAGTTGACGGGCGTCCAGAGGGTCTTCACGTGGTCAATTTAACTTCACTTACTGCTACTACAGCATGTCAGTGACGCGAACTGCGTATATATGCGTATACATGTACACAGGACGCCGCGCGTCGCCATCCAGACTGGCCTCACGTCACTAGTATGTCGGTGACGCGAGCCCATAAGTTCAGCGTCCTCTCTACCCTCCCGGAACATCTTGTGCCAGCGGTAAATCATATTTTGGGACATGGTATTTTCGCCATAAGCTTCCCTCAGCATGGTAACGGTCTCCTCGCCCGTTTTCTTGAGCGCAACCCAAAATTTTATCGCGTAAAGCTGGCCCTTGAAACGCGATATCTTGAAATTCATAACGGGTCACTAAAATAAGAGTTCGAACTAGCAGCGATGCGCACTGTGGAACAACCTACAGGCAACTGACGCGGGTATCGTTGGCTTTCCTAAACCAGCCATCACGTTTCGCATCACTAGGCGCGCCTTGCTAGCGGCTTGCTTCGACGGCGCAAGGTCATTCAACTTACTATAAGGACATATCCTGTATAGGGACATTAGTCATTATTTCGGCTGCATTCGAACGGCCAAGGGCAGAAACCGGTATTGGGAGACACTTTCTAATGTTTTGGAGGCAGCTGAAGGAACCGATAATTTTCGCGTGGAATACGGATGGAATTTTCGTTTTTTGAATATTATTAGGAAACTTTTTGACACGAACTACCATGTTGGAGAGTAACTTTCGGTTTCGCTGCTATTTCTTGCAGTTTATTCTTGCTTTTTGTTTTCTTCTCAGAGTTCTAAACGTCCGATTTACTTTTAGACAATATTTCTGTAGTGATCTTTTATGAGACCTTGATAAATACGAATTTTTACAAGTTGAAGTCGATATGTAATTCTGTAAAATTCCTGACTCGATTTTATTACATAGTCTCCCTCCCCTCCATTTTTCCCATTTTTATTTATCAGTCTGGACTGGCTTGAAACCTGTCTGTTGTGCGACGCTAACATGGCCACGCCATGAATGTCACGTTTCGTTGGCGTTTGTCCCGACGAAATTGAAATGTCCGACGGGATGCTGCCGTTCCATTGTTCTTTGAAAGTGGCGACTGTTGCGTCGCTATTACTGCTCTATTGCAACGGTTGCTATGTCTTTGTTGTCGTTATTTATTGTGACGTGTTGTAATCACAGCTTTATTGCTCAGGATCAATTTACCAACTTAATTTATAAAATCGACTTGTTAACCGGCATGTAGTACAATATCGATTCCATTAGTTTCAAAACGTTACAATTAATAAATTTCCTACATTTTCGCCTGTTCTCTCCTGGACCTTCTTTTTTATAATTTTTCACTACATTTTTTATTCCATTGACCTTTAGACTATTTACGTTTAAACTGATATATTTTTTGTCTGTTTTCAATTTTTTTTATAGCCACGTGTTTCTTATTTTCTTTATCATCCCCTTTAATATTTAACTAATGTTTTTTTCTTATCTTATTTACAGTCTCCTACATTTTTATTATTAATTTAGTTTGTTATTTTTCTGCATTTTCTAGCTTTTTTTGGTCCTATGTTTTTCTTTTATTATGCCTTTCATTAACACTTTCTTTTATCTCATACGAGGTGTGTGGATAATTATTGAGACTGATGGTGAAGCATTCGATCTGGCAATACTATTTTGGAAGAGAGGAAGGTCAACATTTGGTTCATCTTCAGTGCGAATTTGAACTATCTAGACCATCGTTTCTCAACTTTTTTTTAGTATCGCGACAAGCTAAATAGCCAAAAAGTTAAGTAAAAAAACATTCCGATCCCTTCACTCCAATATGTTCATTTGACGTTTATCAAAGTTTTACATCGGCCGGTTAACACGGCGACGATTCGTCCTTTTTTCAGTATTGTGATTTATGAAGAATGGTTTTTATTTTTAAATGGCTTATAAACTGCTACGAGCGTGTTCGCACGCCTATGTATCGTAAAAAAAAAACGAATAAATGACGGATGTATGGATGAATGGGCCAAAATATTTCACACAGACACAAATACCGAACTACAAGATTTGTGTAACCCCTTGTTCATATATTACTTTTACCTGTTTAAACCTGTCTTGTACCTGCACGTACTTGAACGCACCTTGTCAAGTGATCACAATAACGAGAGATACAATGTTATATTTTATCCGATATGAATGAGACTGGTCAGCTAATGAAAATATGTAATTTTCCAAATCAATCCCTTGTCGTGCAACTGGTAAAGGACTCTTTAGTGTTTTTATTGATGCAAAACAAAACGAAAACTTGAACTTTAATAAATGCATGGCGTTATGTAGTGACGGCGCCAAAGCGACAACGGGGAAGAATAATGGTGTGATGGTGAAATTAAAAGACATTAGCCACATATGGAATGGATGCAACGCTTTCTTCACAGAAAAGCTCTTGCTACAAAAAATATGCTAGATAATTTACAAAATGTTCTGTCAGAAGCCGTAAAAATTGTTAGTTTTATTAAAGCTGACCATTGCAGACTAGATTGCTTTCCACATTGTGCGAAGAAATGGTTGTCAAATACGACTCACTACTTTTCCATACTAAAGTCAGGTGGTTGTCGCGAGGAAAAGTTCTAACGATGCTTTTTGAATTGCGAGATAAATTGAAAATCTTTTTTACGGATAAAAATAGCTCATTTTCAGAGTTTTTACAAGATGGAGAAACTTTCTTACTGTTGGCTTACTTGAGTCATATATTTTCACATTCGAATGACTTGAATACGAATTTACAAGGTCATAACAAAAATATTTTACTAATGGCAGACAAAGTCAATACCTTTATCAAGAAGCTTTCTTTGGATTATATACCTTGAAAAACGCAATTTTCATGCATTCACTTTAACTTCGGATTATATTACCAAAAATATGTATTTGGAAAATTCTGTTATTGATTGTGTGTTGGACAGCATGAAAACGCATTTACGCGAATTGAAAATACAATTACTGGAATATTTTTCAGACAGCAACGGTGATTTGTCGAAAAAATTGGTTCTCAATCCGTTTGATGAAAATGTTGTTGAATTTTCCTATTGAGATTCACAAACAACTTATTGAAATATCGTTCGACAAGACTCTACTATTAGAATTTTTAACTCAAGATTTAGATAAGTTTTGGCTTGCCCGACGATGGGAATACCGAAGCCTAGTAACGGAAGCTTTGAAAACATCGATCCCCTTCGCTATTTCTTAGTTGTACGAAAAAAGCTTCTCGTCTATTTTAGCTTAAAAAACTAAATATAGAAATTGTCTATTATCACTAGAAAATAATTTCTATGTTTGCAATGATGATCCATGTATAAAAAAATTTTAAGTGAAAAACAAAATCAACCGTCGCATTAAATTATTATTTTAAACAACTGTCACTATTACTTTATTTAAGTTTATTTTATTATGTTGTTATTACGTGGCAAAATAAAAAAAATTAACACTCGTTTTTAAATTAAAAATACTTTAATAAAAGGATGTTTCGTACGCGGGTTTTATTTTTAGGAACACATTGCGACCCCCTTATAGTCTTGAATGTGACCCCCAGGTTGAGAAACGATGAGCTAGACTAACTTGGTGGTCCTAAAAACGAAATGGTTCCTAAAAACTTTCGCAGAATCACATGAACAACATAAGGGGAACTTTAGAGGGGTCTTAACTTTTTGGGGCATATTGAGAATGACGAGTCTCGTTGCTTGAAATTATTGTTACACCTTTATGATACGCACGAGAACAATCTGGTTCACGAAAAGGTTTGCTACGAGCACCAAGTCACTTTAGGGGTTTAAACTCGTACTGAAGGCGCACCAGATGTTGATTTTCCTAACCTCTAAATAGGGAGTCAACATTGTTGCCAGATTGAACAGTACGTCACCAGTTTCCATACTTTCTTTATACACCTCATAGTCTCCTTTTTCTCTCTCCCTTTTTACCTGAACATTTGTATTTTCACTTGGAATACTTCTTTAACTCTCCTCCTTATAATCATGTTGTTTTTATCCATTTCTTTACACACTTCTTCCACTTTCCTGTTCTACTACTTTTGTTTCTTTCTTTAGCTCCTTTATTTTCACTTTTCATCTGCCTTATCCTCCGTGATATCTCTTTTTTCTTTCTCACATTGTTTTTCCCTTTACTCCATCTTTATATCTTATTTATAGTTATTCCAATTATTTCTTCCTTCTTTTTTTCTCTCAAGTTTTTCCTACATATTCCTCTTCGATATATTAATACATTTACAACTACGCTACTGCTACCTAATCTTTCCAAGACTGCCGTAAAAGTGATCTAATAAAATTAACGATAAGATTAATTATTGATGCGGTTGTATCTGGACAGGTTTGGCGACTGTTAATAATTTCACGCCAAGAGTTAATAAAACAACACGTTGGCGATAAAAGATATTCGGAAAGATTTACGATCGCTCGTTATTGAGTTGGAGAAAAAGGCAAGGACGCCATGGGATACTTTCAATAATGCTCGCTGGATTGATTTAAGGTGCGCCCGGCTCTTTGCTTCGTAATGGTTGGCCCGACGTAAAATGTTTCAAATATATATTGCGATATACCATATAATGGAACCATTTGAAGAATATACAATCGTGTGTTTAATCAGATACTGCTATATGGTATAATAACGAAATTAATTCGGTGTTCATTATTTCAGATTATATAACACATACGCCAATAAGTCTGACAAATAAAACACACTTGTTTTTGCAAACTTCGACTTTATTCATCAATATATTCTTCTTGAAGAGCAATACAATCATGTTATCGCTTTTCTACCCTTTCCACACTTTTTTTATAGAACGATTTCTATTTTTCTTCAAAATATCCTTCAGTTTCGGCAATTACCTCTCCATTGGAGCGAAATTTCTTTCCAGCAAGCATTTTTTTGAGGTTTGAGAACAGGAAACAGTTGCTGGGGGCCAGATCTGGAGAATACGGTGGATGAGGAAGCAATTTGAAGTGAAATTTATGCAATTTAGCCATTGCGCCAGCGATTTGTGATACGGTGGATTACCTTGGTGAAACAGCACTTTGTTTTTGTTCATTTCGAGCCTTTTTTGCTATCTAGTCCTTCATATGCATCAATGACGCTATGTAACATTCGTTATTTATGGTTTTACCTTTCTTAAGATACTCGATGAACAATATCCCATGCGCATCCGAAAATATAGAGGTCATAACCTTGCCGGCCGATCGTTCTGTTTTGGACGCTTTGGACTGCTTTCACCGGCTGCTGTCTACTCAGCTGACTGCCGATTTGACCCCGGACTGTAGTGATGGATCTACGTTTCATCCACTGTCACATACCGCATGAAAAAATCCTTACTATTTCGTTAAAACAGCTCCAAACATTGCTCAGAATCATCAATACGTTGTTGTTTTTGGTTCGCTGTAAGCAAACTCGTACACATTTCGATAGCAATTTACGCATTCCCAAATATTCCTGCAAAATATTGTAAACACTTCCTTTCGACATCTTCATGATATCAGCTATCTCCTGCAGCTTTACGTTACATTTTTGCGAAATAATTTTGTCAATTTTTCTGATGTCTAGTGTAACTACCTCATTTGGACGTCCAGAGCGTTCAGTATCATCGGTGCTCGTTATGATTGATTTTCCTGGGGCAGGGTCTGGGTAATGTTTATCAAGCTATTGTTTTGCTTTAACGGTAATTTTCTTCATCAAAAAGCAATGCTTTTTCAACACACGAAATCCTTTTTTCCATTGTTTTGGAAATAAGAAAAGTAGCGTCAGGTAAAGTACAACAACTCGGAAACTAGAAGACCAGAGGTTCCCAAAAGGTGCGCCGCGGCGTCCTGGGGCGCCGTGGAGATTAACGAGGGGCGCCGCGTGGCGTTCCTGTTTCTCTTCTCCCAAAACTAAAATTACTTATATTCGCGAGTACAAATAAATACATTCAAATCGCGTGATCTGCATGCATCGCTCGCTGCCTTTACTGGTATGTATTTCCTAAAGAATCGCTTTGTATTTTCGTAAAAAGTGGGTCGCAAAATGGAAAGATTTTTATTAATAAAGCAAGTTGACAGTTTAAGTGAGAGTGATTAAGCATCGACAAACGGAAATATTGTAAATAAGATGATAGTTATTTGGATTTTGGCTTTATTTCAGTAGAAGCAAACAATGAAGAAAGACCGCAATGTGTATGCTGTTTCAACATACTAACACCCGAAGATATGCTCCCAAATAAGCTAAAGCGACATCTCGAGAGCATTCACCCTACCATAGTTGAAAAATCTAGCGAATTTTTTAGTCAGGAAGTTGCAAAATTTTCAAAAGCAAAAAAGTATTCCCTCAACAAGCCTCAGTACCTAACAATGTACTGCTAGCATCATTCAAGGTGGCATATAGAGTGGCAAAGTGCAAATAACCTCACACCATCGAAGAAGACCTTATTCTACCGGCTACATGGAAAACTAATTTTAAAGATATCCTTGTCTAACAAAACTATTAGTTGAATAATCCATCATACAGCTGAGGCAAAATGAAAGGCAAGAAATTTGGTCTGCAACTTGATAAGACAGTAATAACGATGTACATCTTATTTGTTATGTACTCTTTTTGGATTATAATATTATCGTTGAAGACTATTCTAGAAAAGAATCGTTGAAAGACTTGTTTGATATGCTTGACAAATTTATAACAGAAAATGATTTGGATTGGGGAAAGTGCATCGGTGTATTGAATTTGATATTATAACGTGTCATAGATGTAGTAAACTGCATTAAAACCAAGCCACTGAAAACTAGATTGTTCAAAAAACTATGTATATATATATATATATATATATATATATATATATATATATATATATATATATATATATATATATATATATATATATATATATATATATATATATGGGAGCTGAACACACGGCTCTCTGCTGTACTGCTGCAGTTCACGATGGCTTCCTCATGGAAACGTCTTATCGGGTGCATTCAAGTTACGACAAGAAATTCACACTTTTCTGCAAGACGAAGGTCGTGAAAACTCCAGGTACTTTTCAAAACTCGACTTTTTGCTGAAACTACCATATTTGTGCGATATATTTGAGAAATTGAATGCCTTGAATCTGTCTCTGCAAGGCAATAACATGCACATCTTGGAACTTTTGGAGAAGATTGCGGTGTTTAAGAAAAAACTGCAGTTGTGTATAGAAAAAATTAATGAGGATGGCGGTCAATATTGTTTCCCTGAATTGCATAAATACGCGGTCTCTAATAAGTTTATTGTTTCGCAAGACTTGCTGTTTCTTTTTACAGAACACCTTTTAAAGCTCTCTGAATGGTTTGTAAAATACTTTGTGGAAGACAATGTCGAAAAATTCGCGTGAATCCAAGATTCTTTCTGTGCTCAAGGTCCATCAAAATTCACTTCGCAAGATGAAGGGAGTCTCATTGAATTCTCATGCGACAACACCCTTAAGACAAAATTTGGTTGGTCCGAGCTTTGGATAAAGGCGAAAAATGAATATCCAAGTGTAAGTTCAAAAGCTTTAAGGATTCTCATTCCCTCTGCAACATCTTATCAATGCAAAGCCGGATTTTCCGCTGTAGCTGTAATAAAGAGCCAATATCACTAAAAAATCAACGTGGAGAAAGAAATGAGAGTAGCAGTATCTAGTCTTATTCTGTGATTTGAAGAAATGTGTGGAGATCAGCAAGCCCACATGTCGCATTGACTAACTTGCCACTGAAGATTTTTACCATTTGTTGCTGTTTTTATAATTTTCTATCAATTTATATTCTTAAGTGTCAATTCTAATAAATACCTATAGAGGCTTCATAGTTGCTTTTATTTATGTGCCTGATTAGTGTCATTGAATACCAGCGGCGGTTCGTGGGGGGAAAACAGGTGGGGCACATATACCCAAATTTTGGAATGGGAATAGGGAAATGCGTCGCAACCAAAAATTTTAGATTTCTTAGTATCATACACATACTTCGCTGGGTACAAACGATTAAATCTGTTTGTAGTTGAAGTCCATCCTCCTAAATTTCGGAGCAGCAAAGTGGTCGATGACTTGATCATTAAAATTTTAAATTGATTTCACAAGTTTTTTTTTCAATAGATAGCATTGCTAACGCGCCCAGCCGTTTCTGACCCACAGTGTTTCTTAAAAATGTTTTGATTCGTTTGAGAGTAGAGAAACATCTTTCGCTTTCCATAGTCGTCGTAGGGACGGTACACAAAATAGTCAGCAATTCCACAGATTCAGTAAATGTTGATGTTAAATTGTTTTGTGTAAACATTTGTAACAGCGGCACAGCCACATTGTGTTTCATAAAATCGTCCCGTGCGTACATTACCGAGAGTTCATTTATTAATTTTAAGTAATTTGCCTTTGCAAACAGGTTATACATAGTTTTAATGTCTTCATTTGGAAAGACGGCTTGATATTCACCAAATTTTTCAGTTTTAAATAAAATTGCAACAGTTAGGTATACATCGAAACTAAAATGTTCATGAACCTTTATGGTTAAGGTATGACCGATTTCCTTGCATATCCTGACATTCGAATTGGGGTTCTCCTTGTCATTAAATTTCCATTTCATTCTGCGATTCTCTATGATGGTTGTTGATTCTTCACCAGTTAAGTTACCAAATTCTTGATTAATTTGTATTTCTATAGTGTCTCTAATATTTTGAATGGTTGAAAAAGTTACCCAATTCTTCTTAACTTTAAGTGCATCTAGTTGCCTGCTTTGCAGTTGATCAAAGAGAATGTCGTAGTGAGGTATTATTTTATTAAAGAAAAACAACCAAAATTTAAAATTGTCATCCACCAAATAATTTATTAACCCCTGAGCTTGATTAATAAAATTTTTTATCCGACTCAAGGCATGTTTGCAATTCTTCTTTGTAAATGTAAACATTATTCACACATTTAGACGTAAATTTCCATCTAGTAGGGGCCGCACGGAATAGACGCTTTTTCACGACGCTGTCCAGAACAGTTGTTCTTTTGGATGATCGAGAAAAGAAAGCAGGAAATGCAGACAGATTTGCAAAAAACACCTTTACACCTTTTTCTACACTTTCGTCTGCAATTCTATGTGATGTATGATTTTTTGGTATTAAAAAACCCTAGAACCTCTGGTACATTTCTCCATTTTTAATATATCTGATTATAAAAACCGTCTGCATTTGAATCGGTTGTTTCATATCATGGCATGGCAACATATTTTGCTGTGTGAGTCTTTTAAATGGGCTTCTAAAATACTGTCTATTTCGGCCATCAAATTTACTAGCCCTTTGAAAATGACAGGATTTTCTGAAGTTTAGGTTTCTTCCTGCCCACGTAAGGCAAGCTCAAATGCCCCATAGAATTTTATACCGTCAATTGCTATCAACAGTTTTATTGTGCTTTTTAATAGAATCCCGATGTGAACTACTGAGTTGAGAACGAATATCTGTCTTCCCTAACATACTAATTTCTAGCTCATTTTTCAAATGTCTTTGTGAAATAGAATGCGATTTTACCTTTGCGTCCAAATGTTTCAAATCATTAACACCGCGTTTAATCCAGCCAAGATCTCCCGCACTCATTGGTTTTCCGACTTTTCCGAAGACAATAAAATTTATCCACTCGCATCCACATAACCACAAATACTTATCATACACGGTTTTATTGAATGTGCGTTTGTACGTTCGTTTTTAAGTAATATTAACTTGCTCGATTTGCAGACTCGGTGTCGGCCGTCCAAGATTTTTGATGACAATTCGATCCTCAAATGTTATTGTGATATTATTTCAATTGTACTGAATATATTGTACTGAATTCATCTTCAGTATTGCAATCGTTTAAAACATTCATTTTGCAACCACTCGAAAAGTCGAAAAGCGCGATGATGAAAATCACCTGACAATTGAGAATGGGGCAGCGCCCAAGATATAACGTTATAAATGCGTTTAATCGCCGGATTACTAGCGAAGCAATACAATGCTCTCTTTGTTTTTAGTCACGCGATAGTAAAGAAAACAGTAGAGAAACTTGTCTGTGCCCAAAGCACGTGTTCTTTAATCGGCGCGTTTCGGCAACCTACGACCTATTTCGCTACCGCGAATGACGTTATGGACGTTAGACTATAGAAGTCGCAAGAAGTGTGATCGTAGACAGAACAGAGAATAAATTAATATAAAATCTGAAATTACTTTTTCTACTTCATTTAATATTTTTTTGGGTAGGGCAGGTGCCCAAGTGCCCTTATGGGGCCCTTATACTGTCACAGTTGAAAACATATTTTGACTTGGGTGCCGTGAGAAAGTACTAAAACTGTAAGTTTTTTTTCCTTTATTTGGGTTTTTCGCCACTACCTAAAACTCAAAACATATCAAAAATACCTGTTCTTATGTAAAGAAAGAATCACTGAGTAAAAACAAAAAACCAAACGGAGACAAATTTCTCAGTTATTCTTTTTTGTAATACATTTGCCTAAAGAACAAAATTTTAAAGATATAAAAATGTTATAAAAAATTTTACAAACTTTTAACGTTAACGTTTAGGAGGGATCCACTCCCCCCGTTTTCAAAACTGAACTAAAAAATAAATTATATTAATTTATAATATATAAATTAACGAGTGAAAGTAAATATATTTTTTTTGTGTATGCCAACGATACTTACATTGACAACAATAGATTTTCATGACAGTGACATACTACCAAAAAATATATATAGGTAATATTTACTGTGTGATTGTTTATTGTACTGATTGTATATTCAAATATTTAAATGTGTTTAATTGTATTCTTAAGAATCGGGAACCATATTGAATGTAAATCTACCGGGCATAGCAATACAGTTATTTTTATTTAAATTAATTACAGCGGTTTCTTTTAATATTCTGTATTTTGTTACCGATTTCTTTTAATACCGTTTTGGAATTATTCCAATTTATTTTATGACCCGATTCCCATGCGTGTTGACAAATTCTAGATTTATTAAAATCGCCCTTTCACAGAAGGTTTTTTCTCTAACATCTCTTTTACTCTAACATCTAACGGTCTAGATGTCTCACCTATATAGAATTTGCGACATTCGCAGGGAATTTTATAAACCACATTTTTGGTATTTTGTTGTATATTGTTTGGTTTAGTCTTTGTTAATAGAGATCTAGGAGTATTTTTTTGTATTGTATTAAATGTCGTTCATCTGTTGTATTTATTTCCTACTCTTTTAATTGTGTCAGAAATACCGCGGATATAAGGAATTGTGAGGTTAATTGTTTGAGAGTTATTATTATTATTATTATAAATAACTTGTCCGGTTTGTCTAGTATCAACATTTTTAAACGATTTATCTATAAAAATTTTTGGGTAATTGTTTTTTATTAAAATGTCTTTTATGTGATTTGTTTCTTTTTATAGTGTATCACTGTCGGTACAAACAAGTTTTACTCTGTCATATAAACTTTTAATTACTCCTTTTTAACCGATTTTGAGTGATTTGAAAAGAAATTGAGATACCTATCTGTGTTTATCGGTTTTCTGTAAACTGTAGTTTTTAATGTGTTTTTTTGTTTTAATATTAAAGTGTCGAGGAATGGCAAATTATTCTCCTTCTCCATCTCTAAAGTAAACTTAATTGTAGGCTCTCGAGAATTTATATCTTGTAAAAAATATTTAGATCGTCAATGCTATGTTGCCATATAGCAAAAATATCAACATATCTAAGCCATATTAATGGCTTTTTAAGAGATTTATTTAATATGTCATTCTTGAGTTCCTCCATAAAGATATTACTCATCAAAGGAGAAAAGAAGAACCCATTGCCATTCCGAAATTTTGTTGATAATAATCATTTTCTAATTGAAAATATGTGGTTTTTAAGTACAGAGTTAATAAAATAATAATTAATTAATCCCAAATAAAGGAAAAAAAAAATATGAACACGCCACAATCATTACTTAAAACTGTAAGTGTGGTACAAAATGAAAAAATTTGCGAACCCCTGTAGTAGACTGATTGTCATGAAATTTTGACACTTGACGTTTGAAGGTTGGCATAATCGTCCACTGGATTTTTCGTAAGTGACACCATCTATATGTCAGAACGTGGACTTATTGACCGATGTGCTATCTCTGTTTAAAATTAAATACTAGCATGTAACAAAATTATTTGGGTGTTTTCCGTTGTTTATTAATAAAAAATTACGCTTCACTCTATTTCCAATTTGCGGACCATAATCAATTTGCGGACCGTAAAAAAATGTGTAGCATGTCTGAAATCGTTGTTATGCTAACTATAGCCTAACCAGTTCTTCTTCAAGACTTGTCGGCCGCGGTGGTCTGGTGGGTTAGTCGCCTGCCTTGCAATCCAAAGGTAGCTGGTTCGATTCCAGCGCGCGGATGGGTGTTTTTCTTTAATTCTTCTGTCGAATTATCCCTCAGTCACGCCAGTTAAAGGCTGGGTAAGGCCGGATGCCTTCTGAGAAGTGTTCTACGTTGGTCATTCGCCAGTCGGTAGGCTTCCTGATAGACTTATGGGTAGGCACATAACCAAGGGTTGATAAACCTGAGGGAGGTGCTGCCTGGGTTTGTCGGTAGCTGATGACCGTGGTTCGGAACCCACGTTAAGCTGCACGTCCAGTCGCTAAATAGCCTTAGATGCTGATGCGCCTCTAACTTAAATCATTTCCTTTCCTTTTTCTTACCTTCGAAACGTCACAATAAACTGTAACCTTAACATTCGTCTTACTGAAATTTCTATGAAACAAAATTGTTTTCAATTTAAAAAATTGTTCTAAGAACTGCTCAAAAATTACGAGAAATCTAACGTGAAATAATAACTGCCACTTGATCAATCGGCATACGAGTACAAACTTATATTCAGCAAAGAGAACATCATTTTGAAAATATCATTAAGTTTATATTTGATTTAAGAATATAAAACTGATTACTTATAGTCAACAATACATAGGCCTGGAGTTTCGGAACGAATAAAGATCGATCCACCACTTTTTTTTTTAGTCTTTACATTAAGTCTGTTAAGTGTGGCGATTAATAATATTTAATATTTTCTTAAAAAAAACACATTTTTCCCATATCCTTGGCAATTTGTGTCAATTTTTGTTGTGCAATTTGTGTCAAATTTAAAAATTTGATAAAAATAAAAAAATGAAACGTCATCTTAGAATTATGTTCTAATATGATAACCTCTGATTTGCCCAAAATTTGAAATCATTTTGATGATTTAATCTTGAAAAATTAATTTTTGTTTATGGGCATGTAAACTTTTTTTAGCTCTCGACAAAATGTTTAATAATATTTAAATTTTTAAATATAATTATAAAATTTAAGTTGCAATATCTCCATATTTTACAATTCCTAACCTGATTTATAGTGAAATAATTTTTTATTTACTAATTGTCGTAATAAAATCAGATGGGGTCAATTTAATCATTAATCAAAGGGGCGGTTGAACGATCGAGAGCATCAGACTTGTGCGTGTATCTTGACACGCGATTTTTAATGATATTTATTAAAAATTATCAACGTTATCCAGTAATTGTGGTAAGCAAAGAAAGATCGAATTATTAATATCATTCAGAAACAGCAGTTAATAATTAAATATTTTATTCACATAAAATCATTTTTGCCAAATTGAAGTTATAACCTAACAAATTGATGACAGTTAACGTATAATAGATGTTTTTACACATTTTTTGATGTCTGCTAATTTCAGTACTCTATAAATATACTAATTAAATTTAAATTATTTTTTTATAGATATTAAAATGCCCCATAAACTAGCCGTGGTAAAGTATCTACTGAAACCTACGAAACGACATGTAAAATAATTTTTGAATCTAAAGAGACAATAAGAAGTGCTGCTAAATTATTTAATCTTTCTTACATGCAATTACGGTGATATCTTATAGAATTTAAGAAAGGTGAAAATTTGAATAATGAGTGCCATCCTCACAACAACGTTTTCACGGTTGAACAAGAACGTTTATTAGTCGACTACTGGTTAACATCTGCTAAATTATATTACGGATTCACAACGATTGATTTAAGAAAGTGGGCATATTAATTTGCTTATGAAAATAATATAAAGTATTCCTTATCATGGGATAATAATAAATGGGCTGGTAGTGATTGGTGTAAAGATGTCATGAAAATATATCCGGAGATATCTATTAGAGTTCCAGAAGCTGCAAGTCTTGCACGTGCAATTAATTTACGCACGTGCAATAAACCTAATTAGCAAAGTTAGCAAGTTTTTTGGAAATTTAAAGTGTTAATGAGCGTTATCACTTTACACCAGAAAATATATCGAATTTAGACGAAAGTGCATTCATTGACCACTTCTCAAAAACCAGTTGTTGTTAGTGTGTGAAAGGTAAGTAGGATAAGCAAAGAAATTAAAATTAACTGAAAAATAAAAAATAGGTTCGTTACAAGTGTGTAATAATAGTATTAAGATATAATAAATAACAAATAATAAATTATTTATTACAAATGTATTTCAATTTTTCTATTGGAATCTTCGGTGTGAAACATTAAACTCAAAGAGATTTACCAGTAAAGACCGAATCACTTTTTTTAAGCTCTCGACGCACGTTTCGTTAATCATGTTTGCATCATCAGGAGATGATTTAATCTAATTCTAAACTTAAACTACGTTTTATTTATATGGGAACCTTAATTGCTAACCTACTAAGCGTACTACCTACCTAATGAAACGCGTAAAAAAAATACACAAAAAAGAAAAAAAATGGGGAAAAGAGAACAAAAGAAAGAAAAAATGAACTGTGAATTTTTCTGACCTTTATATTAATAATTGAAATAGTTGACTGAACGAATAGGTCCTTTTTCCCGGTTCATTAATTTCTTGCATTTTTCTATTCGAATGCTTTTATATGAATGTAAAGCTATATTATTGTTTACACTTTTAACCAGTCTTAAATTACTAATGTTTATATTGTGGTCATGTTCGATTGCAAGCTGGGCAACACAAGATTTTTCATTTCTCCCATATCTAATATGGGCAATGTGTTCTTTATATATCGTTAATATAGTTGGTCAATATATTTTCGATCACAATCTTGACAGCTAATTTCATAAATCCCCAACTTTTCATGTTGATCTACTTTATCCTTTGGATTACCCAGGATTTCTCCTAATTTATTATATAGTTTGTACACAACCTTAATGTCTACTTTTTTCAAAATTTTGTCTAGCCCTCGTGTTAATTGAACATCAAACGGTATTACCATGCATTTATTTTTGTTCTGATTATTTTGAAAAGTCGAAGATTCTTTCAATAATTATCTAAACTTATGTTTTCTAATTAATTTATCTACAATGTTCTTTTTATAACCTTTCACTTTGGATAGCTCCCTAATTAATTTTAATTCTCTGTTATAATTATCTTTGTTTAAAGGAAAATGATTAATCTGTTTACTATAAAATTTAAACTAGCCATCTTATTCACATACCTTAACCACACCTTCGGAAAGTAACTGAATTATTTTTTCTCCTCGGTTTCAAATTTACTCATAAATAAGTTGGCTAAGAACGGTGACAGAGGATTGCTCATTGCCGGTCCTTCTTGTTGTTCGTAAAATCTGTTATTAAGTTGAAAGCAATTTTGCTTCATTCATAATCTTGTTAAAGAGATGTACTCAGAAACAATCTTGTCATTAAAACCATTTCACTCGAGTAATTCCCTTAGGTATGCCAAGGTATGTGGAATCGGGACACTCGGAAACAACGACGATACGTCAAAGGAAACCAAAACCTCACCTTCCTGTAGATGTGTGTTTTTGACCTTTTTTACGACTTTTGTTGAATTTATTACAGCACAGGAAGGTAGTTGGTTTTGTAGATTTTCAAATTCCTTTGTTAACCATTTTGCCAAGTTTTATGTTGGAGAATCAATGGCTAATACAATTGGTCTTATTGATTTTCCTGGTTTTTGAATTTTTGGTAGAGCATTCAACCTTGGCACTTTTGGATTAGAAATATAAAGTTTGTTTTTTAGAGAATGAGAAATAAGGCTGTAATCTCTGACTTCGTTGACCATTTTTGACAATGGATTCCTCGGTAATCGTTTATATGGACCGTCTTGAATTAATTGTTCAACGCGTTCCAGTAATCAGATTTGTTCTTTACTACAACATTATTTACCGTATCAGCTTTTAAATAAAAACAATCCGCTCTCACACACGCTTGACAATCTTAGAAATGTTTGGCATATTTTGACTTTTATTTCAAATATATTTGCAATTTTGCCTTTACATGACTCTTTGACGAAAACTTTAGAAGATTCCTGTAAGTGTTTGATACCACTTTCAATACCGGCTAATAATCATCTCCTGATGATGCTAACATGGTTAGCGAAACGTGCGTCGAGAGCTTAAAAAAAGTGATACAGTGTTTACTGGGAAATCACTTTGAGTACAAGTGTATTTGTTTCTAATACCTTTGGTTCAATTGTCCCTGCGATGAGGTCGGTTGAATCACTTGACGTGGTTGTACAATTATATATTTTTTAAAAACTATAATCATTTGTTGACTAATTTATGTATTGGAAAAGATGAAGGGAATAAGAAACTATTATATTACGTAAAGAAAAGTAATTTTTTTTAATTCAATCACTTTTTTCTCATCTAATGGACTGTGCAATTACGAAAAATAGCCTATTAAACTTGAAATGTTAACTCACGTTTAGGTCAAAACAACAATAACATCAACAAGCCGGGCAAAGGCAACAGCAGTAACCTCGAGGCGGGAATGGTAAACATTCAACGGTTGCCCACACCAGTTGCGTCTCCATGTATATCGCCACCAACCAGAATAAATAATTGCCAACATTTTCAAGCTCTAATGGCCATATAGAATTTTAAACAGGTCCTTTTTTTGTTGAATTGTATTTGGGAGAAAGGCGAGACAGCGAAAAGATGTTTATTTTATCATGTGTCTGTGCATGGGGGAGTTTTTATAAATTGTTAGTTAAGCGCAGAAAAAGCTACGTGCTTTCTGCCAATAAGTAAATTTAATCCCTTAGGAAAAAGTTGTTTGTTGTTTTACAAATCATCACTATACGGCATTCAATACCAGCTTGTTTCAAGTTTGAAAATAAACAATCAGGTGGGATTAAAACAAGAGGAATATATTACGGATGGTCGACATTTTTAAAGTTGAATTTTTTTAGGGATATGCGAAGCTTATAGGCATTACACAGGCCTACAAGAAAAACATTTTTTTAGTGCTTATGATTTTAGAACTGATTTTAATTATATTTGGGGCGCTAAATCTAATGATTAGTTTTTCTCTATCTGCTCTACTTTTTTAGATACATCCACTTATCTATCAATGTTTTTTGAAATTCAATACACTACATTCATACAAGTATGGGAATTTTATAAATTATTATTAAAGGATTGATTCCTGTATACGAGGGTAGTTGCAGAAGTACCCGACCTGACGTATAGATGGCGGTTGTTGTTTGAAAAGAATGACTATAAAGCTTAAGTTTGAACCAAACTCAAAGAGATTTACCACTAAATACCGAATCACTTTTTTTAAGCGTCGACGTACGTTTCGCTAACTATGTTAGCATCATCAGGAGATTATTTAATCTAATTTTAAAACTAAACTATGTTCTATTTATATGAGAACCCTCATTGCTAACCTGCTACCTAAGAAGTGTACTAGCTATCTAATGAAGCGTGTAAAAAAAAGGGTACAAGAAAAAAGATAAAAGAAAAAAAGGCGAAAAAGAGAACAAAAAGAAGAAAAAAATGAACCGTGAATTTTACTGACCCTTACATCCCATATCTATTTTACTGACCCTTCTCCCATATCTAATGTGGGCAATGTGTTCTTTATATATCGTTAATATGGATCTTTTTGTTTGCCCAATATACCTTCGATCACAATCTTGACAGCTAACTTCGTAAATCCCCGACTTTTCATGTTCTTTATCAACTTTATCTACTTTATCTACTTTATCTACTTTATCTACTTTATCTACTTTATCAACTTTATCTACTTTATCTACTTTATCTACTTTATCTACTATATCTACTTTATCTACTTTAGCTACTTTATCTACGTTATCTACTTTATATAATTTATCTACTTTATCAAGGACTTCTCTTAAGTTATTATATGATTTTTACACAACCTTAATGTCATTTTTTTTTCAAAATCTTGTCTAAGCTGTTAGTGTTAATTGGGTATCAAACGGTATTACTATGAATTTATGTTTGTTCTGATCCTTTTAAAAAATTGAAGATTCTTTAAATAATTTTTTAAACTTATAATTTCTAACTAATTTACCTACAGTGTTATTATAACCGTTCACTTCAGATAACTCCCTAATTAATTTTAAATCTTTATTATAGTTTTCTTTGTTTAAGCGAAAGTTGATTAATCTATTTACTATAAAATTTAAACTAGCCATCTTATTTTGGAAGCGATGATTCGAATCGTTAGGAATGTATTTCGAAGTGTTGGTGTTCTTTTCTAAAAATATCAAAATCTAACCTATTTTTATTTTTTCAACTGATTAAAACATTCAGAAATGGTAAACTATCGTTGTTTTCGAGTTCATGCGTGAATACTATGTTTTGGATTTACTATTTAAGTTCTTAATAAAAGTATCTAAGTTTTTATTTTTTGAATCGAAAATTGCAAAAATGTCATCCACATATCTTAACCATAGCTTCGGAAAGTAACTGAATTAATTTTTCACCTCGGTTTCAAATTCACTCATAAATAAGTTAGCTAAGAACGGTGACAGATGATTGCGCATTGCCGTTCTTTCTTGTTAGTTCAACCTGTTATTAAGTTGAAAACAATTTTGCTTCATACATAATCTTGTTAAGGCGATGTACTCAGAAACAATCTTGTTATTAAAACCATTTAAATATATATTAAAACCATAAATAACATATAAATAATTTAAATATATATTAAAACCATTAAATATATTAAAACCATAAAATAAAAAATTAAAACTTTTAGTGTGAAACACTAAACTCGAAGAGATTTATCACTAAACGCTAAATCAATTTTTTTGAACAGCTCCTGATGATGCTGACATGGTTAGCGAAACGTGCGTCGAGAAGTTCAAAAAAAGTGATTTGGTGTTTAGTGGTAAATCTCTTTTAGTTTAGTAAAACCAATTAATTCGAGTATGTCAAGGTATCTCAAGGTATGTGGACTCGGAACACTCGGAAACAACTTCCTGTAGATGTGTGTTTTTTACTTTTTCTATGAATTTTGTTGAGTTTCTCACAGAACAGGAAGATAGTTTTTTGTATCTTTTTTTTACACGCTTCCTTAGGTAGGTAGTAGGTTAGCAATTACGGTTCTCATATATATAGAACATAGTTTAGTTTTAGAATTAGATCAAATCATCTCCTGATGATGCTAACATGGTCAGCGAAACGTGCTTCGAGAAATAAAAAAAGGTTATTCGTTATTTAGTGGTTTATTTAGGATTTGTTTTGCAGTCATCAATAGTGAACGCTCTCAGTGAATTTGTAAACATGGAAAAAATTAGTCAGCGTTATGTGATACAATACTTTCATTTGCAAGGTCTCAGCCCAACCGATATTAAAGCGGAGCTAAATTGTACTCTGGGGGAGTTTGCTTCTTCGTTTATAATAGTAAAATATTGGGCGGTAGAGTTTAAACGACGTTGTACGATCTGCCAAGACGAACATCGCAGTGATCGACCAAATGAGGTGACCACGCCAGAAATGGTGAAGAAAATCCACAAAATGGTATTGGATGATCGTCGACTGAAACTGCGTGAGCTAGCAGACATGGTAGGCATTTCAAAAAGTGCTGTACATCGCATATTGACACAATATTTGGACATGAAAAAGCAGTGCGCAAGATGAGTGCCGGGATTACTCACAATGGGGCAAAAACAGCGTCGTGAGGATATTTCAATCGAGTGTTTGGGAAAGATTTACAGGAATAACACTGAATTTTTGCGTCTTCACTTCACACCTGAGACGAAGGAACAGTTAAAACAATGGACTGAAAGGGGAGAAGTTCTAAAGAAGGTGAAGACAGTTCCGTCTACACACAAGGTCATGGCGTCAGTTTTTTGGGATGCGCGTGGGATAATTTTCATTGATTATCTTCAGAAGGGAAAACAATGAACGGCGAGTATTATGCGAACTTATTGCAGCGGGTTGGAGTGATGAAATCAAGAAAAATGCTTCCATTTGGCGAAAAAGAAAGCTTTGTTTCATCAAGACAATGCACCAGTTCACACATCGGTAATCGCGATGGCCAAAATCAATGGGTTAAAGTTCGAATTACTTTCTCATGAACCCTATACGCCAGATTTAGTCTCCTCGGATTACTTTCTGTTTCGAAACTTCCAAAAATGGCTCGGTGGTAAAAGATTTGCCCACAATGAAGAGGTGGAGTCTGCGGTTTATGGCGATTTTGAGGAGCTTGACGGTTCTCACTCTAATGGAAGCTATTGAATATCGCTGGGAAAAGTGCATCGAGTTAAAACGAGACTATGTAGAGAAATAAAGATATTTTTTCCCAAATTTGTTCAGGTTTTTTTTGTTATTTTTTTTTGACTAACCTCGTGTTTGCTCTATTGTCAGTCTGCCGTTGAGTTAGTTCCAGGAAAATCCACTAGATGACATAAGCATTGTGTTTCCGGCAAAATAAGTGACCTTCAACGTTTGAACTAGATTTGAGGTTGGTAGAGTTGAAAATGGTAAACTTTCTCCTCGGTCAGCAAAGTGGCTACACCAAATACAGTTGAACCGCTGAAAGATTACCCATGCGTCATCAGTTTATGCCTATATTGGAGACATTGTCTGAATATGTTCGTTTTATTTTACCGCACGAGGGAGAGAGAGAGATGGAAAATCAATACGTACGTGTTCGGGTATGAATATATTCAAGCAGTACGTTAGGATTGCGTTACAGCGTGGTAGAACGAGAAAGTAAGAAATAATTAAAACGTGTCTGTTCATAACGCCGGTTAAAAGTTCGTCTATTGAATTCGCCAGTTCTGTTTTGCTTGTCATTTGAGTTGTTTTGTTATTGTGTTTCTTAGTGAAATTTTGGGCTGTAAAGTTCAGTTTTACTGTAAAATAAGTTTATATAACTGTTGTTATTGATTATTCTGTTATCGGCAAGTATTTATAAATATTCATAAAGTTTTATTTCTTTCAATAATTTTAACCTAGCCAAAGTCATTTTATTACAAACGTTTAATAAAAATGAAATTTATATTGGCTAATTCTAAAAACACACAACTGTTTCAAAATAATAAGGTAAATGTAGAAGTGCGAACTTTTAAGGTATCTATTTTAAAATATTTTATTAAACATGTCAGGAAAAACTGAAATCGCAAGCCTAACAATTTATGCTCAATGTTTATGAATATTTCGAAATGGAACAATGGAATGGGGGAACTTTAGAGCCTCTTTTAACAATTCAAGAGTTAAAGAATACTTAATTTGATTACCTTTTACATATTTTGCATTATCATATAAATGTATTGGATTTAAATCATAAACATATGTGTCGGTCTTTCGAGTCACCAACCACGTTCATCACGAAAGTTAGCACTAAATTGTTGGGACACTCACTGCGTATCCTGCACTCACTGCGTATCACTGCATTTCAAGCTGTGCCTATTGAAGCAGTTTGTAAAGGTTCTTGATAAGAATGGATCATATATAGGGAAAAATGCCTCAGTTAAATACGGAAAAAAATTAAGCAGGAATATTTGATGGCTCACAAATAATGCCTTCGTAAATTCGATGAATCAGGCTGAGCGAGAAGCCTGGACTTCATGTGTTACCGTTGTCAGAAATTTTCTGGGCTGAAAAGTATGTTGAACTGGTAAACAAGATGCTTAACAGATCCCTTGGGTGTAATATGAGCATTGAAGTGTACTATTTACACAGGCACGTTTTCTACATACACACACACACCGTTTTCCTTAAAATTTAGGAGACAACAGTGAGGAGCAAGGTGAAAGGTCTCACTAACAAGGTGTAAGCCATGGAGGATCGCTAAGGATAAATGGGATACGCATTTAATGACAGATTACTGCTGAAGTTTAAAAAGGGACTGTTGCAAAATGCATTCAAGAATATCACGGAAAAGAAGCTTCTGAGGTATTGAGTGACTAGTTGGTTCCATCGATGATCTTTTCTTTTATCTTTGTATAATATAATAACAAAAATTCCGTGTTTAGTTTTTTATTTGATCTACGAATTTAACTTAAAATAATGTAACGTGTATTTCACTCAAAAGTTTTTTCTTGAAATTTGAGCTCCTAGGAAAAATTAATGCCTTATTTGAATTCAGAGCTCAAATTCGTATGAAATCAGCTCCAAATACCCCGGCATCAAAACAGCTGTTGGCCTGTGTTATCATCTAAGGGGAAGACGAATTTGGAATATTTTCTCGTCGTGTGTTCACACTTTTGTCTATATAGAGATGGACAGTATTGATATTTTCCTCAAAGCTATTTGTACACCCAAGGTATCCTTTTATTGCTTTCAGAAATTATAATTGTGAACTGAGTATTTTAAATCACGCTCTCTTTAAACTCAATGGGATTCACCACTAAACACCAAATTGTTTGTAACTTTTTCATCACGAGTTGATTCAATCTGAATCATCTCCCGATGATTCTAACAAGGTTAGCAAAAAGCGCGTTGAGAAATTAGAAGCAAATTCTCTTGAAGGCTTTTATAGACCCAGAACGGTGTCCACGCAGTGGTTTCTTTAATCGAGGGAACAGGAAAAAGTCACACGGTGTCATCTCTGGTGAATATGGCGCTTGTGGAAACGTGTTTGTTTGATTTTTAACGACTAATTTATGAACGGCTAATACGTTATCGTGATTATGTAAAAATCATGAATGGTTTTGAGACAATTCTAGACATTTTTTTTCACGCAAATGGCGCATAGTGCTTAAATACTATTTTGGTAATGTTTTTATTATTGATTTGTGTGGGAGGTCTTCCTGAACGAGGTACATTTAATTACATTTTGCACGGGAACAACAGCCAAATTTACTGTTGGAAGTTTGTAAAAGAACCGGGTTTCACAACTAAAGAGTACTTTAAAGCAAGGCCTGGTCTTATTCGTGAAATATTCATCAAACTCTTGAGCATATCTAAACATGACTAGTTAACAAATTCGATGGCATTACCGCAACTCCTCTATCCCCACCACACTTAAAACTTTCGCATCCCCACTTCGCTCCTTTTAGGAGGAATAAATTGGGGTTTGTATAAACGCTAAATAAACACCTCAATAAATAACCAGGTTTATGTTACGGTTCATTAGCGAGGGGACCTGGCCCGTAGAATAGAGAAAAAGGGTGAGGGAACCGGTAAGGGAGGGGTTCACCGACAATTACCCCCCAGCCCCTTTGCCGCTACTGCCGCCCCTCGGAAAATATTTTATTTCGTTTCTCGTTCCTTCGAATTAAATTATTTTGTCTGTAAATCAGCGAACGGATCATTTGTTCTTATTAATTTGACGGTTTGTGAAGAAAATGGAGTGAATAGAGGCCGGTTCTTGAATGCTTCAGGTTGATTCTATAGAAGTAAAGTTTGATATTTTCGGTAATTGGATTATAAAATAAAGACATGAGCTTTTAGTGATGAGTTAAAAGTAGAACTAGTCAACAAATCTGATGGTATTACCGCAGCTTTAGCGCAGCTATCTTCATCACATCCTATCTTCATCACGTCCTTTTCTATCTCATTGGATTCCGTCAAATTAAAAAAAAAACTTTTATATAAATAATTTATTTATTATAAGACGATATATATATATATATATATATATATATATATATATATATATATATATATATATATATATATATATATATATATATATATATATATATATATATATGTATGTATACATCTATATATATATATATACCAGGTGTCCCATTAAAGATGGATCGCGGCCGTATCTTGAAATCTATTTATCCCACAGCTTTGCGGAAAAAAATATTATACTAAAACTGACTGTGAGAAATTCACCAAAAATATTTTTAAGCTTCTAAAACGACCGCAAGAGGGCGTGACGAGCTAAACATTTTTAAAAATAATTTTTTTTGTGTATTTTCAAGTGTTAACCGAGTAAGAACAATTTCCAGTTATAATTAGCAAACGGTCTCCTACAACTTTTTTTTATGACATTTTGTCGTAACTTCGCGAATAAAGAAGTGGGGGGGGGAGTTTTACCTATTGCGATAAAAAGTCGTCTAATGTCCGTTTACCTTAACCAATTTTCCTGAATTTAGATTCATTTAAAAGGTAATTGCTGGGACAATCGGATAATCTGGGAGATACATTATTTAGTTTATAAATGAAACCGCGAGGTGGCGTTACATTCAACAATAGTTTTTTTGAAGTTTTGTTCAGTTTTTTCAAATGGAATGGTACAGCTTTTACTACATGACAAGAAAGACAATTTAAAGAGGAATCATCCAGTGAAAACCCGAAATCGATATCTCTGACATGTCAAGAGATATTTCGATTTTTCTGAAAAAATCAGTTAGTTTTAATTTTTACCGTAATATTAAGTTAAAAATTGGTCTTAATATGGTACAGCTTTTATTACATGGCTAGAAAGGTAATTTAACGAGGAATCATCCAGTGAAAACCCGAAATCGATATCTCTGACATGTCAAGAGATATTTCGATTTTTCTGAAAAATATCAGTTATTATTTCACTACTACCTGCATTAAGTTAAAAAAATATTAACCTAATGTTTGCCTTCCTTCACACTTTACGAAAAAGTTGTAGGAGACAGTTTGCTAATTATAACTGAGAATTTTTCTTACTCGGTTAACACTTGAAAATACACAAAAACATGATTTTTAAAAATGCTTAGCTCGTCACGCCCTCTTGCGGTTGTTTTAGAAGCTTAAAAATATTTTTGGTAAATTTCTAATGATCATTTTTAGTACAATTGTTTTTTCCCCAAAGCTGTGGGATAAATAGTTTTCAAGATACGGCCACAATCCATCCTTAATGGGACACCTGGTATATATATATATATATATATATATATATATATATATATATATATATATATATATATATATATATATATATATATATATATATATATATATATATATACATACGGGGAATCAAATATTAACCGCAATTGTTTTATTTATGTTTATTATTAGGGGGCCAACATGTAATCAAAATTTCTTCGATGAGCTCATTCACAGTCAGTTTGTGTCGAGACAAGGCCCAACAAATACGGAAGTTTTGTTGTTACGTTCAAGCTTGGTTCTATATTTTATTTTTCGGTAAAAAAGTTTTTGTTCTAACAACGAGGAAAGATGTGAAGGCCAACACTAGAAAAAGAACACTTACGTTATTGTATGCTATTTTTGTTCGATCAAAGAATGAAGGCAGAATTAAAAATGGAAATAGGAATCTCAAAAATGCCGCACGAAAAGGACGATCCCAAAAATTAGATGATGATATCTTGAAGGTTATGGTGGATTCATATCGATGATGGTCAGACCGATACAGCCACAATGAGTGGTTCATAATGCACATACAGAGTGCACTTTGAACAACTCAAGCGAATGAAGCAAAAGCTTATAAAACGATCTGTTTTGGTCAATAACAAAAAAATGATACTTTAACACGATAACGCGAGGCCTCACGATGCGAAATTAACACCGGAAAAAATAAGGGAGCTTAGATTGGAACTTTTACCTCATCCACCCTATTCACAAGATCTCGCGTCGTCAGATTATTACCTTTTCAGATCGTTACAGCATACATTAAAGCATAAAGGTAAAAAAATTAGCAATGTTGTAGAAGTAAAAACGCACTTCAATGAAAAATCGAAAGACTTTTTTAAAAAGGGAATAGAACAACTGCCTTTACGCTGGCAAAAAGTGTTAGAAAATGATAAAAATGATTTTGTTGGCTAGTATTTCAGATTTCTTTAATAAATAAATATTTTTCGCCAGCAACAAACATTTTTTATTACTTTTCGGTCCCCCTGATATTTATAAAATAATACAAAAAAACTATTTTTCATTTTTCGACATAGTTCCCCCCACGCTCTGCCCATTTTTCCCGGCGGTTTGGAAGTTTCTGAATTCCTTGCTCGTAAAAAATTTGAGATCGAGTCATCGGCCAATAGCGCACGAAGTCCTCAACATCTTGATCTTTTTCGAATCGTACCCCTCCAAGTGCATCTTAAAGGGCGCAAACAAAAAATAATCACAGGGTGACAAATCTGGGCTCTATGGAGGGTGTTCAAGGGTTTTCAAATGCATATTCTCCAGTTTTTCCTTCGTCAAAACCGCCATATGTGGCCTGGCCTTGTCATGGAGGAAGATGTCACTGATGGGGACTCCGCGTCATTTGCTCATTATAACTGTAAGCGGATTTTGTTGCCTCTAACAGCTGGCAGTGGTAGGCAGCATTAACTATACGTTGACCATGCTGAAAATCAATCAGCAAAACTCCCTTCAAGTCAAAAAAATAGCCGCGAGAACCTTATCGGCTGAGAGACGGATTTTGGCCTTTACAGGGCAAGTTTCGTCTTTCATTCGCCATTCTTTATTCGTAATTTTTGATTCTGGAGTGCAATAATACACCCACGTTTCATCATGTGCCGATACGCTTCAAAAAAAGTCTTTCCTTCCTGCCGAAATTGATTCAGAAGTCTCTTACTGATTTCCAATCGGATATTTTTTTGATTTTCGGTCAACAACTTCGGAACCCATTCGGGCGCAGATTTTATTGAAGCCAAGATAATTTTCTATGGTTGTTTGATCACTTTCAAAGCTAATACCCACCTTTAAAGCGATTTTATTAATAGTCGCCATTCACCTTCAATAAGGTCGCAACCTGTACCAATGTCGTCAGCAGTGACATTTGACCTGGGACGTCGATTATGACTTACATTTGCCACACTTTTTCGTCCACTCTTAAACTTCTTTTTCCCAGACTGAACCTTCAACCGAGTTAATATTTCGGATGGTTTAAAGTCTTCCTTGGTTAAAAACTTTATTATAAACCCGTTGGACAACGAGCGGTGGAACCCGTTGCTCACTGATGACTGTACTGGCAAAAGAACTGAGTGAAACAGCTCAACGAGCAGTTCCCCACTCCACTGCAATGACTTACACTGACAGCACGTTCATGATCGGAAAGTATATATATATATATATATATATATATATATATATATATATATATATATATATATATATATATATATATATATATTTATTTTTTTTGACTTTGAAGATTCAATGAAGATTAGATTAGATTTGCAGATTATATCGTTCTTCTTTCACAAGACTCAGAGGAGCTGCAAAGACACATATAAGAGACACATATAAGGAGAATCATTTGGCTTGAAGATAAATCAGAAGAAGAGTCATGTCATGTTCAATATAGTTGCTGAGGACAACAGAATTTCTATTTTAGGAAAGGATTTGGAAGTTGTGGATTACAACATATATCTTGAGCAGAGGATTTCAATGGAAGGGGGTACTGCCCGAGAGGTGTAGCGACGTGTTAAATGTTACTGGCGGATATTTGGCAGGCTCAACATAGTATTCAAGGACAAACTACCACTTTACCTGAAAAGAAAAGTCTTTGATCTGTGTGTCCTGCTCGTTATGACATACGGAAGTGAAACCTCGACACTCACATCGCATTCAGTTTAAAAACTTCGGGTAGTACAGAGGCATGTAAAGATGAATGCCTGGCATTACATGGCGGGATAGAAAGTCCTGCACATGAATTAGAGAACAATCGAAAGTGAATGACATAAATCGAAGAGTAAATTAATTAAAAGGGAGATGGGCCGACCCTGTAGCGACGCGATGGGATGAAAGATTCACCAAGGCGAACCTAGACTGGATACCGCTTGAGCGCAAATGTTCACCGAGAAGACTGAAAATACGATGGACTGATGACATTATTAAGTATATGGAGCAGAATAATAGAAGAAAGTTCAGGACTGCGAGGGTTGGATATGAATTAAGTTCTTTTCCGGAAGTACGTCCTGTTGTCGAATTGGTCTCTGTCGGGAGCTTACTTGCTTCGGTGCCTACGGTCACGAGGTTCGTGACTTGCTGAAAGAAAAGCCAGTCAGACTAGTCAGAAAGAAAGTTACGGACCCCTCAACAGCAAGCACCGCTCTTTCTGACTTTTCTGTTCTGTCCGATTAGTATATAAATTTGTTGCATTAGTTGCATTATTATCGTTTCATAGTTTTGTATGCCAGTTTCCGATTATACTTTTTCTACATTTGTGCCTACATCTTCTTAAAACTTCATTAATAATTACCAAAACTATAAGACAACTAAGTTCTGCTTTAAATCAATTTTTATTTAGAATTCTGTTATGAAATCTGATCTATGTATATATATATATATATATATATATATATATATATATATATATATATATATATATATATATATATATATATATATATGGACAGCGTCCAATAAGACAGCAGTGGCTGAGTGTCAGATACACCCGATTGTTGGGTTCCACAATGTCATGTTCCACATGAAATTGTGGACACACCAACAGAGGGTGGGGCTCCCTCCCGGTCAAGCAACTAACCAGTGCTCATGTATATATATATATATATATATATATATATATATATATATATATATATATATATATATATGTGAAGAACCTAGGGTTTCAGGAGCTTTCTATCGGAGTGTGCGCTTTGTGATTCTTTTGGTTTAGTGTGATTCCCTGTGATATTCCAGCGTTTCTTAGTTTTTCAATAATTGAGCATCTTCACGTCTGAGCAAGTCTTCCCACTTTCCTTAATTTCTGGGTGTTTCAATATAAAGCTAATTTTGAAATAATGAGAAATGAGTATAAAAACCAGTGTTCGCCGATTTTCTTCTCCTTCATGTCTTGAAGTTTCCAGTGTTTGAGGAAAAATGGGATACAAGGAAGCAAACATTTTCTTACGTTGGTCTGGGTATTTTTTTGGAAGATATTCGAGTTGGAATAAGATGTTCTCAGCGCAAAACAAACTGTGTACCATCCAGACTTGATTTTGAGAAAAACTTTTAGAGCATACAAGGGGTATTCTCCGGTACTCAATATTCTTTTTGGGGTGGTGTTTCTTTGGGGCCATCCATAAAATATATCCACAAAAAAAATTCATGTCACTGTGTTAAGTGTGCTCAAAGATCGACTTCACCAGTGTAACTGAGATAGACAGATGTGATAGAGTAAGGTAGATAGTGACGCTGTTCGACGACGAGTTTGAGAGAGACACATTGACATTCAACTTTTAGAGTGAGCGAGATGGATAATGACGCCGATGCTCAATAGTTACTTATTGCTTTTTTATCATTTAGTACGCTACGTTCCTTCGTTTACTGGGCATCTTCTCGTAATCGTGTGACTTTGGTACTGACGATTTTGGCTTGTGTTACCATGGACTTGATATTGAATTTGTGCTAATGATTTTGGCTTGTGTTACCCTGGACTTGATATTGCGTTTGTGCTGACGACTTTGACTTTGTTTCCCTGAACTTAATTTGTGTTGTGTATACAGTGTTAGTTGGTATTTAGCAATACTAATACGTTTTGCGACACGCCATATCTATCACACCGGAAGAATATGCGAACATGCATCTTATTTATGGTGAATGCTGTTGTAATGCCTCTGCCGTAGCCAGATCACTACGTGTTCACATGTCATACTCCCAAGGACGATTGCTTAGTGGTCGTTCGGCCGGTGGGAGACCTCGAGAACACGAAGACGATGCAGTTTTAAATGAAATCGAAAGAAATACTGCAATACCGAAACATATTGCACATCGAATTTTAAAACGATACGAATATCACTCGTATCATGTGCAACGTGTACAAAGTTTGCTATCTCGTGACCACACTTCTAGAATCGATTTTTGCAGAACAATGTTGACGAGAAAACATGAAGATCTGTAATTTGTAAACTAAATTTTATGGACTGACGAATCGAAGTTTAAAAAAAACGGTTATTTAAATTTGTATAACTTAAATAGTTGGCACACGGAAAACCCGCATTTAACGCATGAAGACGGGTCCCAGTATCAATTTAAAGTTAACATGTGGACCAGAATTTGAAAAAGACAAACAATTGGACTATTTAAGGTGCCTGAAACTTTCAATGGCGCCAACTACTTTGGATTTTCTCTAAAACGATTTGCAGACTTTATTAGAAGATGTACCACTCAATATCTACAGAGAAATGTAGTTTCAACAAAATGGTTGCCCAGAGCATTATGCTCGTCCTATACAGGATTATTTGAACAGGGAGTATACCCAAAGGGGGATTGGGTCAATTGAGTGGCCTCCTGATTCTCCGGACATAAAACCCCTTGATTTTTTTTACATAAAAGAAAAAGTGTGTTCAGAACCAATGACTGGTGAAAAGATCTTTTCTGAGGCGATGCAGAGCATGTATTCGTGCCGAACGTAAAACAATTTGAGGATTTGCTTGAGTTTTATCGAAAAATATTGCGATAAATAAAAATATTACAATAATTCCTTTCATTTCATTTTGATTAAGTTTTATCTTAATAAAATAATAGACCAATTATTAATTTGAGTCACACATTACCTTTGGGTTGAGTTTTTTTTTGAAATAAGGTTCTTTTGCAAAAAAAAGCAATAATATTTTTTGTGGAAAGAAAAATGCCAATTTTTATATCATTTTGTAATTTTCACTAAAAGGGCCATCTTAAAGTTGAATGTCAATCTTTCTCTCCCCAATTCCGTCGTCAAACAGCGACACTATCTATCTCACTCTGTCCCCACATCATCTGTCCATCTCACTTATACTGCTGTAGTCCATTTTTGAGCACACAAAAGTATTTTTTATCAGGGTATGATTTTTTTGAAATGTGGTTCTTTGGCAAAAAATAAGCAATAATATTTTTGTGGAAAGTGCCAATTGTTGTACCATTTTGAAATTTTGACTAAATGGGCCATCTTTTGATATAACTGGCCCAGGGTAGTGTAATACATTTTTTTTTAAAAAGATGAAGTGTCAAAGTTAGCTGACATAATTTTTTAAACTACGACTCAACGAAACTTTTTTGTACTAAATTAACAACGTTCATTATATAGGATCACGTTATAAAAATATCACTGAAAAATTGGGAAATTTGTGGTCACAGTTCACATCCCTATTATCACTGGAAATGGTGACATGGATTTTTTTTCTTATTTTTGCCACTGGTATAACCTGGCTTTTCGCCCGGCATCCACTTGACGTTGTGTTTCGGGACATCCTATATATATATATATATATATATATATATATATATATATATATATATATATATATATATATATATATATATATATTCTAATATTCTCTTAATGAATCTACAGGAATCTCATCAGGACCCTTAGTTTTGTAGCATTCGCAGATCTTATGTCATGTACCACCCCATACATAAAAACTCCCTTATTGCAGCCCCTCTCTATTTTAAAATTTCCATCTTGCTGTCGACTTGTGACAACTTTGCTTGTAACTTGCTTACAGCTCTTGAGATAACGGTTTCTTTTAAAATTGAATCAATAAAAATATTGTTTTGGTATTTGGCGTAATCTGATTGAGAGTGTAAAAACATACCTTCTAATGGAAGTGTGTAGGAGTATACCCTTACATTTTCTCCCCTTTTTAATTTCCCGAGTTTCGTGCGCGGAGCTTAATGTTATTTTATAAATTTGCATTGCATATGGAACTGAAAGGATGTGAGGGTTATGCGAAAAAGCCGAGAGTCGGTGAAATGGACGTCTAATTTGAAAAATTTTCCCGATTTTTTGCGTGGAAGGAAAGAGAAAAAATACAGATATAAAAAACGCTGATACCGTGATTTCAAAGCACGAACCTGATGCAAAATTAGACCTATTAAAATTAATTTTGACGTTCGGAGTGCTCTTCTTCGAAAACAAAACTGATTTTTGTTATTTCAGTTAAAAACAGTATCACTCTGGTTGTTATAGAAAAAAAAATCTGCCAAAAACCGTACATATTAGGTCCTAAAATTAATTCTCGGCACTTTGTGACTACCACTAGCATTTATTTATGAAAAAAGTAAGACAAATTTCATTTTGAAACTTACTTTCTATACAGTTTTTTCTCTTTTTAGGCAACTGTCGATATACACAGTGATGTAATATCGAAATTACGTTACTTTAAGACCTTCACATAGTGTCTTTCTTATGTTAAAGGATAGTATATCTCAAGCAGAGTACAAAAGTTTTAAGCTAGCATAACTTTGCCTTTTTAAATAAGTTATATGATCACAAAAACCTTTCGTCAACAAATAGACCCAAAATTTATGCGTTATTTACAATTTGGATTTTTTGAGGATTAATGTACAGACTTATTTTGAGAACACAGAAACTGCATTTTCTTATTTGAGCTAAATATTATAGCTTTAGATTTGAAAGGGTTCAAATGTAGGCAATGCTTTGCAGATAATGCAGAAATTTTGCAAATATTTTTATTAATAGTTTTGGCTGTACGCTCATAATCATCGCACACGAACTCCTTGTACGGCTGTGTGTCATCCACAAAAAATGTGGATTTACAATAACTGCCTGTAAATCGAGGGTGTAAATTAAGAAAAGCAACGGACCCAATACGGATCCTTGACGTACACCAGAACTTTTATTCATGTTTGAAGATAGCAGGTTATTTAAAAATGTTCTTTGAGTACGATTACTCAAGTATATATGAAGAAAATTAAGTGAAGTTTCGTTAAAGCCAAGATATTCACATTTAGCAATCAGTAGAGCATGATTAACTATATCAAATGCCTTACTAAAATCCAACAAAACAAGATCGGTCTTTTTCATCATCCATAGAACGACAAACATTATCACATAGAGAAAGCAAGGAAGTTTTCGTACTATAGTCCTTTCTAAAACCAAATTGAGTAGCAGAAAGTATATTAGTATTAGTTAAATACTCATTAATTTGGTTATACACGTTACACACGCCTACAGAACTTTGACAAAGTCGACAACAAGCTTATTGGCCGTAGATCCTCAAGCTCAGACGGATTAGATTTTTAGGAAGGTGAATTACAAGAGCCTCTTGCCACATTGAAGGGAAAAAGCCACACACCAAACAACAGTTTATGATATGACATAAATACTTGTCAATAGTAGGCATACATAATTTTATCAGCTGCAGAGTCAAACAAATATATATATATATATATATATATATATATATATATATATATATATATATATATATATATATATATATATACATAAACGTTGCTTCGTCTGTAAACAATGTTTTTTTAAGAACATGGGGTCCATATTTTGCTGGGTACGACAGAAATGAGCAAATTCAAGTCTAGCTGGCAAATGAGCTTCCAATAGATTCTGCACACTCGTGAAGTGAAACGGTTACAGTCCCTCCTCGTGAACAATTTTACAAACGGTGGACTTGCCTGCCACAACTCCAGCAATGCGTTTTGTACTTACTTCAGGATTTTCGGTTACGCGAACCACAATTTCTTCTTCCTGGTAGGTGGTTAGAGTCTTCGGACGACCTACGGAATCTCGTTTCGAATGACAAGAACCTGTTTTACCCAGTCTGTCGTAGAGATCTTTGGAAATCTTAAAATCCGGCTGTCCTCGTCATGGATACGTTTCCAAATATCTTCGATGAGACCGGCGTCCATTAAAATGTTCCTGCGCATATATGCCTATCATATATTGCATCTCTTCAATAGAAAACAATTTATGTATGGGCATTTTGTTCTTGACTTAAGTGAAAATCTTTCAAAAACTATTTTACTATAGTCTATTAAAATTATTATTATTATTATTTAAAATTATTATAACTATTTAAATACTCATAATATTAAAAATCAAAAATCAATGCAAAAGTTGCCTTGATGTATTTGTTTTAATCATAGCCTACCTACTTTAAGAAAAGTGTTTCATTTCAAAAGCTCAATTTAAAAGAGCGCAATGAACAATTTAAACGCAGATATCTACTAAAACGGTAACTCGGAGCGATATTTGCAAGGTATACCTTATTTACGTAAAAAAGATGGACAAAACAATATTTTCATTAAAAATGCGAATATACTAAGGCGCAAAAAAGTTGTGACCTTTCAAACGTAGAAAAGTGCGCCCTCTACAATCTACATACAAATTTTCGAGACATTTATCTTTCTTAAAAAACCCCCCAGATATTTCGACTGGCTTAAAAGTGAAATTAAAGGCATCATCAAAGGCAAATTTAGAGTAGTAGTTGATGGATTGCTTGACTCTACATTTTTTTAATAAAAAGTTTCCTTGAAACATGTATCCAAAATTCAACTATTTCCGCGAAAAACTTTATTTTATTTTGCCAAAGTTGTCGATTGTTAGAAAACTTCAATTTTTTTGTTTCAATCATTTCATAGACAGTTATTCCATACGTTTCAGCATAAATCTGGTTTGTTTTTTTACAGGAAAAAGAAAAAGTTACCCATTAATGTTGTTTAATGTCAAAGTTGAAATTACCAGCCTAATTACCATTAATTTTTCAGACTAGAATACGTTTAAAACTGTTGCATTACATTAAGAAACTGGTGATTAGTTGTTTTATTAATTTAAATGTTCACGTCAAATGTCCACCATTTGATTCTATCTAATCCTGCCACCGTTCTACCCATCACTCTATATTTCTATTCGGGCATATCCGTAAATAAGAATTATATCGTGATATTCGCGTATAGAAAACAATTTTGGTTTTAAATGGAATTTAAATACACACACTGAAATAATTTTCGTCCCAACACCCTTTGCCATGCGGGTGATCTTAATTAGTTAAAGCGACGTTGTCACTTTAATTTTTTTGTTTTATTCTGGCTGAATTGGCTAGATTTGGCTGATTTTTAATTTAAGGGGGAATCTACTGTGAAAATAAAAAAAAAAAATTCATTTATTGAAAGTATATATTTTCAAAAATATGTAGGTTAAATTTTAAATTAAAATTCCGAGAATTGACTGAGTTACAGTCACTTTATTTAGAGCAGTTAGCGCGATCGTCCCTGCCAGACGCTCTACGTAGACACTCAGTCCTCTACATTAGACATCAGGCATTATAAAGTAATGTCTGAATGATTGTGGTTTGTTATATATATATATATATATATATATATATATATATATATATATATATATATATATATATATATATATATATATATATATATATATATATATATATATATCTATGTTTATTTATATATATATATATATATATATATATATATATATATATATATATATATATATATATATATATATATATATATATATTTTTTTTTTTTCTTTATTTGGGTTTTTCGCCACGATCCAAAACTCAAAAAATATCAAAAATATCTGTTCTTATGTAAATAAAGAATCACTGGATAAAAACAGAAAACCAAACGGAAACAAATTTCTCGGTGATTCTTTTTTGAAATAAATTTGCCTAAGGAACAACATTTTAAGAATATAAAAATTTTCTAAAAAAATATAAAAACTTTTAACGTTAACGTTTCGGGAAGTATTCTCCTCCCGTTTTCAAAACGAATCTAAAAATAAATATATTAATTTATATAAATTCTGAAAAGATAGATTATATTAAAACCATTGACATACACAAAAAATATATTTACTTCTTTTCGAATTTATATAAATTAATATAATTAATTTTAAAATTCGTTTTGAAAACGGGAGGAGAATACTTCCCGAAACGTTAACGTTAAAAGTTTGTATATTTTTTTAGAACATTTTTATATTTTTAAAAGTTTGTTCGTTAGGCAAATTTATTACAAAAAAGGATGTTTCCGTTTGGCTTTTTGTTTTTACCCAGTGATTCTTTATTTACATAAGAACAGATATTTTTGATGTTTTTTGAGTTTTAGATCGTGGCGAAAGACCAGAATAAAGCAAAAAAAATATATCAGACATTATTGCATTGTGAAATATATTTTGTTATAGGTGTTCGGTTTCTTCCGACTCTACTGTATATTTACTATTTGTAATAAATAATTCTTTACTTAAAAAGTTGGTTTCAACTTTTTCAATTTATTAGTGTGGCAAATATCACCGAAATCAAATTCTAGTGGTTTCATTATTGTTGAAATAGCCTTGTTTATTTCAACAATAACATTCAATGAAGGAGCACAGGCCTTATTAAAAATTGTGATGTTAATGGGTATGAAAGTTGGATTGACACTCCACTCGTTTTTTTCGAAAAAGACATGAAGCTGGTGAAAAACTGCTAAGAACTTGATGCAAAAGATCCATAAAAAAAACTAAAAAACTAAACGAAAACTTATCGGCCCATTTTCAATTTTTTTAAGTGTTTGTAATCACAGTGGCTAAGTCTGTACGGAAAAACCGGTTTTTAAACTTTTAAAAATTACTATTTTTATAAACTGTTTGAATAAAAAAAGGAGCATCAAAAAAAAAAATCAGTTGCTATTTTGTAAATAATCAAATAAAAAAAACGACTACCCATAACAATAGCTACATTCATTTAAATTCTGATATATTTTTTTTTTATTTTCAGATAACTCTTCACTAAGATATCAATGCCACAATGGAGGGGGAATTTGTTTATCAGTTGTTAAATCAAGGTTCATGTTCATTTTAAATCAAAATTTATATAGAACAAGTTTAATGTATAGTTAATAAAGTAACAACAATCTGATCCCTTTATTAATTAGTTCTCTGTGAAAATAAATGTTGAAAATAGGTTATTTTTCGGATGTCGCAGTGGATTTCCCCCTTAAAAAAATTGTTTTAACAATGTTCATTAGTTAAGTTGTAGTTTATCCGTTAAATAATACCCAATTATTATTTGCCAAATATGCTTTTACATATATTTGTTTAAAATGATAATTATTATCGTAGCTTTTCGATTGGCGATTTAATAACTTGGCAACTTTTTCGTGGATACCCTTAGGCTTTTGACTCTGGTTGTGAGGAACTTTTTCTTTCAAATTATATGAAAAATCGTTGTTTAAATTTACGAACGTTATTTCGCTTACACCCTGTATAATATTTACTGAAAGGCTCTTTTAGTTTATTCACCATAAACTAGATAAACAATAGAAAAATAACACTAAACTCAGCCATTCATATGGAAACGTATCACCATTTGTCACTGTCAATTCTTCTTTCTTAACGTAAAATTACGGCGCCGTAAGTAAAACCCCAAAACTAACCCCTGCTAAAAACCTCGAACGCGTATTTTTCTCTCTAGCATAACATTACAGGGACCATTTTTCATCTTCCAACGTCCTAAATAACCTGGAATTATTTTTCCGCGTAACCCCTTCGCACCCTGCCCTCACCTAAATGGACGCTAAATCACGGCGACGGGGCATTTCTAATATGAAACGCCCCAGAACCGAGAAAAAGAAGAAGAAAAAACAACCGCGAATCGCCCGGTTGCCAAATGTCCCTGCGCGTATCTCGTAATTGCGTCAATATGTTTCAGTTTAGAGTCGATCCTGTTCGTAGCCCGAAGCGCCGAGGCTTATTAGATTAGAAAGCTCGCAATTGAAGCTTTTACTTTTCATTTTCTTACCGTTAAACGGGACAAATATTTTTATTCTAAAGCGTGAATATACAGGAAGCTTTAATAAAACTTCTATTGACCTAGTTTTTTACCTTTTTAAATAGATTAAATAAGCATTCAATATTTTAAACTCAAAATTAAAGTATATTACTGTTTCTGATCAATAGATGGCGGAAACCCCAGAAAATTCCAAAGAAAAAGAACTCTACAACATCAATTGCAATAATTATAAGGGAATAACACCAGGAACACACCAGGAAAGGTTATTACTATAAGGTGTCTCATGAGAAAATTTCTATTTCATTGGTTGGCTGCGCAAACGCAAAAGTAAGGGGCGCGGGGCGTATGTCAATCGATAGCGCCGCGTTTAGGAATTTAGTTGGTATGAAGCGTCGTTCGGGAGCAAACCGTGCGGTGCGTGTGCGAGAATTTTACAAAATTTTCATCTCAACGCTCATTTCCATCTCAACGGTCATGTAAATAAGCAGAACTGCCGTTAATTGAGTGCAACGAACGGGAAATACAAGCAGCAAAAACCCCCACATTTGCCTAAGGTCACTATATGGGCTGCAATGTCAGAGCGGGGAATAATCGGCCCGTAATTTTTTTAAGATTTTTTGAAGAGGACGCGCAGTTACCGTTAATTCAGAGCCTTATTTGACAATTTTTTGGCATCTGAACTGCAAAACTTTTCTGGTTCGAAACAAAGAACATGGATTCAGCAGGACGGAGCAACGTCACACATTTCCAACACGTCTCTGCCACGAGTTCGTGATATTTTCCCAAACTAATTGATCTCCAGGAGAGATGACGTGAATTGGCCTCCACATAGCCCTGATTTGAGCCCTATGGACTTTTTCTTGTGGGACTATCTAAAATCGAAAGTTTACAATAAACCGGGTCCTTTGGTGGCAACCTTTCCAGAGATTATGTGCCGAGCCGTTCTAAGTAATTTTGCTGTTCGTTTAGATGAGTCACATATTTAAAAAGTAATTTTCTAATATGTGAATTTCAATAATTAATTATAAGTTCAGTGAACTGAACAGCCGGCATCGGATGAGTGTCCCGTTATAGCTATCTTCATTTTCCGCGGAATAATTCCAGATAGAAGCCTAATACTGCTGCATGTTTTTTCGTGATGGTAAATCATTTGGTGGTGCAAGCTTATTAGATGTTAACCTCTTGTAAAAGCTTTTTTCATTGCTGTTAAATAATTTATTCTGTTGGAAGCGTCTCGCTCTAGCTCTATATCTTTTTAATCGGTTTGATAGAGCAAATATTTTTTGTTTCAAGTAGCCCAAGTGTTCCTCGATGACCTGGCTGTCTTGGGTTGGAAGCCCGCAGTGAGATACCTTTTGCTATATAAGCAACGTTTTTCTTGTGACGTTTGGTAGGATTATTTTTAGAAAATAAGTATTATTGAATTACTCCTACGTCTTTTACGTCCTACCTCTTAAATTTTTCAATTTTATTTATAAAGGGTTTTTTTCCAAGGAGGCTTTCTTTTCTTTCTTGTTCTTTGTGTACATGTCGGTAATTTGATTTCACCCTTCATGCAGACTCCCCATGCTGCACAATACATCCTCTGACAAGTTTCTTCTAGTGTATGGTTATCTCTTAAAATGATTGAAAGGTTTCTGTTGGCTGCATCGATTAGTTTTTCAATTCTGCCTAGGTTCGTTCGAATTATCAACCTCATCTCTGCATCAATATCTGAGTTTCCATTAAATGGAGTTGCTTCCATTATCTCTCGTTCATTTATTGGTTGTGGTTCACTTTTTTCGATCTGTTCTACAGGTTGACTGTCTAAATTAACTTCTTGTCTAACTCCTCGTTTTAGGACATCAATTTCTGCGTCCGATATGGCATTTCTTCTTAAAATCGATCTGAAAGCCTTTGCGAATCAGGGTTAATAGACGTTTTTTCTTATTGCCGTTCATCTTTTATATTTTGACCGTGATAAATCCGTTTCGACAATAGTAACCCGGTAGTATACCCTAAGTAGTGTTAAACCGAGCTGTAGATTCCAGCGCATATGCCTTCCGGGTTCAGATATAGTAGCGGGAACATCCTTATAGGGCTCCAAGCTTGAGCCTTACTGCTTGAGACATCCGAGGCGGTCCTTTTTCGGTAGGAACGTTTGGAACTACATCCGGAGGGTTGTTGGCCCTAGCGGAGAGGATTAAAGTAGGCGGGATTACTACAGCCGCGGCTTAAAAGCCCTTCATCCGTGGAATTCAATTTATCTCACTTCTCCGATGAGACCTGTCCAGCATGGTTATACCTTTTTTGTGTATGTCAATGATACTTACATTGACAATTAATTATTTACCTACCTAGGTATACCCTCCCTCATCCTTGAAGTACACAATCCCCTGAACCACGGCAAGGTTAGATCCCGATTAGGGAATCAATCATTTATTATTAAGTTTTATTATTATGATTATTATATTATTAAGTTTAAATGATAGTGACACACAGAATGAAGTTCATTTGGACAACTCCATATTTTCCTGAAATAGCATTATGTAACTTTTACTTTCTTGTCTTCTAGATAGTTCTACATACAATAAAAGATAATTCGACGGGAATCTTAAAGGCTTAGAATAAAATTTACTATAAAAATGCTTGAAAGATTGGAAAAAAACATAAATATTCTTATTTTTACATGGACAAAGTATTTTTTAAAGGTGACGAAATAAATTTGGTTGAATAAATACGTTGCATTATCCTCATCGTTAAAATAAGATAAAATTACTTACAAACAACGTTAAGTTTAAAAGAGTCTTCTTTGCCACCGTCAGGCAGCTTTGGATTTTCTCCGATACATTTTAAAATTGTACCGTCATCTTCAGGTACCGGGGAGAAGGTGACTGAATTTAAAACCAAAGTATCGTTGGTGCCTTCCTCCAAGAACTAAAACAATAATTTTACTTGTTATTTAAATATTATTCCAATAAAACTAAATGTGTTGGTTTGTCACCTTTCCCCGCAAGAATGGACGGTTTTCTCGCATCCAGTGAATGACTGCTTTCGGTCTGGAACCAAAAACCTCACAATGTATGGTAATTTCTTCGTTGGCTATCAGTTGTCTTGGTTTCATGGGAATTATGACACCCAATGGACGTACTATAACAAAAGTTAAATTAGTCTGAGTTGCACTTACAGTTAGTTATCAGGAAAGAGGGTCATGCTTTTTTTGACGTTAAGTGTTGAATTGCAGATGAATTTGTTATTTTTCTGTTTTCTGTTCTGTTATTAAAAATTATAAAAAACTCGTTTTCTAACATAATAGTATGTAAGCCTTTTCTTAGCCCTGTTTGAATTTAAGCTTTTAACAACTAGAATAGTCGGATAATAGTTATAATAAGTCTTTCATTTTTTGAATATTTATGACTTCTATATGATAATATGCGGTATTTGTTGCAAGTGGAATTCTAATAGTGCTTGTCCTGTGGAACAAGGCACTCGGGTCGAATATACTTAATGATGTCATCAGTCCATCGTGCTTTCGGTCTACTTCGTGGATGTTTGCGATCAAACGGTATCCAATCCAGGATTGCCTTGGTCCATCTGTCGTCCCATCGCCTCGCTATATGTCCTGCCCATCTCCATTTCAATTGCTTTACTCTTCCAATGATGTCATATACTTGCGTTTGTTCCCTGATCCATGTGCAGGGTTTTCTGTCTCGTCTTGTAATGTCAAAAATACAACTTTCCATTTCTCTCTGTGCTACCCGAAGTTTTTGAATTGATTGCGATGTAAGTATCCAGGTTTCACTTCCGTATGTCATAATGGTCGGGACGCACTGATCGAAGACCATTTTTTCAGGCAAAGTGGGAGTTTGCTCTTAAACACTATGTTGAGCCTACCAAATGCCTGCCAGCTATATTTAACACGCTGTTCCACCTTCCGGGTGTTATCTCCCTCCCTTGAAATCCTCTGCCCGAGATATTTAAAGTGGTCCACAGTCTCCAAATCCCTTCTTAAAACTGAAATTTTCTGCCCTCAGCAAATTTATTGAAGATAGCCTGACTGTTTTTCAGGTTTATCTTTAAGCCAAATGGTTCACCAACCCTTTGTATGCGTCAGCTCTTGTATGTGTCTTTGCAGCTCTTTTGAGTCTTGTGAAAGGAGAACGATATCATCTGCAAATCTAAGATGGTTTAAGTTTGCACAATTGATCTTTACATCATCCTGTTCCCAATCCAGTTTACGGAATACTTCTTCAAGGCAGGTACAGAAAATAATAGGCAATATTGCGTCACCCTGCCGTATACCTCGCTCTCATTAATTCCTACTTCAAGATCATCAAGGCGAATTGTCGCAGTAGCTCCATCATATATCAATCCTAATAGGTTAACATATCAGTGGCGGCTCGTGAGGGAGGGCGTTGGGGCGCCGCCCATCCAGCATTTATTACGGTAAACAATTTTTCAGAGCAAAGCACCATTTTTTGATTTCCGTTCAGTTTCTTTCCTTTAACTCATTTTCCTGGTTCACCTTCTGTATAGGGTTTCAGTAGCATGAAAAATAAAAAGGAGGAAGGAGAAAGCAAAAAAGTCCTTCAGCAGCACTACTTTCTTCTACGCCCTTCTGCTTTAAAAACCCACGAGCCGCTACTGTAACATATGCTTTGTCTACCCCTCTCTAAACAATGCATTCATTATAGCCTGCTTTGAGATTGAGTCAAATGGTTTTTCGTAGTCGATAAAGCCAAGCACAGTGGCATGGTGTATTCATTGTGCCTCTCTATGGTCTGCTATACCACCTGGATGTGATCCATTGTACTGAATCGATTTCTGAATCCTGCTTGTTCTCTTGGTTGTGCGCCATTCAGTTTTCTTAGTACTCTCTGAGATATTATCTTAGTGAAAATTTTGTACATTATGAATAGGAGGTTTATTGCGCGGTAGTTTTGTTAATCTTCCAGTGCTCCTTTCTTATGAACAAGAATCATTTCAGTATTTTTCCATAGGTTGGGTATTTTTTGCTGTTTGAGGCATTTGGAGTACTGTATATTATGGAGAATTCAGCCACCAGGTTTTAACATTTCAAACGTTACATTATCCTATCCTGGAGCCTTTCCATTCTTAATCGCTTCAATTCATTTGCTTTTTCTGAATACTGAACCACGGCAAGGTTAGATCCCGATTAGGGAATCAATCATTTATTATTAACTTTTATTATTATGATTATTATATTATTAAGTTTAATTGATAGTGACACACAGAATGAAGTTCATTTGGACAACTCCATATTTTCCTGAAATAGCATTATGTAAGTTTTACTTTCTTGTCTTCTAGATAGTTTTACATACAATAAAAGATAATTCGACGGGAATCTTAAAGGCTTAGAATAAAATTTACTATAAAAATGCTTGAAGGATTGGAAAAAAACATAAATACTCTTATTTTTACATGGACAAAGTATTTTTTAAAGGTGACGAAATAAATTTGGTTGAATCCAGGTTTTAACATTTCAAACGTTACATTATCCTATCCTGGAGCCTTTCCATTCTTAATCGCTTCAATAGCAGTTTTCACTTCATCCAAAGGATATCTGGCATTTGCTTTTTCTGAATACTTGATCATATATATATATATATATATATATATATATATATATATATATATATATATATATATATATATATATATATCTAGCAATATAGCACCATTCCACAAAACGACAGATCCACACACTGTTGATTGAAGGCCATTGAGTTAGTTGTTTCTAAAGATTGGCCTTCAGGAAATTCGGACCTTAATCCACTGTACTATCGGTTATGGAACATTTAAAAGCGAATTTTGTGAAAGTCACAGCTTCAATACTCTTGAAAGTGGTGCATAAGACGGTAGACAGAGGTGAGGGGCAATTGAAGAAGTGTGGGAACGCAAAAGGCGAATATTTTGAATAAGTTTTATATTTTTAAATTTTCTTTGACTTTCCACCCCTGGAGCCACATTAGCTGTGGTGTCTAAGGCGACAGCCTTACGATACGGCAGTTAATGTGGAGCGGGTTCGATTCCCGTTCTAGGCAAAAAAGTATTTCTAAAAATAAAAAATTCTTGTGAATGTTTATAGGTAAGAGTGTAAAATCTGACAAGGAATCACCCCTCAGTCACGCCAGTTCGAGGCTGGGTAAGGCCGGATGCCTTCTGAGAGGTGTTCTACGTTGGTCACTCGCCAGTCGGTAGGCTTCTCGAGATACTTTCGGTTAAGCACAAACCAAGGGTTGATAGCCCGAGGGGGGTGCTGACCGGGGTTTTCAGTAGCTGATGACCGTGGTTCGGAACCCACGTTAAGCTGTAGGTCCAGTCGCTAAATAGCCTTTTCAGTTGCTGATGCGCCTCTAACCCCAAAACTTTAAACTTTTTTTAAACTTACCACCCCTTTAAAATTTTTATTTCTGGACCGATTTTCATAAACTTTCTTTTGTTGGATAGATCTCGGAAAACAGCATTGAGAAAGTGTACCACATGTTTTTTTTTGCTAATATCATGGCTAACTGCTTCGAATTTTATGGCTCTCATTTTCGAGAAGTACTATTAAGTTTTTTTAGAGTAAAACTAACAACGGATTCTTGATCATCACCACCTTAAACCGAAATGTACCGATTTTTATGGTTCAAAATTACTGGCTGTCCTTGATATTATTTTATGATATTTTTACAAAAAGAATTAATAATTAATAATTTTTTTAATAATTACAGACTATTTTCGAACAAAAAACTTCCTTTATTTAGAGGTCGGTCTAAATTGGTATTATAAAACAAATACTAGACATTTCTATCATTCCGCCATTTTCTATCAAGCACTTCTCAATAAGCCGTCAAGTATTGTTCACTACTTTTCTCAATTGTTGTTTGGTAATAATACGGCAGGGTTGCCTAATTCGATCACTAAGATCGTCTCGAGTTTGGAGCCTCGAAACATAAACCTTATTTTTAATTGTTCCCCAGAGAAAAATACCAGGAGGCGTGAGGTCCGGGGATCTCGGTGGCCAATTAATTACATGACTATTTTGCCCAATCGAACGATTTGTAAAATTATTATTTCACCAGTTATGTTAATTGCACGATGAATGGGTGCCCCGTCAAATTGTAAGTGTAAATTGTACCGATAATTAAAAGGCAACGCATCAAATTTATCTTCAAACTTATTTTGTAAAAATCTAAGAAATCTAGCTGCGCTCAAATTTCCATAAAAAAAATATGGTCCGATAATAATGTCATTTAAAATATCGCACCAAACGTTCACCTTAGTAGAAAATTGTCTCTTATATTTTATCACCCAATGTGGGTTATCTTGAGCCCATAATAAAATATTTTGTGATGATACGATACCATTTGTCGTAAGTGTGGTTTCATCTCTGTATAAAATATTTTTTAGAAATGTAGGATCTTGTATGTACATTCCTTGTAAGTACAAACAGTATTCCATTCTTCTTTCCGTGTCACCAGCTTCAATTGTTTGAAGAAATCTTAGTTTAAAAGGTATCCTGTTATTTTTCTTCAAGCATAATCAGATAGCGCTTTTCGGGGTATTTAAAATTCTACTATCGTCCCTAACGCTTGAGTGTGGATTCTCATTAAAATAATCAAGAACTAATTGAGTTGCTCGAAATTCACGAGAACGATGCTGATTAGAAAGTTTAACAGTTCCGTTTTGATCAAAATATTGGTTTATGCAAGAGACTGTAATATGATTGATGTTCCGTTCTGGATGTCTTCTATTAAATTCTTTTGCTGATTCACGAAAAGTTGGCGTGCCATCACCAACTAATCTTATAATTTATACTTTTTCTTCTAAAGAATAAATCATTATTTCCGTTTGAAATTACTATAACACAAATCAATCAGTCAGAGTGAATTTGTTAATAAGTATACAATTTTTGATTTCCGTAGCATACATAGTTTTAATAACAGAAAGTATATGTAATTATTAGAAAAATTATAATATAAATATAACAAATATCTGGGACACCCAGTAATTTACAACCATAAAAATCGGTATAGCTTAGGTTAAGGTGGTGCTGGTCAAGAATCCGTTGTTAGTTTTTCTCTAAAAAAATTCTTAATAGTACCGAGAGCCAGATTTATACAACAAAAGGAAATTTATGAAAATCAGTCCAGAAATAAAAATTATAATGGGGTGGTAAGTCTTTATCCTGGATACATTGTATATAAAGATTGGTCATCGAGATCTTGCGATTTGATCTCGTTGCACCATATCCGTTGAGGTTCTGCATAAACAGACAATTCTGAAATGACTCGGGGCAAAAGGATAGTGTCTAGAGGAATATGGACATCACACCGAACACAAAGAAACAGATAATGAAAACGGTAATTTTTTCCAATATTGCTATATCCGGTTAAAACATCAACCGGTTAAAAAACAAGACCTCAAGCGTATTAATTCCTTAAACTTTGGTGATGGAGATGCGTTCTTCGCATTTTCTGGACTGCCAGTTATTCCAGAAATTAATGAACTCAGAAGACTATCCGAAATAATTTATGAATTAATAATAAGATTGAACGAAGTTATTGAAGTAACCTAGAAAGATTGGTGTTGCAGGGACAGATGGAGGGTTTTAGATCATGCGGCAGATTTCCAAAAATAGACAGCTAGAAATAGAGAAAGCTGGCAAGAAGTAGTCGGAAAAGTCCGCAAATGGAATTAGTTTCTATAGGTCACGACTCTTCTGTCGAAGAAGAATACGAGGTAAAACAAGTTTATAGTTGAAAAAATGACTTTATTCTTTCATATATTCTCCCTTAAGCTCAATATATTGTTTTCTTGATGTTCTCCAATTCAATTATGCCATGTCTGAAGTGATTTTCTGGAAATCTTTTAAAATAACCATCTACGGCTGTTATAACTTCTTCATTTGATGAAAGACGCTTGCCACGTAGGAATTTTTTGAGATTTGGGTGGGCCCTAACAGATGAAAGTGAGAGGGGGCCAGATCTGGCGAATATGGTGGATGCTCCAACAATTCGTAGCGTAACTTTTTCGATTTGGCCATTGCAAGAATACCTCTGTGGTCTGGTGCACTGTCTAGATGAAAAATTATTTTTTTCTTCGCTAAATCAGATCTTTTCTTTCGAATCTTTGCAACTAATTGATCCAAAAGGTTTGAGTAATACTGTTCTGTTATTGTTTTACCGGTTTGAAGGTAATCAGTTAACAAAATGCCCTTTGCATCTCAAAAAAATTGATGCCATTACTTTTTTGGTCGATTATGACTACTTTGGCTGCTTCGGAGCTGAACAACCGGGATCAGTTCGCTATGCGGTTTGTTGTCACAGTTCAGGATCATAGTGGTAAACCCGACGTTACAAAACGATGTTTAAAATATATTTTATTCTTTCGAAAAAGATCCAAATGTTGGTTAGAAAGTTTTATTCGAAGTCGTTTTTGATCAGAATTTTACAAATGCGTCGCTCATCTTGAACACAGCTTCCTCAAGCCCAATTCCCTTTTCAAAATATGAAACATCCGTTCATTTGAGATGTCCATGGCCTTAGTAATTTCATTCAAAGTCAATTGTCTGTCATCTATATTATTCAATTATTTGTTCACTTATTGGGCATCCAGAACGAGGATAAATAATCACCCAGGCTTGTACGACCACGTTGAAACACCTGCCCACATATAAACCATTGTTTTAATAGGAGCATACTCCCCTAATACATTTACCATTTCCCTATGAATTTCCATTGCCTTTAAAATTCTTTTTACAAAGAATTTAATCACTGCACGACTTTAAATATTTTCCATATTAAAAAATAACACTGATATGTTTACTTTAAGCTGTTGTTTTTCTACGAATGAATTGACAGATCGACTTAAAACATCACATATGTTGATATGATGGATAAAACTTCAAAATGTAGTGGATTATATAGTTCTTTTACTGCTCTATGTGTCTCTAGGTGTCGTTCCGGGTACTTTTCAATTAGCCTAGAATATGTGATTATAATTATGTAATATAATTTATATTCAAAATATAAATTAAAACTACTCAACTTTCGAACAAAAAAATAAGTCCTTTTTATATTTTGCTTAATAATAACAATCCAATACGTAAGAATTTTTTTTTTATTTCGGAAAACCTTTGAGTTTTTGATTATAATGAAGCTAAGTTTCTTAACGAGATATATATGCCAAAATGAAATTACTTATCGAGGGAACGACCCAATAAATTGTAAATATTATCAGATCCTTTTATTCCAGTTCGAAATTTCTATGGGATTATTTGATAATCGTTTTTCAGAATTCGTGCGGAATGGCGGAAAACGTTCTTTGAACATCTTTGCCGATTGGGCCAGGGACAAACTGTAACGGAAAGAAGATTGTTTTATGCTAAATTAAACTTGGAAATTTAATCATCGGAGAAACAATGAAAACACCCTGTTCTCTCTTTCTGCCTTTGACTCTGTCGCTCTCGGTTTCACGCCGGCAACTGGAGAGTTATAAAAGAACGTGGTAGGTGCGGAACTTGTTTACCGATGAGAACGACAGCGGGGAGAAGGAAAAAGGGGGCTTCTTTGAGACGGAAAAAAAGTAGAAGACAAAAAATAAATTGAAAGAAAATTACCGGGAGGGTTTTTTTTTAAATACGTTACATCCTTTTTTAATTATAAATTTTGCGAGAAGTCCAGTCGTGCATTTAAATGAAGTTTTCTGACTAGCTGTTGATTATTTCATAAAATAATTTTTTTTAATCGGGATTTATTATTAGTGTTGGGTAGTTAAGTGTTGTCAATATAATACTGTTCTATTTATTTTCAAATAAGAGTTGTAAATTATATTTTTAAAAAACTTTCCTTTTGATGAAAAATAAGGGTTTTTTTTTACAAAAATAACACGTACCTCAAGACTATCTAAGATAATTTTTTGATAAAATCGTAGTTTGTTGTAAGCTCTTAAAGTATACTGATTTGAGAAAAGGATATAGAAGCAATATGGCAGGAAATTAAAATCTCTACAAAAAAGTCCTCTCCGTTTTATTCATAAAATTCATATTTATGGAGATATTTTCAATAATAAATTAATTAACCCCATATAGTTAAATATGTAATAATAAAACATTTACTATCAATATATATATATATATATATATATATATATATATATATATATATATATATATGTTTATATACATACATATATATATATATATATATATATATATATATATATATATATATATATATATATATATATATATATATATATATATGTATGTATATAAACATATATATATATATATATATATATATATATATATATATATATATATATATATATATATATATGTATATATATATATATATATATATATATATATATATATATATATATATATATATATATATATATATATATATATACATATAGAAAAAATGACGTTTGTAGGTGTTAAAATGTTGGGTAGATGGAGTTAATAAATTTATTATTGAGAATATCTCCATAAATATGAATTTTATGAAAAAAATGGAAAGGACCTTTTTTGTAGATAATTCCCTACAAAATTGCTCATATATCTTTTACTCAAATCCATATACCTTAAGAGATACTTACAAAAAACTACGATTTTATTAAAAAATGATCTTAGATCTAATATCTAATATATGTATTAGTGGGCACTGCTTCAGACTGATGATCCTTCAATATTTTCTTTTTCATTTGATTGTCATAAAAATCAAAGTCTACCTATTGTTCAAGATCAGTCGGGCTATTACTCGAGGCAGCTGTATGTAATGTACAACCTTACAATCGTGGTAGGTCATTCCAAAATGACACAAACTGTAGACAATGTATCCATTTATCATTGGACTGAAGATCAACAAAAAGAAAGGATCAAAGTAAAAATTATGTTTTGATGAATATCTTCGGCTTTTGGCTTCTCACTTTTGCACCAAGTCAAATTACAGAAGTGGAAGTTGTTATCCCAGTTGTTGAGCATTCTTTCTTGCCCTCTGTTCGGATGTTTGGAAGATTGGAAAAGAATATCCCAAAATAAAAAGACAATCATTGAATCTGATGAATACCTAAAAAAATTCTATTCTCTTTATTGGCTAGCAAAGCGAGGGATTTTAAAGCTTCAGCTGTTAGGAGTTTCTTTAGCAAAACGGTTTCAATTGTGGAAAATAAATGGTAACCTGGAAGTAAAACGAGAGGTAAGTTTTCTTAACAACATAGGGGCTTTCGAAAAAGTTATCAAAGAAACAGGAATATTGCTGAACTCGACTGAGGTATGAAAAAAGCTATGAAATCGACCAGTCGGAGTTCCTATGGCTCCAGCGAAGATTGCAGATGTGGCAAATCTTCTAAAAAACATTTTGGTGTAGAGTGGATGGAGCTTCCAAATTTGGAGTATTATAAAGAAGTTTGTTAATAATAATGCAAGCCGATAATTTTGTGAAGAAAGTGAAAATGGGCCCAGCGAAAATGGGTTAATTTAAATTAATAAATTTAGTTTAACTTTTTGATCATTTCACATTTAAAAATTGATATTGATTTTAAGTTAAATTTGTTTTACAATATTAAATTTGATGCCATTGATGACCATTTTTTACATCTTGTATTTTTTCTTCCATAATATATATTTTTTTTTACCTAATAAATCAAAATATTGTTTTGTTTTTCTTTTGAAACTAGATTTACAGAAAGAGGGGACAAATAAATTGAGAGTAATTTCAGCTTATTCCAACAAAATTATTGGTCAGCTACATAGATTGCTTCAAATCCGGATCAATCCAATATTTAATTTTAAATTTTGGGTAACCTGGAAATATTATAATATTGAAAGTATGCCTTAAGTATTTGGAGACCTGCCTTCCACGGGCGTAGCTAGGATTTAGTTGGGGGGGGGGGGGGGGTTAGTCTGAAGTAAATAAAACAATAAACATATACTACTCGACAAGAGATGGCGTTACTGTGCGCAACGTCCACTAGTTCGGATATATATTCAATTCAAATGTAATAATTTAACTCTCTTCACTCCTCGTATTTTTTCGGTATAATATTAGGTAATATTTGGCTTATTTTGGGGGAGTTTGAACCCCCAACACCCCCCCTTGGCTACGTCCGTGCTTTCTTCTTCTCAATAAAAATTAATACAAAAAAATTAAACCATAATACAAAGTTCTAAACGTTTTTGGTGTCTCCAGTAAAATTTTTGAAAATGTATTGAGGCCGTTTTGAAACTAATCGTCTCAATTATAAATAAAGTAATTGTTGTTATTCAGACTAATACCATCTATGCGTTTTAAATTTTCGGTAAATTCACTCTGGTAAATTAATATTGTCTTAGAAACAACGTAAAATAAGTTTAAATAAAATATATTAATAAGGCTTCACCACTCTTATTTTATCAGCCACCACTATATACTGTTCACTCTTTATTAATAAAATTCTCTAATCCTTAGTTAATGAATTTCAAAGAAACCCAAAAGAAATTGACGCTTCTCTTATATTTTTACTTATTGATTTATAATTTGACGGTCTGTATATTTATTTTTTCATCCTTTTTTTCCCGGCGCTGACCTTTACAGCGATTTATTTGGCCTCTGAACGTTATTCATTTGTTCTGCTCAGTTGACTTGACAGCTTATTATAATATATGTTCAGCATTTCCTCCATCAATCCACATTTCTGTCCGGCCGTACAACCTCTAGTTTTTTCACTTCTCCCTGTTATACCTTGTCCGCGATGAACCTCGTCGGCAAAAAACAGGGCCCAAAATAAATTTTTTTCTTCATTTATATTCAATCATCAGGAGTGTCGTAGCACGATATCCAGCCTCCAAATAAATAAAGAGACGGGAAAAAGAAGATTTTTCCCTGGAGAAAAGGAATTCTCGGGTCCAAACCTCAGCATTATTTATTGCTGCAAAAGGAGATTCAGCCATTGCATTTTTGTTTTAAAATGAATAACACCTTGTTCAATAGTTTAGCTCATTTCAATTCGAGCTTTCACAAATAGATGTCGCTAATTGGCTCTTTAAATATGTATACGAGTTCCATATGTCACATCTGTATTTTGCCTTGGTAGTTGGTATTAGCATCACCAGTAGATGATTAAAATTAATTAAATTCACTTCAATCAATATAATTCAATTATTCATATATATATATATATATATATATATATATATATATATATATATATATATATATATATATATATATATATATATATAAAGTGTATGGTGAATGGTACATTAGACGTTATGGAGAACTACTTAAAGTAAAGATTTGAAATTTTACATACTTATGTAAATAAACATGACCTCTTCTTTTAAAATATTTTCTGAGCTGGGGTGTTGCCAAATCTACTCCTAGCTAATACCAACTTTGTTTTTTTATGGAATGGAATATATTATATCATATTTAGATTCTAAGAGGCATTTTGAAACTTTTTTATGTAACATATGCTGTACCTATCTTGAGCCATTTTGGAAATTAACAAAAAATTAAGAAATTTTTTCAAGAAACATCCCTGAATATATTTTTTTTTATAACCAGCATAGCTAGATACCTGAATTATTGATTGATTTGTCCGTTACTTTATGACAGTTTATTTTTTAAAAAGGAGTAAAACAATTTTTTACTTTGTACCACTACGTACACCATCTACCACTTTTATTTTTAAACAAAATTTGTGTGACTATAGTTTCGTAAAACGATTTTACATTCTCAAACACTACTTTAAAACTAAGGTTTTGCAGCTGTTTATTTGTACCTAATTTTATACTTTTATTGGGGTTAATTTTTTTTACAATATTTTAAATAGTGGGGAATTTCGGAGATCCGTCTGATCGTTTAATAGCTGTCTAGACGGATCTTTATTATATTTATACATTTCAATAGCTTCTAAAATGTTTAATTTTTTGCTTTTGGGCGCTGTATGTAAAATTTTCAAATTTGTAATCTTGGGAAATATATGTCAGGTATCTATGAAATGGTTCGCAAAATTAGAGTGTTGTTTCTTTAATATGTTTGCAGATTTATGTTCTTTGTATCTGGTCTGAAAATTTCGGCCGGTTTGTCCAACATAGCAGCTACTGCAGTCGTTGCAACTTATAAACTCCAGATTTTATATTTGCTGACGTTTTATCTTTGGCATTAAAAATTAATTAACTGGTTGACTGGGTGGTTTTAAACGCTATTTGCAAATTATGTTTCCTCAAAGATCGAGCTATTTGTTCTGCAATTGGACCGAAATCTGAAATTGTACAGTACTTTTTATCATTTGTTTGTTTTACTTTTGGATATACTTGATGAATTGGTAATTGTTTCGGTTATTTATTTATTAAGTAACTAATTTCTTTTTCTTTGAAATCCTTATTTTGTGCTATTAGTTTTATTTTTTGCAGTTCTATTTTTCTATTATTTTCAGATAGTCGAATTGTGAAAGCTCGGTGGATCATATATGCAGCATGTTTATGTGTAATGGGATGGATTGATTGGTTTGTAATTGTTATATCTGAGTATGTGAGTTTTCTATAGATATTAAATTCTAGTTTATTATTTTGTTTGGATATTGAAAGGTCCTGAGAATTTATGGTTTGATTTTGTTCTTTTTCTAGTGTAAATTTTATTTTTGAATGGATACTATTTAAATGCTTTAATATTCCTTCTATTTGTCTGTCATTTCCAGTATAATAAACCAAAATGTCGTCTACATATCTAAACCAAAACAATATATTTTTTGCTTTATCCATTTAAAAAAAATTATGTTCCAAGTTTGACATAAACAGCTCTGATAATAAAGGGCTTAGTGGGGAACCCATTGCTAGACCATCCTTTTGTTTGTAAAAAACGTTTTTAAATCGAAAATAATTTTCATTAATGCATAAGTTAGAGTTCTAAAATATCTTGCTTAATAATTGGATTGATCTTATTTTTATGAGTAAATTATCTATATAATCTAATAGATAAACAGCTGTAAAACCTTAGTGTTAAAGTAGTGTTTGAGAATGTAAAATCGTTTTACGAAACTATAGTCACACAAATTTTGTTTCAAAATAAAAGTGGTAGAAAACAAAGTAAAAAAAATTGTTTTATTCCTTTTTATATACCTATTTTTTAATACGGTTTCTTACTAGGTTGCTTTATGACAATATGACATGAGAATTAATTTATCGCATACAAGGCGTTTACAAAATAGTGCGCTTTTCATTGGACTTAAAAATTCATTTTATGTAAGAATTTTAAATGAATTACTCTGTATTTTATAGAGGAGCATAAAAGAGCAATACATTCTTTATCTAAAAGTATTAAGTGATGATATATCAATTTTTAGCGGTTTTCGACCTATAAGCAAAAAAACAAAGTAATGTAGTTAATGCAAACATAATGGTTTACTTAAATAGTGGGCCACGACCGGCTAGGGTGTCATTACTTTTAAACAACTATTTAGAAAATGTATATATTTGATATTATTAGTTTGATAATTCATTATTAACGTATTTAAGTATTTAAGTAAGTAACTGTCTCAGTAAAGAATGGAATGAATTAAGTATTCGAATGCACTGATCATGAATTTATTTATTTTCTACGGACAGTGTGGCAAAATTATCGACCGCACCTGCAGACAGTTTAACGCAATGTATCCTAATTTAGCACGAATACATAAACAAATAGACGAATTCAAAAAACAAATATAAATTTTGGTTTTTCGAAGGCACCCCGAAATTTGACCAAACCAGTAACATCTGTTGAAGATAACGAGATTAACATTCTGGCTTATTTCCATGGGTATCCACAATCTTCTTCAAATAATAGAATTTTGTGAATATTTATCAGTTCATTTCCAGAAAGATCCACATTTTGGATGAGTTCAAATTTTAGAGAGAAGGTGTTTTTAGCAGGCGAAATTGTCACTTTTGTGCCAATAAAATCCTCATTTTACCAAGGATTCCACATACCAAGAGAAATTTAGTTTTAATTTGATTAATTATGGACAAACAAATTTGATACTTTATTTACGATGAACTACACTGAAGTATCTAGAAATAGACTCGTGTTCGAATTTTCCATTACACACCTTCGACGGCTGAAAAATCTACAATTATTTAAGTGTGCCTCAATACGACGAAAAAAAAAACATTAATGTGTCAACAATACAACGGACTTTATTTAAAATGATAATTTTTTGAAATTTACTTCAATAGGTGTTGAAAGTGTCAACCGTTTACCTCAATACACTTTCGCAGGCTCTTTGTCAAGTGACGCCTCATATTTGAGAAGATATTTTCTTCATTTCTTTTCACTTTGGCCGCTTTTTGAATTTCGTGCATTTTATCATGGTAAACTAAAGACTTCATATGACCCCACAAATAAAATTCGAACGGATGAATGTCTGAGCTACGAGGTGGCCAAGGAAACTCACCACCACGCCCAATCCATCGATGTGGAAAACGTTGATTCAAATGATTCGCACTGCAATATAAAATGCGGTGGCATCCTATCTTGCATGAACCACATTTCATGTCTTAAGTTTAGAGGTATACTGTCCAAAAGGTCTAATAAATCATTTTCTAGAAATTGCACATATTGATCTTTATTCAGTCTTTGCGGAAACTCAAATGGGCCGATTAAAAAATAGTCTATAATGCCGCACCAAATGTTAATTGAAAATTCATTCAGGACATATCGCTCTCTTGGTAGTGTGAATTTTCCAGGGTGTAATAATGTTTAGCCAGTTAAAAATCCGCGTCTGGTAAAATTTGCCTCGTCAGTAAACAATATCTTTTTCAGGAACATAAATTGTAGATTTTGACAAAATTCTGATCCAGCCGGCAAATCCTTGTGGCATTAAATTTTGAACAGGCGAAAAATTGTAGGGAAACAATTTTTCTTTATGGAGAACTCTTGAAACGGTATATTTGTTAATTCCCGTAGATGCCTCCAAATGCCTAGTGCTTAGTTCAGGATTTTCCGCGATACTAACATTTCCTCTTCTTGTTGTACCGTTATACGTTTCGGTGGTTCACCAGGATTGTAAGAAAACAAACCTGTTTCGCCTAACTGATTGAAAATTCTTTAAAAAATTTGTCGATCTGGGATGATTCTGGTTGGGTATACCTTCTAACTGCAGCGCGACTATTGTAATTTAGTTGTGCATAAACGCAGAGCATATACCTTAAATTACAGTTAGGAAACTGATTAATTCTGAGCATTTTTTACAAATTGTTTAATACCAACTCAAGACTGGATAAACTTGTTTCCACCTATGTTTAATAGGAGAGATAGAAAACAATAACAGTTGTCACCGAGACGTAATAATTTGTACACAACATTCAAGGAACTTTGTGAATTGCATATTTTTCAGCCATCCACAAGATGTGCAATGGAATATTCGAACACGAATATCTCGCAAACGGCGTAAGATATTGATATTGACCAAGGGTACCTTTTTTACGTGGAATTTATGACTCTTCTCTATTTTGAGTCAAAATATTACCAGCTTTATAGGATAAAAAAATATGAGAGAGTTACTTTCTCACAAAGTAGGTAGCAAGCGCCGTCTACGAACTAGGCTCAAACTAGTACCACATTCGTATTTGTCACCTTCGAAAGCCCAACTACCTCGATTTTGAACCTAATATCTTCAACCGTTTTCAAATTATCTCGATTTTTCGAAAATTTAGTTTCACTTTCAACACCTTACATTTTTTTAATGACTAAAATTTGTCAACACATTTATAGACTGAATCTTCTTATTTTGATATCTACTATCACCAGTTGCTCTATGGCGGATAAGTTATGGGACACCCTGTATATGAATATCTATGACAACGCCATTAAACTTTATTTTGGGAACAATTGTCAACAACAACAACGATGAAATCACCGAAGAAATCAAAATGAGGAATGGAAACATTCGAACGGTATCTGTAAAAATGAAAAATATTTTCGGTAACCATGACTTAAAATGTTATTGGTTGGATACTAAGTTTTCTCTATATTGCTTAACGCCAAGATATTTCAGGCCTTTGAGATGTGGACATATAGAAGGATACTTAAGATTCCATGGGTGGCTAAGGTAACAAATGTGGATGTCACCAGAAGAATGAATAAAGATCGAGAAATTCTAATGATTATCAAACGACAGCAGATTGGGTATTTGGGTCAGGTAATTAGAGGTCCAAAATACAAATTACCGCAACTAATCATGCAGGGGAAAATCCAAGGAAGGAGAAATATTGGAAAATGGCGTAATTCCTGGGTGCGAAACTTGAGAGAGTGGTTTCAGTGCACGCCTCTGCAACAGTTCAGATCGGTTGCCTCAAAAATACGCATAGTAATGATGATTGTTAAACTCCGAAATTTTTTTCCGAAAGATTTTTTAAAATGGATAAATTGGGCTTTTGTAAATTGTATATAAGTTTTATGACAAAACTATTTTTATTTTTATTTTTTTCCTTATAATTAAAAAATATATCAAATTGACCTACCTAGTATCGATGACACGACGACAATTCCCGATCCATTGTGACCTCACAATTGTACCGAAGGCCAATATCGCCAATATCGGTTCGGCTCGGAGTAATTCGGTAGTTATACTGAAATTTTCTTTCGCGCTCTTTCTGAAATACGTCCGAAAAGAATCGGAGTCTCGTGTAAATAAAACTATTTATCGATCTTAGTCATTGTTCTATAGGTTTAACCTATATCTTTGACTACATTTGTTGGTTTGCTATCGATTTGAAAATATACTTGCTTTTAATTGTTATTTAGGCTTTCGGTGCTATTTTCGGCGTTATACTTATATCTCTTTATATAAGATATGGAGGTTCAAAGGTAAGTTCAGAATGAAATCAGGTAAGGGAGGGTTCCTTTTGTGTTTTGCATTCGTTTTTATAAGTTTTATTTGTATTATTTAATTCATGTAGGCAAAATTCATGTTGGACGGTAATCGTATCTGAAAAGTTTTATACTTATGAAAGTTTTACAGGATAATCTAATTTATTGATGGTCGAAGAGTACAGAAATTTGTCTGATCAGTTGGATGAACATCAACTAGTTAAATTAATGACTGGCAAAGCAGTTTTCCATGGAATCAAAACAAACAGCTGAAGGAGTATGTAAAAAAGTAAAGGAAAATAGAAAAGCAAATCTACTATCCAAACAAAAAGTAAAGTAAACGGTATATTTCTATTATAAATAAAACAAAACAGTTAAAAAATATTTAGTGTTTTTCAGGGTTTTGGTACATTTCTATTAATTGAACATATTTATTTGATAAGGTATGTTTAAACAATCTCTGACTGGTCATGAATTAGAGTTAGTTGGCAGCCAGATTTATTTATGTTTACAAATATTATTAAGAGTCTAATGTGGTGGTTTGTAAAACATATAAGGCGAAAAATCGCCATCGTTTTAAAAATACTGAAAAACCTTAATTAAAGCCATAATGTAGTATGGGTTGATTTTTTTTGAAAATATTGTTAATAGTGTTTAGTGTGGTGGTTTGATTAATAGGTGTGATTTTAAAAGTATTGCAAACTTCAATGAAATCAATCAAACAAATATGTATATAATTTTGGATACTGTTTGTTTTTATTCTGAATTTATTATTAATGTAGTTTACATATTATAATTTATTGTAATATATGATCCTAGTTGGGGGAAGTTTTACGATATATATTTAACAGTGTATTTTTTATTGAAATAAAATTAGCGATTTAAAGATGTATGTGTGTATGTGTTTTGTTTTTTTAATTATGATTTATATTGTTTTTCGCTCAAAAAATAATTACAAAACTAGAAAATATCTTCTGATTATTCAATATTTAACATTTTTCATTATTTTTGAAAACCAATATTACAAATATATACAAAAGATTACTATTCTATATATTTTTTTTTTGTTTGAGTATTTATTATCTGCTGAAGCTATACAATCGTGACATTGAGTGTCTTGTACTTTTCTTAAGTTTTCATTAATAATTAAGGTAACTGTATAAGCTTTACTCCAAACTTTATGTCCTGGATATATACGTCCTTTTACAGTGCAAATACTATTTTTGCGGTTAAGTTGAAGAAAACCTATAGCGTTGTCACCGTAACTTCCTCGTGACACGCTACAAATAGTTTAATTATATTTAATAGAAATATTTTGTTTTTTATTTACATTTACATTATTACTATTTTTTAAAAAAACTTACATCGATGCTTTAGCACCTCGAACTTCAGCTGAATTGAACCGAATGTAATTTTTCAGAAAATCTGTGACCACAAATCGAAAATATCGACAGCAGGTATATTATCAGAATTAGCCTTTATGAACCCTTTGTCATACATTATTGAACTAAATTAATAATCAACAATATCTTATTTTACACTTAACCAACAATAATTTTGACAGTATATATACGAATAGACGCCGTTGACAGTACTGACGTAAAAACACTTTAGTATTGTGACGTCACAAACATAGCAGCCAATAGTGGTCCGTTCATAGTCACGTGATTTAAAAAAAAAATTTATATTAAAATATTTTAATTCATTTATAATTAATTGTAACAAGTTTTTAAAAAGCTTTTCGCATCGATTATCATTATTATTTATGATAAAGTTTTATTATAAAGTAAAAAATCGATAATTATTTTTTATTCAAAAACCCAATTCATCCAGCAAAAAATTTGCATTCAAATTTACAATTCTGACATAACCTGATATATTTGTTGTACTGGTGCAAGAAATTGTTATGGCGATGAACTTATGTCAAAAATAAATGTTTATAAGTGGTACAAGGACTTTAGTGATCGTAGAGAAGCAGTTGAATATTAATTTCGTTCAGGAAGATTTTTCATGTCAACTAATAATGTAAATGTTGCCAAAATCAAGTTGAATATTTTTATCGACCCACATGCTGGAGTTATGTTTATTTACAAACCCATTAAGCGAAAAGTACGCTTTATCGGAAAATATCATTTTCCATTAAGTTGGTTGGGCTCTAAAAAAGTTGGCCTTTAACTTTTTTAGAGTCCAATTCTAGAATGAAATTAATTGACACAATGTATTGACCGCAACAGCATATGAATGACATTTATATTTCAGTGTTGTCTCTATTACTTTTCTAAGTTCTAACACTGTTATTGGAAAATTCTTTCTAAACAAAAGATGAAAAAAATTATCTTATTTAGATTAAAATTGCCAGATACAATGGGTTGTAATGGATGCTATTTCTGAAGATTTAGCAATCATCGTAGCTGACACAACTTATCGTTGTCGTTTAAAATTATTTTTATTGTTCAAATTAATGTTAAAATGGTTTAAATTGAATCGTGAAACTGTAACAGTTACATAACATTGGTTCGATTAAAACTTAGGAAATAACCGTTCGAACAGATCGTTGAGACATTGCCAGCACTTACGGAGCAATTCCAAGCGGACGGTCTTCTCCGGCGGCATCATTAGTTTCGTATTGTTGGCCTGGCACTTAAAAGTTGAGTTCAATTTATCTCTTGTCACTCCTTTGACTTCCAAACGATTAACTATGATGGTATTACCGATGGCTTCGATGTGACCCCCCACGATGCGGTCGTTTACAAACCAGGTAACCGTCGGACTGGGTTCTCCTGTAAAATAAAAATGTTATGGTTACATTTTGGATCTTGTAGGGGCTTGTAAGGGTTCTTCTTCGTCGATGATACACTTTACTACATTCAAAGATATTCATGATTTTTTAAACTTTTCAACATGCGCTTCACTAACTATTTTATCATCATCAGGATATCTTATCACCATATAATAAGTTAAGATTAATAAAATTAGTTGTCAAGATTGTGATGGAAGGCATGTTGGGCGAACTACAATGTATATGTATTTGATAAATTAAAAAAATTGTGTTGGCTAACATGCACTCGAGCATGGCCATAATATAAATATTAGTAACTATTAAGACTTGTTAAAAGTGTAAATAATAACACAGTGTGCTTTCATATGAAATCATTCAAATACCAAGATATAAGATAACCATAACCCGGGATAAAGAACCTATTCTATTCAGTTGACATTTTGAATTGTTAATGTAGCGTTTGGTTATTTATATCGTTCATTATTTTTACATACTTCATTAGATACTTGTAAAAGATAAGTAGTTTAGATAATTAAAACATCGATGTCATGAACTGAACCGTTACTAAATGATGTATTTTAATTACAGCGCTCACTGAGAAAAAAATTAGCGAATTACTTCACAATTCCGACATCGAGAACTTCGATCCTTCAGATGAGGATATGGGTTATCCGGAATACGTTCGACAAGAACGACATTTTGTTGCAAGCGATTCAGAATCGATTGATTCAGATTAATCTCATTAAACCGAGTCCGAAACTGAATACTTGGAAGATAACCTACAAGAGTCAACTACTTATCGTCGGCGTGACCTTGGAGACGCACAAGCCAGGGGCAGAGGAACGCGAAGTCGAGGAAGAGGCCGGGATAGAGGAAGAGGTCGCGGAACAGGCCCGACCAGGGATAGCGGTTGGGCGCGCGGTCGAAGACGAGTTCGTGTGATTGGAAGTCAAGGCTCTGAAGAATGAAATACACATGATGCCGATGAAGCTCCAGCTAACTCAACTTGATCTGAAAAAGAGTTTCTGCTGAATGTGCCTACCATCACACAACCTGCTTATTTAAGTACAGGAGAATATGAAAGGATTAATTATTTCCAGCAATATATCAATGACGACTTAAACGAAATGATCGTCATCAACAGAAACATAACTGCTGTTAAACTAACTGGAAAAAGTTTGGATTGGACTGCTAGTGAGATCAAGATTTATGTAGGTCATCGATGATCATGGCTAGTATAAATTATCCCAGTATTCGTATATACTGGCAAAAGCGATGGCGCATTCCATTGATCGCAGATAATATTGCACATAATCGTTACATTCAAAGAAACTTTTTGAAACTGATGATGATATACCGAATGAAGAGAATAATAAAGATCGTCTTTGGAACAGAACAGTTCATGTCTGTAGACGAAATGGTGATGCCTTTCACTGGAACCTGCCCAATGAAGCAGTATTTTTCCAGTAAACCCCATCTTACCGGACTTAATGTTTTTCTATTCGCCAATCCCAATGGACAGGTTAGTTATTTTCATATATATCAAAAGGACTACTACAAAAGCACTACGTATTCAGTATATAAAGAGACTGAATTTGGTCTGGGTCGATGAATTTCATATAAGTATAAATTGATTAATGTCATAATATATCAGTGATGTCATTATATATGATTAATGTCATAATAGACCGATATCAAGTATAGTCTTTGGAGGATATACTGTTCAATTTTTATGATGATGTTGTATTTTAGATTTTACAATCCTCTTAGCAGGTAGGGAACGGTTGGTCCTCCTCATGAAATCCATTGTTCATCAATGAGGATCCATTGTTCGTAGCAATGCAGTTGCTTGGGTCTTTTAAATAATTTGAATGGGTCATGTTATCACGCCCGAGAACTTGACGCGCGGCGTGTATATAAAGCAACTGTTTCATGGGGTCATCCCGCCCGAGAACTTGACGCGCGGCGGGTATATAAAACCAACCGTCCCATGGGGTCATTACGCCCGAGAACGTGATGCGCGGCGAGTATACAAAACCGACCGTCAGAGCACCAGTGACTAAAGAGGACAGAACAGCTCGAAATAAAGCGGAGTCAGAAGAAATAGAGGAATATGAGCGAATTGAAGGGATAAATTATGATGCTACTATCGCAGATAAACTGTAAGTACATGGTTATATTAATTTTTTTCGAAAATATACATGCTTAAAACATTAATCTCATTTATCTCGTTGGGAGGTAAAAAAAACTATTCCTCCGAATTTTAATATGTTATTTAGTATACCGTCAGCTATGGCCGGAAACACCAAAACGTTTTTATTTAAATAACTTTTTATTTTTTCCGTGAAACATTAATGAAAATAGTCTATTTTCGGTATTCAAATTTCAAGAACACGCCATTTTGTCGATAGCTACACTCATATAGATTAATAATTATTTTTTTTTTTTTAGATAAGTGAAAGAACCAAAACCACACCCTCCACTCAACGCCATTTTTTTGAGGGTGTCAGTCTCATAGCAATTTTTAAAATTATTATATGTTTTTTTATTTATTATAAATATGTTTTTGTATGCTTCTTAGGTATTGTAATATACCCACAAAGTTTTATTATCGTTGTTTATTATTTTCACCTTCAAAAAAATCTTAAAAATGCCTAAATTTACGGGCGCTAGACCACCGGGTCCCCTTAAATCATTTCCTGACGATGCTAACATGGTCAGTGAAACGCGCGTCGACAAGTCAAAAAAATAATTTGGTGTTCAGTGGTAAATATCATTTAGTTTAGTGTCTTACACTGAAGGTTGCAATAGGAAAATTAATATACAGGGTGGCGCAAAATAAGGTACATATTTTTGAAAAACCATAACTTTTTTAGTTCATTGTAGTTTTTTATTTTTATTTTGTATTTTACAGATAAATGTCAGATAATTCATATATTGTGATAATTCATATTTCACAATTGCTCAGCTAACCAGAATAGTCACCTTGTTTTTTGAAAATAACACAGGTCAATATGATTTTTGTAACATCGATGAGGATGTTCTTTTTGCGTTTCATTTAGGTAGTTATTAAAACACTTTTTCACATAAATGGCCTAGCTCGTCCCGTTTTCAAGTGAATGCTTCTTCTTTATATTATGGTATCCTTGAAATTATTTATACCTGACTTTGTAAATATATCCAGTTTCTTTAGACCATTAAAAGATAATATTCCACAAGAGTCACATATCGGTCAAATCAACAGACGTATATAAAATGGCATATTCGAGCATTCTCTCGCCGTCCGAAAATCAGATCTCTCCTCAACTCTAACAAAACATCATATCCAAACGAGCAACAAAATAGATTTCGACAAGGTCAAAGTAATCGCAACTATATATATCTACAAACCCCGCATAATTCGTGAAGCAATTGAGAATGAAAAACGCCCAGATTGCCTAAACAAGAGGGACGACGGTCTTAGAGTTCCAAATACATGAATCCGATATCATTACAATTAAACGTCCATCTCCCATTTCCCCCCCATCCCTCAACCGAGCGCTCCATCCACAACCTTACCTATTAATTCACAGGTCTTTATCACGTTCTTTTCTAATTGTGAACTCTGGAGAGCAGGCAGATTGAGGCCTCAGAGTAAATCAACTAGATTCTCTTGATAATTGTTTCAAAGTTGAAGCTGAAACGTCGAAATTTTGCAAATCCAAAACACGGTTCTACCCGAGAATCTAGTAATTCTAATATATATATATATATATATATATATATATATATATATATATATATATATATATATATATATATATATATATATATGTATATATATATATATATATATATATATATATATATATATATATATATATATATATATATATATATATATATATATATTGTTTTTTTTATATCAGCTATGGTTTATTAACATTTTCATCAGAATTTCTTATTTCTATCTGTCAAAGTTGATCAGCGTTCCAATTAGTCAGTCTGTATCTGAAACTGGATCACTTTTACCATCGCAGCGTCGAGAAAAAACATCTTAATTACTTCGAAAGAACGAGGACATCCCCACTACCAGAAAAAGCCATCTCGCGGCCAATAAAACCAAAACTGGTCTTTCGATACTAATCCGGCCTGATTAGTCCTATAACAAATTAGCCGCCGATAAAGGCGAAGGCGGAGGTGTTGGCGTTGGCAGTGAAGTAGCACGGGGGGGAATAATGGGTGGTCGAAGTGGGGGAGAATAAAATCATTACGGTAAACGGCACCTAGACAAATTGCCGCCACCGATGCGGTAACTTCGTCTCAGACTTTCCGCTTCGCCCATTATTTTCTCATTTGCATTGTCGAATCTGACAAATTAAATTCGACATTATAATATTGGAGTGTTCGCCGGCTGCCGAAAGCGGAAACATACAAGGATTTATTAATTTTATCGCAAACAAGGAAATAGAGTTGATTAGCGAAAGGGAAGATTGAAAGGAAGATAAGTTTTGTCTTAAACGTAAGTAAGCATATAATTTAAATGCTCTGTATCAAAGTAGGGTGGTTGACACAGAAAAACGAATAATGAACAGGGCGTACTTTTGTTTTTACATCATTTCAAAGAAAAAAATTCCTTACAACAATGATCAAAAACCTAAGTGTTTCCGCGATAAAAAATGCTATTATGTTATTAAATTACCAATCGAAAAGCTATGATAGAATTATACAGGTCGACATAATTTTTGTAATATTGATGTAATATTGTAGTATTGACGTTTTTGTAATATTGCTCTGTTTGCGTTTCATTTAGGTAGTTATTAAAACACCTTTTCAAAGAAATGGCCTAGCATGGCACATTTTTAAGTACCTGCTTCTCCTTTACATCATGGTGTAATTCAAATTACAATACCCTTATTTTTGCTAACGATTTCCTCGCTGATTGATGTGGAAGGCCTTTCTAAATGAGATTCATCTTCATCTGCTCCTCTAAAATGACCATTAAAGTTCTTGTAGCACTTATAATTTTTTTACCTCTGTTGTTTTTGTTTTTACTTTAAGTCGTGCCAGATTGAATAGGCCTTGATTCATTCTATATGGCATCTCAACAGAATGTGACATTCTACATCTGACACGATGCAGGACAACGGCATGACAACATATGTTTGGTGCGATCACAGCTCTGCTTAAATTGGTATTAATTTGAAAAGCCTTCTTTTCGGGCATATAGTGTTCGGGAATAATGTTAAAGCTATACGGAAATGGGAAAGGATAAGAAAATAAAGAGATACAGGTCCAGAACTTGGAATGGTGAAGGAGCGAAAGCCCTACAGAGGTAGAAAAGGAAATGGAGTCACGCCCAGAGACTGGTAGCTACTGATCGACGATGAAGGAAGAAGTTGGGATTTAAAAAAAAAATCATAATTGAAAATACCAATATAAATTTTATAACAAAACTATTTTTATTTTAATTTTTTCCTTATAATTAAAAAGTTATATTAAATTGAAAATACATTTGAAAAAACGCGAGCGCATGTGACGTCACAATGTTTATTTCCCCTCAACATTGCAGACATCTGATACGACTGTTTTAGTTTTTAATTAACTTATTCTTAGTATTATCATCAGTGTATTGATAAATGTATTGAATATATCAAATATAATTCGTTATCGCGCCTGTTTTGTACCATTTTGTATGAATTCTACAAAAAGCACTCTCTAAAAAATGTTTTTTAATGTACCACAAGATGTTAAACGTCGAAATCACTGGTTCCACCTAGCATGACGTATTAATCCTAAAACAATATCAAATTTTTACAACCACCCGTTATCAAATATATACAAAAGATTGTTATTTATAACATTATATCAATTTTTATGTTTGAGTATTTATTACCTGCTGAAGCTACACACTGAACTATTTTAGTTTTTCGTTAATAATCATTAATAATTATAAGCTTTATTGACAATTTTATGTTCTCGACATACACATCTTTTCGTCGTGTAAATACTGTAGGTGTTGATTGCTATCAGGGCAAAATATAAACACCTAACTACAGTTTTTGAGTGTTATTAAAACGTGCTGAGTTGATTTAAACCATATATTGACTGCACAAACTACAAATATATAATGTAAACTTTTACAAGAAATATATGTTTTTATGACTGTTGCTATGTGAATGTCATTTCTCTTCTTCCTTTTTCTTCCTTGGCCACTTCACCCACGGATACGACGCCTACTGCGTACTGACTAATCACCACAATACAATGTTTGCGGTTAAATTGAACATAACCTATAACCTTGCCATCCTAACTTTCGCGTGACACCTTACACATAATTTAATTATATCTAATATAAATATTTTGTTTCTTATTTGAATTCTGATAATATATCTGGTGTGGATATTTTTATGGTCAAATTTTCTTAATAATTACATTCGGTTCAATTCAGCTGAAGTTCGAAGTACTGAAGCATCAATTTGTGTATTTTAAAAAATAATGTAAATGCGAATAAGAAACAAAATATTTCTAGTAAATATTTTTGTTATACATTACTGAATTTAACTAATAAGCAACAATATTTTTTTGTACTAAACATTAATTTAAATAGTATATGCACAGGTTGGCAGTACCGTATAGGTACAGCCGTGGGAAGTACTTTACGTGAAAACACTCTAACATAATGACGTTACAAACATGGCTGCCAATTGCGGCGCTTTCGAAATCACGTGATTTTTTAATTCATTTATAATTAATTGCAAACAATTTTTTAAAAGTTTCTTGCGTCGATTATCAATATTATTTATGACAAGGTTTTAAAATAAAGTATAAAAATCGATAATTATTTTTTATTCACAAACCCAATTCTGCCACGATACTTACCGCAAGGTGGGCGAGAAGACCCATTATGTATGTATGTATACATTATTTTCAAAAATAAAAATATTCATTAGACACAAATAAATAATAAATATCGTACATTTCATTTATTTCAAAATTGCAAAATAAATAAAGATTATATCGTAGCCAATAAAAATGCATTCAATTTTCTCGGATATTTATCGTGGCTTTGATTGAGCGGTTAATGTAATACGTCGATGACAAGGCAAAAAGTAAAGTTAAAAGCACTGCCGGATCAAAAGCCATATGAAGGAAACACGGGGTTTCTTAATTAATTAAAGATCAAAGAATGTAAACCTAATAAAATTGACGACGAACAACAGAAAATACAACCTGTCATAAAGATTTCGCGTAAGGATTCCCCGCCGATTCGAGCTATTTCAATATTATGAAATAAAATTTAATTTACCGGAATTATGGATCGAATATAATATATGGAATTTTATTCAACGGGAAATAAAATAGAAGTTATATTTAGATTTTCGGTGAATCGGCCGAGAAAATATAGGATTATGTTCTGATTATATTTTTTTGTGCTTTAGTAGTCCCACTGAGTTTGTAAGACTTGATTATGATTAAATATGGTTTATATACCTACGTAAAATGGACGTGGATGTATAAAATATTAACTTGCAAAAGTTATCCATTTAGCATCATGCAGACGGTATGAACATAATGAGTTTAATGCAACTCTAAAATTTTTAGAAAAAATGAAAAGGGTGAAATCCCTTTAGACATTTCAAAAAATCTATTTTTTTTTCATATTTCCAAAATATAATATATTGACAGTATATTGGTAAGAGGAAAAATAAAAATATTAAATATTTACGGAGTTCCGCAAATATAGTCGAGCACGCGGAACTCCGCATATTGCGAGCCAGGTACAGCTTAACCAACATCTTGGCCTCTGAGATGCTGTCTAACAGAGACAGAGAACGAAGAGTTCTGCGAATGTGCAATACTTAACCGATGTTAACATGACGAATGCACTGCTTCGAATGAGCTCTGAAGCGTTAGGCCGTTAGGCTACTGCGCATCCAAACCTTAGAGGCCAGGATATATTGGTTGAGCTGTAAATATCGGCAGGTAAAAACCTGGCTATTCAATTACAATATAATCTTATCTATTACCGGGCTGTTTTAGTAATTTCATTGATCATTCCTAGTTATTATATGACTATTTCTTAAGGATATTTTAATTTCCAATATTTCTAGTAGGTCTATTTTTTTTAGTTTTCTTTTCTCAATATAATAATTTAACATTGTTTATATCTATAAAATGATTATTTTTAATACGATGTGAAAAGATTCCAGTGCTTTTTATATTATTTAATATAGATATCTTTTTTATGTTCTTATATAATATCGCTCAAAAAAATTGTACAAAAAATCATTAACAAGGTAATGAATTTTCTGATAAACATGGAGAAAGCTTCGGGCCGAGTACAAGTGTATTTGTGTGTATAGTGCAAGTATAATTATTGGCACCTATGCCAAAATTTTCGCCGAAACCACCAATGAGGCACGAATAACGAGACAGAACCGGATGAGTCTTTTCGAGACAAAAGCAGCTCGTACAGCCTGAAAACAGCAACAGAAAACCAGCTTTTCGACGAAGCTGATCGGTAAGTCACTAAAACTAATCGTTTTATCGTACTGAAACTTTAAACGCGATTATCTCAAACTTTTTTTTCAAAAACTGCCCTGTAACTCAAAAAGTTATTGATCGATTGGGCTAAAATTTTGGGATACTTTTCTCTATATTATTATTGGAAGGATGTGACCTAATGTTTTAATGGTTTCGTCTAAATAAACTACTTTTTTGAGATGAAAATGTCGAAAAAATAGTAGAAAATTTGAACATTTTTTTAAAGCTTACTTAATTTTTAATTTAATCCTTTTTTATAGTTTTATTCTTCCCGTGCATATGTCAGGAACAGAAAGCATTTTTTTTGTTTCAGATGAATAGAAAAAGAGGACAAATGCAGCACTTTTGGACCTCGCGCCAGAGACGCCCGAAAAAAAATTACTGAGCAGCCATTTTGAAAAAAAAAAATTATGCTCTTCAAATATGACATAAGATGATGTTAAAACTTTAAAATAATACAATTATTTTATCACCTTTAAAAATACTTCTGAAAAATGATTAATTTAACGCGTCTAAAGGGATTTTCTTATTAGAAAATAAACAGCACGCCATATAAAAATAGTAAACTCGAGATTTACCAGAGATTACGTTTTTCTAACATTTGTACACTTTTTTTTAGAAAGATTTTTTTTGCCTTCAAAATATCCTTTAGTTTCGGCAATTACCTCTTCAATGGAGCGAAAATTTTCTCCAGCGATCATTTTCTTTTGAGGTCTGAGAAAAGCAATTCGAAGTGTAATATTCATGGAATTTAGTCATCTTTACCAACGATTTATGACACGGTATATAGTTTTGGTGAAACAGCCGTTTTTTTGTTCATTTCAAACCTTTTCTTTGGAATTTCGTCCTTCAAAGGCATCAATGTAATATTCGCGATTGATGGTTTTATCTTTTTCGAGATAACCGATGAGCACTATCCCATGCGCATCCCAAAATACATAGGACAAGGGTCTGTCGATGTTTGTGCTTTTGGTCACGTTTGGGAGGCTTTTACCAGCTGCTGTCCGCTCAGCCCACTGCCGATTTGACTCCGGAGTGTAATATTGTCACTACACCCACTGTTACATACCACATGAAAAAATCCTTGTTATTTCTCTTAAACCGATCCAAATATTGGTCAGAATCATCAATATGTTGTTATTTTTGGTCCGCTGGGTTCATGCAAAATGGCGTAAACACTTCCTTTCGATATCTTCATATCAGCTGTCTCCTGCAGCTTTAGTTTACTGTTTGGCGAAATAATTTTGTGAATTTTTCTGATGTTGTCTGGTGTAACCACCTCATTTGGACGCCCAGAGTGTTCAGTATTAGCGGTGTTTAAATTCAGCATACCAGTCAATTATGGTAGATAATAATTGGGCAGAGTCCGGGTAATGTTTATAAAACCATCGTTTTGCTTCAACGGTATTTTTTTCATTAAAAAGCAATGCTTAATCAATACATGAAATCATTTTTTTTTCATTATTTTGAAAATATCAAAAGTAGCGCCACTTAATGCACAACAACTCAGAAACTAGTAGACAAATTTTTCATGAAATTTTGATACAGGACGTTTGACGGTTGGCACCGGCCACTGGTAAGAATTTTTCGTTAGTGACGCCCTCTATATGTCAAACCGGGGACTTATTGACTGATGTGTTTGTTCGTCTAGTCATACTATCTGTATTTAATAATACAGTTAATTAAACCTAGCCTGCAAGGATGATGACTTGTAAATTAAAAGTCGAAATATATTAGCACCCCGCTGACCTCTAGGTGGTGTTATCGTATAACTTTTACCTAAATTGCCCGATGTTCGGAATTAAAGACGACTTGGTCTAGTTCGGTTTCTTTGCTTTCTTATTAACCTCAAGAAGTTCGCCATGACTTCTAGAAATTGAAATACTATACTTTTTGTCGTTCTTTAACTTTGATGATAGCCGGAATCCACCGGATATTAAGATAATTTACAAACCATATACAAAATTAAGAGAAGTTCAGGGTAATTCAAAGGATAAAGTAGATCAACATGAAAACTTGGGGATTTATGAAATTAGTTGTCAAGATTGTGATCAAAAGTACATTAGATAAACTAAGATATTCATATTAATAGATATAAAGAACTCTTTGTCCACATTGGATCTGGAAGAAATTAAAAAAAGAACTTCTCAATGGGCACTCGAGCATTATCATAATATAATATCAGTAATCTAAGAACTGATAAAAGTATAAATAACAATCGGGCTTTGGACCCGTATGAAAGCATTCAAATAGAAATATGAATCGTGAAGAAACGCATGAATCGTGATAAAGGGACCTATTCCATTCATCCAAGTTTTTCATTTTTCACGGTTCACGGTTTTTACGGTTCATGATTATTATACGCTTTATTACGTATGATTGTCATATAAATATAACATAGTTTAGTTTTAAAATTATATTGAATCATGTCCTGATGATGCTTACGTGGTTAGCGAAACATACACCGATTCGAAAGAGTGAAATTGTGTAATAACTCAAAGGACATGCCAAAAACAAGCGTAAATAAAAGCTTCAAAAATTATGGATTCTAATACAGGCTAGATCTAATAGTCTGAGAGATTAAATGTTATACAGGGGGTTCTTTCACTCATTAATAATCTATTATATTCTTTAATCTATTATAATTTTTCAATCATTAATTTATGCAATTTGCAAATTTCTTGCAATTTGTTTAACTCTGATAACAAAATCAACGATTGTAACAGTTTTGACTTCATTATTTGAAGTGACTTTATAAAGTGAGACAGTTTTGGTCATTTCCTAATTTCGTAAAAATTCTTTAAAGTAGGAAATTTTCCGCAGTTACAAACCGCAGGATGGTGTGAACTGCATGTAATTACAGCCTGTATTGGATATGTATATGGTATCCTTGATCATTCCTTCAGTTGCTTTCGAACGTTTATTTCGAGCCAGACTGATGATGCTTTAAGGCTAGAAACCGGTCTCAGGAGACGCTTGCTGACGTTTGATGACTACTGAAGGAATGGGCAAATTTTTGCTCGGAGCTCGAAAGGAATTCAATTATTTTTTTGACTACAAGGAAAACAGGATTTCATTCATCACTATTTTTATTCAAAATAGTGTCTTTACGCGTCAATACAACATTTTGCACGGTTAATTAGGTTGACGAATGAATTTTTGAGCTCGGCTAAACATATGTTCCTTAGGATGGCGGTTGACGTCTTTTGAATGGCTTCACTGTCAGCATAACGTTGCCCTTTTATCGGCAAATTAAGTTTTTCGAAGAGGTACAAGTCGCAGGGAGCCAAATCAAGCCAGTATGGTGAATTGTTAATGGTTAAAATTGCATTTTTAGTCAAGCGTCAAGCGATGGGATGATTAATTATCGTGCAACAAGCGCCAGCTGTCTTGTTGATGGTATTGTGGCTACACACAATGAATACGTGACAACAGATACTTCATACCAAGCCACCAAATACTATAACACCAAGATAAAAGTCAGCATGGATTGTTTGATTAGGTATAATGAACTTCTTGTGAACAATTCCCCCCGAATCGTAGAAACAAATCAACATTGTGAGACTTTTAATGACTTCTCGAGACGCCTTTTCCTCGAATATCGCTCGCCCAGGGGTTCCATTCGGCACTTTGACGCTTGGTTTCTGGATCATATTGAAAACACTATGTCTCATCACCAGTAACAATGATATACTTGAAGTTTTCGCCCTTTTTCGACTTTTTGTCGTGCCGGTGCGTTATCGTGATGGAAGAGCACTTTTTTCTTACCCCAACAGTTCCGTGACTCCTTCAATTTCTTATTGAATCTGTTCTCCCCAAAAACTCCCTATAGTACTGCCCTGAGGCATTCATGAGGATTATTCCTTTTCCAAAAAATCGTGGCCATAACCTTTCCGGCTGATGGAACCGTTTTTACCTTCTTCGGAGCATATTCACCCGGAAAAATTCATTGTTTTGACTGTCTCTTGGTCTGTGGCGTGTAATAATGTATCTGGCGTATAATAATGTATGGCGTGCAATAATTGATTTCGCTTAAAGCGGTCCAAACACTGCTCTGGCATTGTTAGTCGTACCCGCTTGTTATCCACCGTGAGCAATCGCGGCACCCATCGGGCCGACACTTTCCTCACGCCTACCTTATCATTTAAAATCTTGATTAGCGTTCCGTACGAGACACCTACGGCATCAGCCACTTCGCGCACTTTCGTTCGGCGAGCAGCGGGAATCATGTCAAGGACCTTTTCGACGATATTCTCGGTAACCACGTCTGATGGGCGTCCTGGCCGTTCTTCTTCGAAAACAGTTGTACGACTACGCTTAAACTCGTTAAACCAATATCTCATGGTTGTCATAGATGGTGAAGGGTCCCCATAGATAGCAGTCAACTTCACTTTTATTTCTTTGCATGTTTTTCCATTCAAAAATAAAAAAACGAATTACGGATCGATATTGCTCTTTTTCTATTTTATCGAGAAATACAAAACACGATGATGCAACTGGCTGTCAAAAAAAAACTAACTTATGAATTTATCTGAAATTCAGCATGAGGTCGTTTAATAGTTTGCAGTACATGATAGTAATGTCAATTTCACTCGTCAACGCCATCTGGCATCAAACACGGGTACTTATTGATCAACCCTCGTATTTTTTAAAAGTTCTGTTTTTGGTGAGATGCACCTCGTATTTATAACATTCTCCACGAACGATATGTAGAGGTCTAAACTGAAGCTGGCAAAGCCAAAGTGTGCCTAGAGGAAAAAGAAGAAACAAATTCTTATATTAAAAAATAAATCCAGGAATTTATTGACCATCTCAATGTTAGCTATTTCTAAATTATATTCATCTGCAACTCTGGATACTCACCATGTTCGGCTTGTTAACTTTATAAAATTATCCTCCGATTGAATGTTTCAGTGAAATTAAAATAACTGGAAATAAAATATTAGTAAAATAAATATTCTGTTACAGTTTTAACAGAAGTTGTAATAGTTTTAATTTTCGCAATCTGTCGGCGCGAACACTTCTCCTATTACACCATAATCCTCCACCATCTTTGGCGCATATAAATCCACGAATAAGTACAGGTGGTACGGGTAATTCTTTCCCGGCAAATTTTAATTAAGAATAGAAATACCCGGATCCGCCGCCTTCTTAATACACCCAGAGATTGCGCGCCTTCGTTTGCTATTCGTCTCGTTTTTTTCTCTCTTAGTAAGTTTTGTATTTTTTTTCTCCTTTTTACGATAGAAAATGGAGGGGAATTTGGACAAAACGCAGATTCCTGTTTCGGTTTCATTAAGAAAGAACAATATTATTGTTTTTTTCGGTTTTGTGGGGTTCTCGCTTTTTTTCTCTTTAATTAACTTTGGTTTCAAGGAAACGGATCGAATTTCTTGACTGCGAAAGGTTGGATTTAAAGATACGTAAGGATGTTTAAGGAATAAAAATATATCATTTTAGTATTTACCGATAATTTTTTTATCTGTTATAGTGTATATATATATATATATATATATATATATATATATATATATATATATATATATATATATATATATATATATATATATATATTACAGAAATCTTTCACCCTTTCTCCACGTGGCGCTACCGATCGCCTTCGCCCAACTGTCCACCATGCGACGTCATGTATCTCTCGGGACCGGTTTCTAGCCTTCCTTTCAGCCGTCATCAACCGAGCTTCAGACGAACGCAAGAAAAGCAGTTGGGAGAGATGATCGGGACCAGGTATACCTGGTACTACATCCGAGGTTCCAGGCAGAATATTACGAGCAGTCCTGACTGTTATGATCATTCGCCGTATGATGGCGTGAGTTGTGTGCTATCACGACCCTTCATCAAAATGGCCAGTTGACATAGTCTGGCCCCGACCGTCTCTGTTGTTGCTTTACGCGTCAATACAACAACTTATATATATATATATATATATATATATATATATATATATATATATATATATATATATATATATATATATATATATATATATATATAAGGTATTTCATTTTCACCGACCATCCGGCCCCTTTTAATTTGGCTAAAATTTTTAAATGTTATAGTACCACCTAAATACTTTTTTGTGATTTTATAAAATTTTTTTACTCAACCGCAAAAAAAGTGAAATATATTTTTCAAAAAACCACCGTTTTTTTTTTAATAGTCATAACTCTTCTAAAAATTGGCCAAATAGGACGTTATTTTTTAATTATTCGTTTTTGAATGAACTTAGCCACCAAATTATTGAACTAAATTGAATCAAAAACCAAAGGGTTAAAAATGAACTTAAATAGAACCAAGGTCATATATCCAGAAGCTCAAGGGTCAGCTTGAGAGCTTAAAGACCCCCAGAAACCACAAAGTGCCCACCTCAGAATCGAAATTTTATTAGAAATTAGTAGGGGTCTCCGGACTAACTAAAAAACCTGGCTGAAGAAGTCGAAGTATCCAGAACAAATAGAAAGTATTTTATACCTATATTTGGGCCACATGATAATTCGAGGCAAGGAAATTAAGATCACCGAAATCGAAATAAGGATTAAGATAGTCTATATAGCGTTTACGAGATTAAAAAATATACTTACAAACAAAAATATACCCTTACATCAGGTGTGTATCATAATTGCATGTTATCGGGAATTACCTGTGGCCCATAATCTGGACTTTTTCGTCAAATACGACTTTGTCGGCCATTAGTAGCCGACCACGGCCTTGAAAACTCGAATTCAAGTGATTCAAATGTGAAAATATATAACTCAACTAAGCCACAGTAATAAAGTTTCTCCATCTTGTAAAAACCCCGAAAATGAGCTATTTTATCTGTAAAAAAGGTTTTCAATTCATCTGCAACAACCATCGCAACAACCTCGCAACAATCATCTGCCTTCGGTATGGAAATGTAGTGAGTCGTATTTGGCACCCATTTCTTCGCACAATGTGGAAGGCAATCTAGTCTACAATGGTCGTTTTTAATAAAATGAATAATTTTTACGCCTTCTGACAGAATATTTTGTAAATTATCTGGCATTTTTGTTGTAGTAAGTGCATTTTCGTGAAGAAAGCAGTGGGTCCATTCCATATGTGGCATAATGTCTTATAATTTTACTATCCCACCATTATCAAAGTTTTCATTTTGTATTACATGTGACCATGGATTGATTTGCAAAATAGCATATTTTCTCTAATTGACCCCTCGCATTCCTATTTATTAATTCATCTCGATATTGTGTCATTTGAAGGTGGTATAGTGATATAACTTTTTTGCTTCTTCCGGACTTATTTTATCACTTTCCCCGGCACTTCGCTTTTCCAGCGTAGTTTTTCTTATTGCAGTCCAATATTATACAACAGTGTTAGTAATAAATTGAAATCTTTGAGTGTCACCTCCTTCGGGTTTCAGTTGAAAGGAATATTTTTGCAGCAACACTTTTTTGTTATCGTTTCTTTCGCTTTAGAATTGTTGTTTTGTCTGTTTTTCCTACTCTAAGATCTTTATAATGTAAAGCGTTCGGCGGTTGAGTGTAAGAGTAGCATTTGCTAAACTTCGCCGCCTTATGCGATCTATGCAATGCACTTATTCTATGTATTGATGCATTTCTAAATAAAGACGATTATTATTCTGCTCATCCTTACTGCAATCACACAAATATGTATATACTTTTGGGTAGTGATTGGTTCTATTCTGAATTGATTATTAATGTAGTTTACATATTATAATCTGTAATATATTATCCTAGTTGGGGGAAGTTTTATTATGCACATTTAACAGTGTATTTTTTATTGAAATAAAAATAGCGATTTAAACAGTATTTAAGCACTACAAAGTTGAATTATTATTATTCTGCTCATCCTTACTGTAGAATCTCAGCTCATGCTGGCCGATATTCCATGGCCGAGATGAAAAAGCAATTTAGCTCCTCTCACCCTAGCATCATATCTTACGAACAATGTGACACGTCTGCAAGAGTATGGCACGCTGTCCCACCATGGCAATCGATCTCGAGATACCGAGGCTCTCCAGGTTCTTTGAAAATCTCTAATTTATCAGGCCTTCGGCGGGTATAACGAAGGGCACTACATCTACCTTACTCAGTTTCCACTGGTTCTTCAAGTCGTGCGTCAGATTTTCATACTTTGTGGATTTTTCTATATCAGTTTTTATAATGTTGTGAGATAGCGACACTGCGATGTCAATTATAAAAGCTCTCTTGTCATTTTTGTTGATTAGAACAATATCCGGCCTGTTATAATTAACCGTTCGATCAGTAGTGTTTGGTCTGTCCCAGTAAAGAATGGTATCGGATGATTCAAGTACAGGAGAAGACGAGTACTTATAATATGGAGGAGGTGCGCTTTCTAATAGCGAGTATTTTTTAGCAATTTGTTGATGTATAATTTTTGCCGGCTGATTATGCTGTCCTAAATAATCATTAGGAGCAAGGCCCGGGCAACCGCCAATAAGGTGCTCAATTGCTTCCCCCAAAGTACCGCATTTCCTGCACTTATCGACTACGTCCTAATGCAGTATGTGCTTTTCATAGTTTTTTGTTCTTGTTACCCCATCTTGAATAGACATCGCGAAATCTTCTGTCTCTGGGTACAAGAGTCCATCGGTCAGCCACTTCAGAGACAATTGTTCGTCAATGGTGTCATCTTCGAGTGACTTAAGAAACCTTCCGGACAATGTTTGTCCTTTCCATTCTCGAATGTAATCCGTGAGTGTTGTTCTGCTATCAATACGATTTTTTTCATTTAGGTTTAGTGGGGTGAAACCCCGGTCCTCATTTGCAACCAATTTCATTAACGTACTGTTTGAATCAATGAAGTGTTTTCTCATTCTATTTTCTTGATTGAGACATAGATTTTTTACGTTTACAAGGCCTCTACCCCCCAACTTTCTTGGGATGTATAGTCTTTTCGTAGATGAGTTTGGATGCAGGCATCGGAACCTTGTTAATGTTCGGCGTGTCAACCTATCAAGTTCATCGAGGTCAGTTTCTGACCATTTAACAATGCCAAAAGAATATATCAGAGTTGACACTGCCCAACCGTTGATCGCTCTAATGAGGTTTCCACTGTTCAGTTTGGTGTTTAAAAGTTTTGTAAGTCTCTTTTGGTATAGAGTGAAAAAGTCCTTCTTTAACTGGTTATGATCAAGTTTATGCTTTTGGGGTATTCCTAAATATTTGTAGGATCCTTCTGATGCTAGTTGTTGTATGTTACAAAGTGTTGAATGTTGACTCTGAACCTTTCCCTTCTGTATGCTAATGGTAGAACATTTGTCCAGTCCAAATGATATTCTGATATCCCTACTGAATGTTTCAACAGTTTTTATCAATAAGTCCTGTTAAGTTTATATCCAATATTGCTGTTGTTGAGTAGTGTGGACAAAGGATTCAATGCTAGACAGAACCAAATTGGAGAAAGGGAATCTCCCTGAAAAATTCCCCTCTCGATATTTGTAGCAGCAATACATTGTTGGCCGACAAAAAGATTCGTTTTCCAGTTCCCCATCAGGCACTTTAAAGAATTAATAATCTGGGGGCTAATTTTATATAAATTCAAAACCTCAACCAGCCAATCGTGAGGGACACTATCGAATGCTTTCTTGTAGTCTATATAGTAGATATTTAAGTTGCGTTTTCTTTTTTGCTCTTGCTCAAGAACTACAGCATCGATCGTCAATTGTTCCTTGCAGTCCATACTTGATCTTATACATCCTTTCTGTTCTTCTTCAAAAATGTTGTTTTTATCACAATCTTGGTAGATTTTTTCATTGAGTAGGGTTGTGAACAGTTTATATAACACTGACAGACATGTGACTGGTCTGTAGTTATTGGGTTGCTTAACTATATAATAGTTATGTATTGCCCTCCATTAGGAAGTCGGGGAAAGTGTCTGGATTTATTAAAACCTCTTTAAATGCATTTGCAAGTGCGGGATAGGCGGCTGTAAAGCTTTTAATCTAGAAGTTATGCAATCCATCTGGTCCAGGCGCCTTCCAGTTGTGAGTCTTCCTGACAGCAGTGTAAATGTCAATCTCTGAAATCGTTAGACTCCATATCTGGGAGAGCATTTGTCTGTTCTTGAATGGTTTTAACCCAAGGAGCCAATTTTTCGTAGCCGTCTGATTTTTTCCAAACCGATCTCCAATATTCCGCAAAGGAAGACACATCCATATTCTTAAGTTCTGACTTGTTGTTACCTTCGGCTTCGAGTTCTCTATAAAATTTCTTTTGGCTATTTGCAAATACGGAATTTTGATGCTTTCGTTCGAAATAAAGAGGATTATTATTTTTATTATTATTATTATCATTATATTGACCACGTCGTCACTCTCAATGCTACTAATTAGGATGCTTGAAGTTCTACGGTCTCATTACAGCTTGATTTGTTGATTTTTCAAGCCGAGTGATTTTCGTTCGAAAAACTCTAATGGTTTGTTTTGTTTCCCGTTGCCGGACCAAATTTTGAAGGCTTCATGCTTTCCGTGGACAAAATTGATAACCAACAGCACATTGAGGCTTATCATCCAAGGTAGTGCATCTATATTTTAAATATGTTTTATTGAACAATCTGGTCTTTTCTTTACTGTTTCACCAGATTTAGACGCTTCCTTTTCTTTTCTTTTTGTCACATATTTGTCCATTTTATTTAATATTATTAATTAATTTTATTACCACACTGTTATTAATTTATTTAACGCTGAGTGAGAGAAGAAATCGTAGTACTTAACACTGAGTGAGATAATTAATCGTAGTACTAGTTTTCGTACAAACTTTTCGCATCGTTCTTTTATTTTTATTATAAAAGCGCATAGCTTGTACGAACCTGCATAAGCGCATAAGGAACGAATTTTACAAGTGCGTGCAAGTGCAGGGCACAAGGTAAAAGTAATATAAGAACAAGGAGTTACACAAGTTTTGTAGTTTTGTAGTAGTGACTGTGTGCTGTGTGGTTGTGTGCGGTGCGGTATTTCCTTATAAGTGTAACGGCCCATTCACACATGTACATTCATACAGTTCGAACTGGTAAAAGTAATATAAGAACAAGGGGTTACACAAGTTTTGTAGTTTTGTAGTAGTGACTGTGTGCTGTGCGGTATTTCCTTATAAGTGTAAGGGCACATACATTCGTCCATTCACACATACATCCGTCATTGACGATTCATCATTTAATACAAAGACAGATAGATGATTCGTTTTTTTCGCGATTCGCAAGCGTGTAACAACGCTTACGAATAGGAGTTTATAAGCCACTTAAAAATAAAAGCGATTCTTTATAAATCACACAAAAAAGGACGAATAGTTGTTGTGTTAACCGACCTATTTGAAACTTTGATAAACGTCCAATTAACATATTGCAACGATTGTGTCGTTTTTTACTTAACTTTTTGGCTATTTAGTGGGCCACGACACTAAAAAGGTTAAGAAACGATGCTTTCAAACTTTTAATCCACGTTCTAGACGGTTCCACTGATGTATGGTTACTAATACAGTGATTATCTAAACAGCGGCGGTTCGTGGGGGAAAAACAGGTGAGGCACGTATAATCAAATTTTGGAATGGGGATAGGAAAATGCGTCGCAACCAAAAATTTTACATTTCTTAGTATCATACACACACTTTGCTGTGTAGAAATGTGAGTGTAACTGTCAGACATCAAATTTTCAAATAGGTACCTAGATAATAAAATTTTGCTGAAGTCACCATATGACCATGACCATTAAATCTGTTTGTAGTTGAAGTCCATCCTCCTAAATTTCTGAGCAGCAAAGTGGTCGATGACTTGATCATTAAAATTTGAAATTAACTTCGCAAGATTTTTTTCAATAGATAGCATTGCTAACGCGTACAGCCGTTCCTGGTCCATAGTGTTTCTTGAAAATGTTTTGATTCGTTTGAGGGTAGAGAAACATCTTTCGCTTTCCACAGTCGTCATAGGGACGGTACACAAATCAGTCAGCAATTCCACAGATAATGTTGAAGTTAAATTGTTTTGGATACACATTTGTAACAGCGGCACAGCCCTATCTGTGTTTCATAAAATCGTTCCGTGCGTATATTACCGAGAGTTCATTTTTTAATTTTAAGTAATTTACGTTTGCAAACAGGTTAAACACAGTTTTAATGTCTTCATTTGGAAAGACGGGTCGATATTCACCAAATTTTCACCAGTAACGAACGAAACTAAAACGTTCATGAACCTGTATGGTTAGGGCGTCACAGATTGCATATCCTGACATTTGGATTGGGGTCCTCCTTGTTAGTTAATTTTCGTTTATTTCTGCGGTTCTCTATGATCGTTGTAAATTCTTCACTAGTTAAGTTACCAAATTCTTGATTAATTTGTATTTCTATATTTTCTATTTTTTTTTTCCAAATCCTTCTTAATTTTAAATCCATCTAGTTGCCTGCTTTGCAGTTGATCAAAGAGAATGTCGCAGTGCGGCATTATTTTATTGAATAAAAACAACTAAAATTTAAAATTATTATCCACCAAATAATTTATTAACCCCTGAGATTGATAAGTAAAATTTTTATCCGACTCGGCGTCCATAATTTCTTCAAGGCATGTTTGCAATTCTTCTTTGTAAATGTAAACAGTATTCACACATTTAGATGTAAAGTTCAATCTGGTAGGGGCCGCACGGGGTAGACGCTTTTTCACGACACTACCCAGAACAGTTGTCCTTTTGGATGTTCGAGAAAAGAAGGCGGGAAATGTAGACAGATTTGCAAAAAACACCTTTACAACTTTTTCTGTTGTACAACACCTTTTAATTATTAGATTTCATTGGTGAGCATAGCAGTGAATATACTGTACATTCTTATAAATATTTTTAATTTTGGCTTGTACTCCTGCGACTGTACCTCTCATCACAGAAGTCCCATTATAACTTTGGGCTATGAGTTTCTTAGGTTCTTTGTCTATTCCTAACTCGCTTAGCACCGTCAGAATTTCTTCTGCAATTCCATCTGCTGTGTGATTTTTTGGTATTAAAAAGCCCCAGAATATCTTGTAAATGTCGTCATTTTTAACATATCTAATTATAAAAACCATCTGCATTTAAGTAGATGTATCGGTTGTTTTATCAGTCTCTATGGCAATATATTTTGCTGTGTGAATTTCCTTTTTTAGTAAATCGCGACAAACATGCAACATTGAATCCAATAATTCGTTCTGAATTTGTTTGGAGTTGCCTAGAAATAATTTATTTTTAGTCTTTTAAATGAGCTTCTAAAATACTGTCTATTTTGACCATGAAATTTACTAGCCCTCTAAAACTCCTAGGATTTTCTAAAGTGTAGGTTTCGTCATGCCCACGTATGACGTCCCACAAGTAAATGCCCCACAGAATTTTATACCGTCAATTAACTTAGGTAATATGTAACGATTGCTATCATCAGTTTTATTGTGCTTTTTAATAGAGTCCAGATGTGCACTACTGAGTTGAGAACGAATGTCTGTCTTCCCAAACATACTAATTTCTAGCTCATTTTTCAAATGTCTTTGTAAAATAGAATGCGATTTTACCTTTGCGTCCAAATGTTTCAAATCATTAACATCGTGTTTAATCCAGCTAAGATCAAGATCGCCCGCACTCACTGGTTTTCCGACATGTGCCAAAATGCACGGAAAACAATAAAATTTATTTGTTGGCTCGCATCCGCATAACCATGAATACTTCTCCTACACGGTTTTATTGAATGTGTGTTTGTATGTTCGTTTTTGAGTAATATTAACTTGCTTAATTTGCAGAATTTGTGTCAGCCGTACAATATTTTTGATGACAGTTCAGTCGTCAAATGTTAATGTGACATTATTTCTATTCATATGTTGCACTGAATTCATCTTTACTATTGTAATCGTTTAAAACATTGACTTTGCAACTACTCGAAAAGCCGAAAAGCGCGACGGCGAAAAACTCCTGACTATTGAGAATGGGGCAGCGCCCAAGATATGACGTTATAAATGCGTTTAATCTCCGGATTACTAGCCAAGCGATGCTGTGTTTGTTTTTCGCACGCAATAGTACAGAAAACAGTAGCGGCACAAATTTGCCTGTGCTCAAAGCACGTGTTCTTTAATCGGTCGCGCTTCGGCAACCCACGACCTATTTCGTTACCGCGAATGACAATATGGTTGTTAGACTATAGAAGTCACAGGAATCATAGACAGGACAGAATAAATTAATATAAAATCTGAAATTATTTTTTCCACTTAATTTATAATTAAGTAGGTTAGGTTAGGTTTGGTGCCCACGTGCTCTTATGGATCAACCGGCACTGGATCTAAGTGTAATGAAGGTAGGCAGGCTACAACTGCGGCTTTCAAGGCTATTCCTAAAAATGAATAGTAAGATTGTTTCAGCGTGTTTATATTGGTTTTAGTGCTGAATAAATAAAAAAATATATTAAAAGTTTCATTTCCTGTCATATTTTTGTTTGAGCAGAATAAGTAGCATAATTGTTTAAAAAGATATGACATTGTAACTTGAGTTTCTGTTTTATTAACTATTAACCGCCATTATATGACATGAAAATATAACCGTAATATTATGTTTGGTCAGCGGCGGGAAACATTGGCGAGTTTCAACTAAATTTCCCATATAATTTTAAATATTTATTTAAAATACCGCCGGCATACAGAGAAGCCTCTTTTCTATTTCCGCTTCGACCGAAAAATATACATAAATCACCGAACAAATTGCGACGCTGAGTTAAATTTTGTGGCTTTTTTAGTAGAAATTCGGTTTTTGTTTAGAGACGATAACGGATTTACATACATTAATATGTATCGCTGTTTTATTTCCACTTGTGGGAAATAAAATATCGGTATTACTAGGTTGGTGGGTGATTTAATTTTTATAGATGCATGTCGGTACTTGTATTTTCGTGTATGTAGCTTGAAATTTGCGAAAATAATTTATTTAAATCATAAATAAAGTTTGTTTTTATTTATATGTTATTCGGCAATTTTGAAAATATTCCGGCAGTAATATACTGTAACGTTATTGTGTACAAAATAGTTTGAGAAACTTGAAATAAAACAAAATGTCTATTCAATAATCCAAGTATACTGCATCTCTTTGAAAATACTCCCTTTCTACTATAAAATACTTTTAACAACACTTTTCCAATTAAACTCAAAGATATCTACCACCAAACACCGAATCACTTTTTTAAAAGTTAGCATCATTAGGAGATGAGTTAATCTAATTCTAAAACTAAACTATGTTCTATGTATGTGAGAACCTTACTTGCTAACCTACTACCTAGGAAGCGCACTACCTACCTAATGAAGGGTGTAAAAAAACGATACAAGAAAAAATAATAAAAGACAAAAAAGAAGAAAAGGAGAACAAAATGTAAGAATTTTTTTTTGTTTAGTATATATTTTTCAGACATCGGTATCATCTCAAATAAAACGATAAGTCTATCGTTTGTTCAGAAGGTCTTTTAGCATACAAATGTAAGAAAGAAGTTTGTTTTATTTATTTTGCATCTTCTGGTATCTTGTTCCGTCTCAGGCAAAACGATAGTTTTATCACTTTTTTTGGTGAAGATGGTTTTTGTCACATTGGACCAGATGTCGACTAAATTTCATTTTTCGTTTTATTGACATTGGGTTGGTGTTATGTTTATACTCAATATGAGTTCGCTTATTCTATCTAAAAGCTTCAACACTTAAGGGTAGTTACCGCCTGATGTGTTAAAATGGTGATGCATTTTTAGAGTTTGCTTTATTTCAGTATTTTAAACCAACATTTTCATTTATACTGTGAACAAGTGTCGTGTCGTGTCGTTCCCGAAAAATTCCAAGGGTGAGTTTTTCACTGAACACTGTGTCTTCTATTGATTTTAGTAGTTTCAAGAAGTATTTAAAGATTGCTTCTATTCCTTTTTCTCACACAATACTGTTCTAATTATTATCAAATATTCAAATACAATTGAATTAAACCTATTACTGTTCATTTTAAATAATATTTAAAATAGTGTTTTTTGATTCATGTTTTGATCAATATTAAATAATTGTTATTTAAATGAATATCCAAATATTGTTTGAGTAGTGGCATCAGCATATTCATATGATATATAATTTGTATCCAAGTATTACCGCGCAGTTTTCCCTTCAATACCATGAAGTTTGTAAATGCTGTTTTGCCTTTATAGTATATGGAGCGGGTACATTACGCGTTCTTCCTTTGTACCCATTACACATCTCAGTACTACAGGTTATACCGTAGGGTGTGGTTGGATATGCATTATGTTTTGTTAGCTCTTTGGGTGGGTATCTCGTGCGGTTTTCCCTTGATATCCCGTTCATACCCGAAGCTGACACTGTTACGTGTTCTCCCCTCAGTGTCAGGAACAGTACCCAGGATGATAATTTTATTATTGATTGATAACATTATTATTGTTGAAAATGTATGACCTATAATTTAATAAATATTGAGGGATCATTGTTGAATATATATGATCTGTAATTTAATAAATATTGGAAGATCTCCATGGTATTGTCGCGTGGTTTTCCCTTCAATACTATGAAGTGGGTAAATGCTGTATTGCTTTTCTGGTATCTGGAGCGTGTATATCGCGCGTTTTTCCTTTGTAACCATTGCAGAATTCAGTACCAGAGGTTACACCGTAGGGTGTGGTTAGATATCCATTATGTTTTGTTAGCTCTTTGGGTGGGTATCTCGTGCGGTTTTCCCTTGCTACCCCGTTCATACCCGAAACTGACACTGTTGCGCGTTCTCCCCTCAGTGTCAAGAAGGGTACCCATGATGATAATTTTATTATTGATTGATAAAACTATTATTGTTGAATATCATGAATCATGAACCGGGATAATGGACCTATTCCGTTCTGTCAACTTTTACAATTATTAATGTAAAAGTCAGTGAACTTCACTTCACTTCACTTCATTTCACTTCATTTTTTTGTTTCTTTTGTTCTCTTTTTCCCTTTTTTGCCTTTTTTTCTTTTTTCTTGTTTCCTTTTTTAATACGCTTCATTAGGTTGGTAGTGCGCTTCCTGGGAGTAGGTTAGCAATTAGGGTTCTCATATAAATAGAACATAGTTTAGTTTCAGAATTAGATTAAATCATCTCCTGATAATGCTAACGTGGTTAGCGAAACGTGCGCCGGGAACTTAAAAAAAATGATTCGGTGTCTAGTGGAGTGGAGTTCACACGGAATATTCCAATAGAAAAATTGAGTAATTTTGGTGTTGTCACTGTTTTCATTTTTCTAAAACCTATTTTTGTATTTTTACAATTTGTTTCGCTATTTTTTACAACATTGTCAATGACTACTGAAAAATAACAGTGGACTCAGTTAAAAACGTTATGCCCTCTTACTTTATTCGTGTTGTTGTTGTATAAGGCATAATTTCTATTACTCCCTTTTCTACTTCTCTTCTTTTAAGACTTTTCCAGATATCCCTTCTTTTTAGTCTGTCAAATGCTTTTTTTTAGGTCAATTAAACAAATGTGGGTTTAGGTTTCCTTTCTCTTAGTTTTTCTTCTAGTTGTCTAATTATAAATATTAGATCTTGTATGCTTTTGCCCTTTCTAAAACCATGCTGTGGTTACTCTAATGTTGCATCTAAGTTTTCTCTCAGCCTATACTATATTATCCTGGTAAATATTTCTCTAAGACAACTTGTTAGTGTGATCCCTGTGTAGTTTTGACATGCTTTGATATCTCCTTTTTTAAACAAGAGTAATATTATACCCATATTCCAGTCTATTGGTACTTTCTTTTCTGTTATGAAATATTTTAGTAGTGATAAAACTTCTTCATTTCCTATATCTCCCATATATTTCAGTATTTCTCCACTGATTTCATCTTGCCCTGGAGTTTGCAAAAAAATTGTTACTTTCAAAATTATATATTTATTTTTTGTTCTTAAATATATAATTTAATATATTTATTTAATTTAATAAAAAATAATAATAAAACCAATTTACATTAAATTTAATACGTAAACAATTGCATAAACTTGTAGATTGTATCAAGGAGCTGATAGCGAAAGAGCAAGATTACCAATCGCAGATAACCAATATGGGTGGGAGTCGGTGTGCTGCTTCTGCGTCTCTTCGTGCATCATGATTTTTCCTTGCTTCCTTGCATGCCTCTTGTTCAACACCGCATGCGTTTAACATTTCAACAGATTTGACGACCAAAAGTTGAGTAAGTGTGGACATACCTTATGAGTGTCACTTATATTTCAAACAGTGTTGCCGCTATTACGTTTCAAAGCTCTGACACTCTTATTGGAAAACTTTTTATTATACTGATAAAAATCTATTAAAACTTCTTTAAAGGGAAATAAAGGTGGATTAAAATAAATGTATGCGAACGAAAAGAAAACAATTTGAAATAGAGTTATCGCAATTGGTATTTTCGAAGCACGTTCAGCATTTCTATGGCGATTTTAATCTCAAAGATTGCAACTATTTTTCAGGAAGGTCCCACCGGATCGAATCCGCACAACCGCAAAAGCCCCATCGAATACCGAAGAGAAAATAGACAGAAGCCCGAACTTACACTATAAATTACGAAATGCTATAATGACCCATTACGGCCAAGTGTTCCCATTTTTTATCGTCGCCTTCATTACAACGATATTTTTCTTTTTAACCTGCCATTAATTTTTTCATAAAGGCGTCCACCGCGGCGAAAACTTTTCCAGAAAAATGTAAATTTTTCGGGGGGTCGCGGCCGAAAAAACGACTTCGGATATTTATTTTAAAAAAGAGATTATTTCTGCAGATTGCGGCACGAGGACTAAATCGTTATTTATTACGTTTTTTTCTTTAATAAAAACTTTTTAAATATGAATAAATAACTCTTCTAAGCAGTGAGTTTTATTTTCACTGTCAAAGAAGCACATTTATATATTTACTAAACCTATAATAATATTAGTATCAGTGTTAGTGCTAGTATGATAATGGGTTTTTCAAATTGAGCGGTTTTTTAATTCTTGACTATGTTTATAAAAATGGAGTCGTACACAATACAACAACGCGTTAAAATTGTTGAATTATTTTATGAAAATGTGCGTTCGGTGAAAAATGTTTTTAGAACATTACGTGATATTTACGATTTGCACAATCGTTTATCTGAGAGCATTATCAATCGAATTGTTCAAAAATTTTAAGAAACTAGTTCAGTGGGAGATAAAAGAGGGGTAATATGTAGTAGTAGTGGTCGTTTACAAGAGCATATTAATTTGGTACGTGAAAGTAGTGCTGAAGACCCAGACATTTCCATTAGGCGACGTTCACAACATTTTGGACTAAGTGAATCTACAATATGGCGTATTTTACAAAATAATTTTTGTTTTGAGGGCATATAAGGTTCAAACAACACAGGAACTAAATCCACTGGATCATTCAAAACGTCATGCATTTGTCAATTGGATCAAAGAATAAACGGATGATTTTTCACAAGAAATCATATTTTCAAATAAAGCACATATTGAAATTGGTTAGAAAAAATTAATGAGGAACCGTTACATCCTAAACGTATTGGTTTGCATTATTATCAAGAGGTGTAATTGGGACGTATTTCTTTCAGCATCTGCAAGAGGTGGTCATTTGGCGGACATTGTTTTTTGTGCTAAAATATTTTACACTATGCTTCAGTTATTAATAAAAAAAAAAATAATATTAACGTAAATTCTGCGTTTAATTCAAGAATTAAAAAAAAATGAAGACCTTTTGAAGGAAAGACCTTTTGTTAGAAAGCGGAGGTCTGCCCGAATTCAGACTAGGTCATTGCTTATGATTATTAATTTTCTTTCACAGTTGTTTCTAATATATATATATATATATATATATATATATATATATATATATATATATATATATCATCATCAACATCATCATAATCAGCCCGTATCGATCCACTGCAGGATGAAGGCCTCTTCAGCATGCTTCCAACCTTCACGGCCCTGGGCTTTCCTCTGCCACTCGGGTCCAATATACTTAACCATTTAACCTTAACTCTTACCTTACCTTACCTTACCTTAACCTTACTCCATCTCCATTTACATATATATATATATATATATATATATATATATATATATATATATATATATATATATATATATATATATATATATATATATATTATCATTAACATGATTCATCGATCATCTAAGCCTAGGCTGGTCAGGTTTACAATGCAAAGATGGGAAAGCAGTTCAGCTCCTCCCATTCAGCTTAGTACCTTACGAATAATGTGGCAAGTTTGTAAGAGAACTGCTCGTTGTCCTACTATGGTAATCGATTTTGAAACACTAAGAATTTCTAGGTTTTTGGAAAAGGTTTTGCTTACTAGGCCTTCGGCGGATATAACAAATGGTAACACCTCCACTTTCTGGAGTTTCCATTGATTTTTCAGATCAAATGCAAGATTTTCATGCTTCGTGGCCTTTTCCATTTCAGTTTTTCTGATGTTGTGAGAGAGTGGTATCACAATATCAATTATGAAAGCTCTCCTCTGCTTTTTGTTAATTAGAACAATATCCGGCCTATTATAGTCAAGCGTCCGATCTGTTGTAATTGTAAATTACAGAATGGTATGGGCTGACTCAAGTACGGGGGAAGGCGTGTACTTGTAATATGCTGGAGGTATCTTATCAAATAGCGAGTGCTTTAAAGCGATTTGCTGGTGAATAATTTTCGCGAGCTGATTATGTCTGCCTAGGTAAGCATTAGGGCCAAGAACTGGACACCCTCCAATAAGGTGTTCAATTGTTTCTCCCACACCACCGCACTTCCTGTACTTGTCGACTACATCCATGTGATATATATGTCTTTCATAATTTTTTGTCCTTACTACCTTATCTGGAATAGCTGTCGCGAAACCTTCTGTTTCTGGATATAATAGTCCTTCGGTAAGCCAGTTTAGAGACAAATATTTGTCAATGGAGTCATCCTGAAGGAAATCTCCCATGTAATGTCTGTTGTTTCCATTCTTGAACGATATCCTTCAGTGCTGCTCTACTATCAACACGATTTTGTTTATTTAGATTTAGTGAAACCCTGGTCCTTCTTAACAACCAGTTTCATTAGTGTGCTATGTGAACTAATGAAGCGCTTTCTCATCCTATTCTCCTGATTGAGACAAAGATTCTTGATATTCACAAGCCCTCTGCCTCCCAATTATTATTATTATTAGGTGCGTATAGATCCTTATTATTATTATTATTATTATTATTATTAGGTGCGTATAGATCCATTGGGATCACGCAAAGCATTCTGACTGATTTTCGAGTGTTCTTTCTGATCCTTCACACCTCTCTCATCCTTTCTCCGTTGATTCTCTTTCTCTCCTCCGTCCACTTTATCCCCGATCTCCTCGAAACTTCGCTCTGTGATGCAGCGTTCCACATATGTATTTTGTTTCTGTACGTTCTTCTATCTTCCATCTCTGTCGGGGCCATTTGTGCCTTTCCCAGATCAGCTCTGACTTGTGCGATCCATGGTACTGTTGACTTGACTCCTTGTATGTATGTAAGAATTCTGTTGGTGAGTCTTCTGTCGGTGGGACTCTACTGATATGTCCATAGAATTTCAACCTTCTTTTTCTTATGTCCGCTGCTACGTTGGGCATTCTCTCTGTGGTCTTTCTAGAATGTAGTCTGTATCATTTCGGTTTCTTATGTTGTATGGTAAGTATGGAAAGTAAACATAACGATAAAGCTAAAGTTAGTTTGAATTAATTTATCTATAGAACGAGGTACTGCCTGTACTACTGTATTAACTGGTGTAACTGGTATAATGTTTTCACATAAGAAGCTAAAGTTAGAGTGGATAATATAGTATTTTGAATATTTATTTCAAAGCGAAAAGAGTGTATTGTGTACTTTTGCAACGCTGAATTTGTTTGCCCAAAAATATCATATAGAACGACATATGAATGTCCATATATATAATCATTTAAAAAGAAACGCATCTGTTTCGGGACCATCAGTACCTAAAGGTAACTTCTAAGCCCAAAACTGACGCCTAGAATTTTCCTCATAATTTTGCGTTCTTCTTTTAGTATGTTTTCTATGCCGCTTTTTGTGTGGAGGGTAAGTGTCTCGCTTGCATATATTACCTCTGGTTACTGTGTGTAGTGTCTTATTATTGCGTGTGTGGATATGCATTTCTTATTGTAGATATTGTGTGTCTTGCCGTATACCCTCTTCATCTGTAATGGAGTCTTCTGTGCTATCTTCTCTCCTCCTGTGGACATGTTCACTTGACTTCTTGCCAGACAGTTCTCCTCCAAGTTGACAGTTCTCCTTCAAGTTGACAGTTCTCCTTCAAGTCTGTGCAGGCATTCCAATACCTCTTTTACCCTGCTAATCAAATGCTATTTTGGCTATACAGTTGTTTTGTTTTCCAATGTGCCCGATCCATTCCCACTTACGAAGTGCTATCTCGTGTTCAATGTTCTTTTGGTTTATGTTATGGAGCAAGTCTTCTTTTCGAATCTTGTTCGGCCAATATGCGGATTTTTCGCAAGCATTTATTTATGAAGACTTGAGGTTTTTTTGTTATTGTCTTCGTTAGTTTTTACTTATCAAATCCGTAGAGCAAGACTGCCCTAACCTTAGGTAGGTCTCCTTTTTTGGTAATTTAATTAATGATCCCTTTTCCCAATCATCGGGAACATTGTTTGATTCTCACATCTGATTTGTTAAGGGTCGTCACAATTCGGAACACGACTCAGGATCTGTTTTGAGTAATTCTGCTTCTGGATAATAATCCAGTGCCGGGGCTTTGCTGGTTCTTAATGCTCTTATAACTCGTTGTATTTCCGTTTTTGAAGGTGCATCACAGTTAATGGGAAGTCGCCTGCTTTCTTCTTGTTGTTCTGCCCTTATTGTTCTACATTGTTCGATTTGTGGTGGTCCACCCAACATCTCTTGAAAATGCTCCTTCCATCTACTGAGTTGTTCTGGGAGTGTCGTTAGAACTTGCCCGGAGATAGCTTTGACGGGTCATGCACCGCTGCTGCTCTTACCTGATAGTTCGTTCGTTATTTGATAAAGTTGTCTGGTGTTGCCGTTTGTTGCAGCGGTTTGTGCTTCTTGAGCCATTTGTTCAGCCCATGCGCTCTTATCATGACATGCAGACCTTTTTTCAGCCTTGTTTAACTCTCTATATGATTCTAGTCTTTCAAGTCTCCGTTCTGAGCTTTGTATCTGTATTATTTTTCCCTTTTCCTCTCGTCTTCTTCGAATAAGCTCCCACGTTTCGTCGGTTATCCATTTCTTTCACTGATTATTCACCTTTCCCATGATTCTTTTTTCTCCCGATTCTTATTTTCTGGTAGTAATTGAATATTATTTTTCAACGTCTGTTTGTAACTTCCTATTCCTTGCGTTGTGGCTAATTTTCTTATGTTGTACCTTTCCCTTTTAAGAGCATTTGGTTTACAGGCGTTTGTTGAAAGTTTCAGTCGTACATACACCACCCGTTAGAAGGTGGTGGTCGCTAAAAATGCCACTTCGTCTATTTCGCACATCCAGTAGCGAGTTCTCCATCTTCTTGAAATCCTGATGTAGTTATTTTTATTTTCGGTCCTTTGATCAGGTGAGATTCAGGTTATTTTTTGAACTCTTTTATGAGGGAAAAGAGTACAACCGATCAGCAAGTTGTAAGTTGAACAAAAAATTGTGAGGAGTTCACCGTTTACACTCATTTCACTCAATCTATGTTTACCCATTACTCTTTCCAGATTAGTATTATCGTTTCTAATTTTTGCGTTTAAATCCTCCATTATAATAAGGATGTCAGCTGTTGCTATTTCTTGTAAAGTACGTGAGAGATTATCGTAGAAATTTTCTTTTTCATCTGGGTTAGTATGTGCGTAACATCGAATTATGAAGATTATTCTTATTTTTGTGAAAAATCTGGCGACCAATATTCGGTCATTTATAGATTTCCAGGAGATAAAACTCTTTCTTGCCTGTTTGCCCATTGTCGACTCCACTTTCGTGTGGATTACCTTCATCTCTTCTAGTATACAACAAGAGTTCACCCGAAGAAGCACCATGTTCACATAACTCCATTCCATCGGACATCTGATAGGCCCAATATATCCAATCAATAGGAGTTCATCTCTTTAATAACTTGAGCCAAACGTGACGTTTCCAATAATGTTCGCACATTCCATGTGCCAAAACGTAATCTTGTCCTTCTACCAGCCAAAGTCGTCAACAAATAATCCATCCGGTTTACTGATATTGAAGCTTCTGTAATAAGGTGATTTAAGATAGAATTGGTTATTGGCCAAGCCTATCCGATCCTGATGGTGGGGCTGCCACCTTCAGGCCTTCAAGCGTGTCTGGTTTATTTTCAGGGTAATCCTTCCTTTAGCTGAGGGGTTCCAGTTTTTCAGTACGTTCGGTTTTTAAATACGTTCTTGGTTTTCACCAACATATGTAGGAACTGCTTTCGGCTAGCTATAGTTGTCTTAAATAAATTAGAGGAATCAACAAGGGGCAAATTGGGAGATTCCAATTTTTCAATGACGGGTAGAATATAACCAAAATGGCTACTAATAAAATGTGAGTTATTTTTTACATCAGGTATAGTTATAATTTTCTTGCATGTACATATTGAGCATCATCCAGGTACCCTACCGAGTAATAACAGGTTGGAGAGGTAATTTCTTTAAAACTATTAATGAGAGCAGGTGTCTTTGAAAATATATATTTTACTTCACTGCTGCTTTGTTCTATTTATAAAGTGGGACGTCAGTTGCAATAACTATTTACACTTTTTTTTGTAAAAAACAAGTCAGATTGTACCGAATGAATGGTTATAAAATATTACATGTTATTATCAAATAATACCTTAAGATGACAATAAAACAAAACACTTAATTTTAACTATTGGTGACGTTGTCTATTATTAGAAGAATAGGATAATTTTTTTCGCGCGCGCTAATAATATAAAGAATCGTTAGTTAAATGTACGAAAGTTATTTACCTTACACCATGTATATCTATTTTACAATACAACTAGTATTATGAAGCGGAATAATTTATTTCAACCATACACATAATTTTCTCTTGAATTATTCATTGTGCATATAACCAAACTACTTCAACAACCTTGTACGAACCACCAAATTCAACAAGTCAATCGATAACCTGCATGTAAACACGCCAATCCTTCTCCTAAATACGTTTCTGACCTTCCATCCGATTTCTTCGATTATCCCACCCTACGATCCAGACAATATGGGAAATATTTCCCAGAAAACGACAACGATTTTCTACGAATGGTTTGACTCAACTTTCGGATATTACATTATTAGAATAATCTTAATATTCCTTTACTTAAGTTTGTTTTGTAATTTTTTCATTTTGAATTCATATAAAATGTCTTCAAACAGTAATTCAGAATTTTTTAATAATTACATACATATAGTGTAAACTCCTTATAACGAAACTCAAGGGACTGGGCATTTTTTATCGTTATATGGAGTGAAGAAAGAAAAACAACCAAATTCACAATAATTTTTAATATGTATTTGATAAAATAGGTAATTAAATATTCTTAATACATATAGTCTGTTAACTTTGCCTGACTTTTTTGTTATGCCAGTACTTGTTTTGTATTATCTTATGTATTCTATCCATACCTTGATATGTAGTGGAATCGTCTTGATTAAACAATAAAAACTTTTTTATTAACTTAGCGGCATCAAGTGCTTGTTGAATAGTTGCTGGTTTAGAATCGTTCACTTGATTATCTTTTTCCTCTTCATTAAGTTTTTCCTTACTTTTCGACACTAAATCAAGAATTTGTTCATCTGTAAGTGAACCAGTTGTGACCAGATCCTTGTCTATATTTTAGTATGTTTGTAGATCTTCGTTAAAATTTTTTGGTATGTTGAACTGTTTTATCCATTCACTCAGTGGTAGATTGTTTGACTGTATTGTCTGACTATTACATAGTTCCGCGTGACGAAAATAATGCTGAATAGTTGTTGCTGTTATATTTTCCCAAGCTTTTGATTTAAAGTTCACTGCTTGTAGCATATTAATCGATTTCCTGCCATCAGTTTCGATCAGGTCCATCAACATTTTCCTTCTATAGTGACACTTTAGGCTTTTAATCACAGTCTGATCCATTGTCTGTAAGATACTGGTTGTATTAGCTGTGAAAAATGCTAACTGTATGTTTCAAAGATTGGATATAAGACGGTGAGCAGGGTAATTGTCTCCTAGAAGCAAAATTTTCCGTGTCTTTAATTCAGCATTCCATTTTCTCACTTCCTCTTTAAAAAACTGCGATGTCATTCAAGCCGACTTGTTTGCTTTATACGTGCCTGGCAACTATTTTATGTTCTTGAAACACAGAGGGTTTTCTGATTTATCTATAACTAAGAGCTTTCCTTTTGTTGTGCCACTCATATTGGCAGCTAGTAGAATAGTAATACGCTCTTTAGAGAGTTTTCCTCCAACACATTTTTCTCCTTTGAATTTCAAAGTTTTGTGGGGAGTGATCTTGAAAAAAGTCCAGTTTCATCAGCATTAAAAATGTCATTTGAAGAGTACTCCTTTAATTTAGGCCACACTTCATTAATCCAATCGTTAGTAACATTCATATGGACATCCCGCATCTCCATTCATTTTACCGTAGGTAATTTTGTGACGGTGCTTAAATTTTCCGAGCCAATCAAACTCTCAGCCTTGGTTTTAAGAATTGGCCCCGAGATGTGTACATTATTCTGGCGCTGATTGTTGAACCACAACATTGCTTGATCCCATTCTTCGAATTTTGGCTTCCTTAATTTTTAGGAGGCTTTCCCTCCAGTGCCGCCTGCAGAATAGTTTCCTTGTTTTTCCAAATGGTAGCAACAGTAGATTTACTTAGTCCTAAACGTCTTCCAACGTCACTTTTCTTTTCTCCCTTTTCAATCGCAAGTATCACACAAACTTTTTCGTAAACGCATAACGCCCTTTTCTTTTACTGGCCATGTTAACAGTTTCAAAGTTGGTTTACGATTATAATACGATAGGCATCTAGTGTGTTTTGTTTTAGATTTGTAAAATCTCGACGTTTCGGTTTCCAGTTTGAAGCTATTATCACGAGAATCTAGATAATTTACACTGAGGCCTTAATCTGTTTACTCCCCAAAGTTCACAACTTGAAAGGAACGTGGTTGGCGCGACCTCTGTATTAATAGGTTAGGTTGTGGGTGGCACGCTCGGTTGAGGAATGGTGGTGAGACGGGAGGTGGGCGTTTTATTAGAAAGGTTTTGGATTGGAAATTTGGAAATAAGTGGTTTCCATGTATTTGGAACTCTAAGACCGTTGTCTCTCTTGTTTAAGCAGTATGCGCGGTTTGTAGGAATATATAGGTGCGATTATTGTGGTCTTGTTGTAATCTATTTCGTCACCCGCTTGGATATGATGTTCTGCTAAAGCTAAGGAGAGATCAGATTTTCGGACGGCGAGAGAATGCTCGTATGTGCGATTTTGGATACGTCTGTTGGTTTGGCCGATATACGATTGGAAGCAGCCAGAACAAGGAATCTCATGTGACTCTTGTGGAATATTATCTTTCACTGGTCTAATGAAACTGGATATATTTCTTTCTGTTGGAAATATCGTTTCGATATTACAGGATCTGATAACGTGGCAAATTTTATCAGAATCTCCCTTGATGTATGATAGAAGAACTTTGGGCTTTCGGGACAATTCTCTAGTGGATTGGTTGATATGACCAGCTGCCTGAACTTTATAAATACGCCTTTTTATTTGACGCATATCAGCCGTTTTGAATTAGTGGCGTTTCTAGCGAATTAAGTTCTGTTTGCCTATGTTCCTTGTCCGACAATCTTAGAGATCTAGTAACTAAAGTTTTGAGCACCGAATTTAATTGGGATGGATGATGATGTGAGTTCGCATTTAGATAACGGTTTGTGTTGATAGGTTTACGATAGACTGAATAGGAGAAGCTTTGGTCTGGTCTTTTTGGTATTAGAACGCCAAGAAAAGGGATGAGAGAATTGTTTTCAGTATCCATTGTATAATTTACAATGGGGATGTGTATTGTTCAAATATGAAAGGAACAGATTTAAAGATTGTATTCCATGTGGCCAAATGATGAAGGTGTCATCTACATATCTACGTTTCAACGGACTGCTGTTAATGGCTTGAGTTTCAAAGTGTCCCATAAAAATATTGGCTATGACCGGAGAAAGAGAATCCTTCCAATAAAACGTCCACCTCCCCTCAACCGAGCACTCCACCTACAACCTTACCTATTAATACAGAGGTCGCGCCGACCACTTTCTTTTCTAGTTGTGAAATCTGGGTAGTAGGCAGATTGATGCCCCGGAGTAAATCAATTAGATTCTCTTGATAATGGCTTCAAAGTAGCAACTGAAACGTCGAGATTTTCTAAATCTAAAACGCGGTTCTACCCGCGAACCTACTAATTCTAATATTACCGATCGTGGAAGCCTTTCCGAGCAATATTTTGATTAAAAAATATTCAAACAACTATAAAAACTAATATCAACTTACCTCCTCTGACCTCACAGGTCAATATAAGGTCAGATCCTTCCTGTAGGGGACCGACAACGTTCGATACGTTTCTTCCAGAGTTGTCGTACAGAATTAAGTCATAAGGAGGAACTGGAACAGAAAAAAACAAAGAGAAATTGTCGTTATATATCAGTAAGCTCATGCTCGTTTGGATCGTTAGTTAAATGGAAAAAATACGCCGATATTTCAAAAAGGAATTTGGGGATTATCGAGGATTATCTTCTTGCGAAAAGTTTTTTTAAAGGTTTAAAGTCATAAACTTACTCGTGCTTGATGGCGTTACTTTATGTCAGTCGATATCAGTTCGAGAATTTTATTGGTAATTTTGCTTCTCGGTATTAACGATGTCAAAATGTACTCACATTAAAACTTGTTTAAATATTTGTGGATTTTATTACACGAGTGAATCAATATAAAAAGGAAATTCTCTCCGGATATATTATCAGGATATGAAGTTCTACTTATAGAGGGTGTCCCAATAGGTAGTGTCTCTTACTATCTTACAGTTAGAATATTTTCAAATATTTGTAAAATAAGACATTTTTTTTCGTGCTGCACGTAAAAATGGTAACAAATGTTTCTATTTGTTCCTCAAACCGCCAACTTTTGTATTCGTGAATTATATAGTAAACTCCAAGAAAATGAGCTCTGTAAGGACTATCAGTTCTTCTAACGTTTCGAAAAGTCAAATAAAGGAGGTGCTTTCCATGTGAGATTTGTCTATTGGTATTATTTTAACTTTGAAATAATTTTATCCGTTGTCATTAGGAAAACAGTCCGATCATAAAAGAAATTATCAAATCTAGCGAGGAACATAAAAGCGATTTCCAGTTTCAGGACAAAGAATCCTATAAACTCGTGCTGCTTACTCGAATTTCGAAAACCCTTTTGTAAAATTTATGATTAGTACTTTACATTTTCTTATTCACGCGAATTAAATTTTTAATTTTGTCTGAAAAGTTTTTCTTTTTCTTCGATAGGAGAAGTATTAAAGTGTGCTAGTTGCACGTCGTTAATCCAATGACAATTCCGAGCTGGAATCGCCGTTTAAAGTTGGATGGTGGTCTTTTAGTTAATTATTAGCTCTTTAATGTATATTTGAGTGACGTGATGCACAACTTTAATATCTATTTTTGTGATTTAGCCTAAAGGCATTCGCACTTCTTCTAGGGGGAACATTGACTTATCCCAGATATCTTAGATATAAAAAGGATTAAGCTCGGTGGGGGCTCTTTCCGTGTGCTCGGACCACACGGTTGTAGTGGCGACGATGGATGTCCTTGATTTCCTATTGTTGTCCAAAAACTTTCGAAATATTCGAGCTGTTCCAAACAATACAACTTTCTGCATGGCTCTAAAAAGGTGACGGTTGATGCCCAAAGTTTTAATATTCTCTATCAGGCTCTTTGGAAAAATTCCAGTTGATGATAATACGATCGGTATTGTTTCTACGCACTTTATATTCCATTGTCTTTGCACTTGTTTTTGAAGCTCCTTATACTTTTGAAACTAGATTATTGTTGTTTGGAATAAACGTTGTTTTATATAAAGTTTTATCAATAACAACAATATGAAGTCTGTTGTGATTTAATTTCTGCTCGGTAAGCACTGTTCTGTGCCAATACATTCTGTAACTATCGTTTTCCAGAACTGGTTGAGGATTGTAATTGTAGCATGAGACTTTCTCTGATTTCTTTAGATGCAGTTTTATTGCCAAATTTGATGAAGAATTTTCGCCACCTGGTCATACCTTTCCTTATATTCTGTTGCTGCAAATGCTTTACAGCTTTCTGTTATATGCTGGATTGTTTCGGAGAGCCAGCACCCATATCCACATCTCTCATCCGTTATACTGCCGTCCCGCACTATATACTTGAGGTAATTTTTGGCAGGTATAAGTTGGACTTGTATTGTTAGTAGGAAACCCCCTGTTTCCGGAAATATCTGTCTGAATATAGAAAGCAATTAAATGCTGCTCTCACCTTCCTGTGGTTCGTAACAGTATTATTCTTCAAATTTTAAGTATTTTTAATATTCTCCACGAACATACTGTGCAATTTTTCAAGTATATTTTCACTTTGATTGAAATGTGTATACTGATTATCACCCTTTTTTATTCCTCAGTATATTTAGAATAGATCAGTATATTTTTCTTAGGCAATCGAAGAAAAATATTTAGATATAGATTAGTTTACTTTCGAAGATGATGGTTTCTTTTAAAAAGCAGACATTTTTCCATTGTTTTAAGATGCTTTTATTTGTTCTTAAAACCGTCAACTTTTGTATTGGCGAAGCATATAGTAAACTCCAAGAAAATGAGCTCTGTAAGGACTACTATCAGTTTTTCTAACGTCTCGAAAAGTCAAATTAAGGAAGTTGTTTTCATCTGAGACTTGTCTATTGGTATTATTATAATTTTGAAATAATTTTATCCGTTGTCATTAGGAAAACAGCCCGATCATAAAAGAAATTATCAAATCTAGCGAGGAACGTAAAAGCGATTTCCAGTTCCAGGACGAAGAATCGTATAAACCCGTGGTGCTTACTCGAATTTTGAAAACCCTTTTGTAAAATTTATGATTATTACTTTACATTTTCTTGCTCACGCGAATTAAATTTTTAATTCCGTCTGAAAAGTTTTCTCGTTTCACTTCGATAGGAGAAGTATTAAAGTGTGCTAGTTGCACGTCGCTAATCTAATGACAATTTCGAGCTGGAATCGCCGTTTAAAGTTGGATGGTGGTCTTTTAGTTAATTATTAGCTCTTTAATGTATATTTGAGTGACGTGACGCACAACTTTAATATCTATTTTTGTGATTTAGTCTGTCCCAAACAATACAGCCTTCTGCATGGCTTTAAAAAGGTGACCGTTGATGCCTAAAGTTTTAATATTTTTTATCAGGCTCTTTGGAAAAATTCCAGTTGATGACAATACGATCGATTGTTTCTACGCACTTCATATTGTATTGTCTTATAATCTTGCTATCTAACTAAATTATTATTGTTTGGAATAGCTACATCTATAAACGTTGTTTTTCATAAAGTTTTATCAATATCGGGTCTGTTGTTATTTAATTTCTGTTCGGCATGCACTGTTCGGTCCCAATTAATTCTGTAACTATTATTCTCCAGAACTGGTTAAGGATTGTAATGTAGTATGGGACTTTCTCTGTTTTCTTTAGCTGCAGTTTTATTGCTAATTCTTGATGAAGAATTTTTGCCATTGCGTCACGCCTTTCTTTGTATTCTGTTGCTATAAATGCTTTACAGCCTCCTGTTATATGCTGGATTGTTTCGGAGAGCCGGCACCCATCCGATCATCCGTTACATTGCCGTCCCGAATTGTATAATTGAAGTAATTGCTCGCAGGTATAACTTGGTCTTGTCTTGTGCTGTTCTCAATATTAGGTGCGGACCAACGTTAGCTGTGGTGTCTAAGGCGTCAGCCTGATGATACGGCAGTTAGCGTGGAGCGGGTTCGATTCCCGTACTAGGCAAAACAGTTTTTCTAAAATTCCTGTGAATGTTTCTAGGTAAGAGTGTAAAATTTGACAGGGAATCACCGCTCAGCGAACTGGCGTGCTGTTCGAGGCTGGGTAAGGCCGGATGCCTTCTGAGAGGTTTTCTACGTTGGTCACTCTCCTGTCGGTAGGCTCCTCGAGATACTTTCGGCTAAGTATAAAACCAAGGGTTGATAGCCCGAGAGGGGTGCTGATCGGGATTTTCGGCAGCTGATGATCGTGGTTCGGAACCCACGTTAAGCTGTAGGTCCAGTCGCTAATAACTTCCTCAGTTGCTGATGCGCCTCTAACCCCAAAACTTTACATTATTATTAGGTCGGAATAATTATTAGTAGTGTCAGAGCTATCGGGACCAGTGTCAGTGACTGTGTCGGTGTAGATGTCAGTGTCGGAGTCGGTGTCGGTGCCGGTGTCCGTGTTAGTGTTGGCGGCAGTGCCAGTGTCGGCGTCAGTGTCAGTGTCGGCGTCAGTGTCAGTGTTAGTGTTAGTGTTAGTGTTAGTGTTAGTGCCAGTGTGCCAGTGTTAGTTTAGTATTAATACTGAATTAAATCTGACCAAGTATTAATACATTTTGTTTACTAATATCTGCTCTTCTCTTTTTGGCAATGAACTGCATCGTCAGGCTTCCAATATTAGTGACACTGTACTGGTAATTACAGAAAAAAAAGCGAGAGTAAACACCAGTACACTAGAAACAACATACGTTAAGTTCAACATATTCTTCCGTACGTTATGTTCAACTAGAGCTCCAAATTTGAAACCTAAGAAAGCCCAAGAAGAGCTCAAGAAAAAATCGTCCCTTTCCAACAATCACAAAGCAGGTAGGAAATGTTTTTCAGCAGATCATGGAGGGCTGAAAGAAAAGATGGCGAAAAATTATCTTCAGTGATGAAAAATGATTTAAATTGGACTGATTCGACGGTTTTTAGTATTATTTCCATGACGTGAAGAAAAGATGAAATCAATTTTAGTTGACGTCAGATGAACGGGAGTGGAATTATGATTTGGGCTGTAATAAGGTATCAAGAAAAATCTGAAATAAAATTTTGTTCATCACATGGATATAATAAAAGGATCTATACTCAATAAGCAGAGTTATAAATAATATATATATATATATATATATATATATATATATATTTTTTTTTTTTTTTTTTTGAAAAACACATCCCTTCCCTTTTACCTTGACCATCCCGATCACCAGATTTAAACGTAATTGAAAACTATTGGGAGCAGCTTAGCCGAGTTGTTTACGCCGGTGGGAGGCAGTTCAACAACATTCAGGACTCAAAGACTGCATAATGGGAGGAATGGGAAAAGCTTGACTAAAAATACATACGTTTTTTTATTCATTCAATCCCCAACGTACTTCGACGTATAGCGATGAATTTTTTAATTTTTTTGTTTTAAATAATAAAAAAATATGTTTTCTTAGATAATTTGAAATCAATTTTTTTTTTCATAAGAATGTTGTTTTTTTTCTTGTCGATTTTTCTAATTATTATTCAAACATTAATAAATAGTTTCGTTTTAGTCGAATTTAAAATGATGCAGCATTAAAAGCTGACAAAACACATGGGGTGGCCAATGATTTTATTTTGTTGAGGAGTGTAATTATGTTTTAATCCATTGTGGATTTAAAATAGATGAAGAGTAAATATTCATTAGGGCGTACGTGGTTATATATCTTATAAGATTTATGAACAATAATTACGAAACTATTTCTCTAATTTTATGATGCCGATAAATCTGACACAGTAACCGTGTAAAACAAAAATCAATGGTTACTAAATCAGGTCGTACAAGTGGAAATACTTGCCTAACTGTGGAATAGCTCGCAAAACAATCATAAATAAAGAGCGGGGCAGTGAGGGGAGGACGCACGTGTGTTCGATCACCTATTCCGCCTATGGAAATCGATATCCGAAAAGGGTAAATTTAGATTTTTGCTCTCCGTCAGTCGGTCGGGCGGTTCATTTTTCATGTTCTTGGTGGGGTAGCACGCGAGGTCGAAACGGAGAATTTTCTACTCCGTCCGAGATTATGTGTATTTTAAAATAACGGGAATATATAATTTATTAATGCACTTTTATTCAGATTTTTTCGTAAAACGGCGAACCGACACGCAAGACAAAATTTTATAAATATTAACGCTGTCTTTTTTCATTTTTCATCCCTCTTTCTCTTCGTCGTTTGTTCGTCAATGGGAGGTGCGGTTTCGTGCTATTAATATTATGTTTCAAAATTAGGATTGAACGTCAATGTTTTGCAATTTTCTTGATTGCAAATTGCAAAAAAATACGACGATAGCTCAGGAATTGTCTTTAATATAGAAGAAAAAACTTGGGATATTTTAAGGTATTTATATTATTTAACATAATCTCCTGTAAAGTCAGTATATTTGATGAAGAAGGAATTTGATGGCATTGGAAAAAAATAACTTCATAGCAACATTTACATATTTGTCGTTAGAGAAATAGGTTTGCCCTAAATATTCTTTCAATTTAGGGAATTAAATTCAACATACAGTAACACATTTCTATGTGGTTGCAGGTTGGGAATTACAACATCTACAAAATATTAATAGTGACAATAAAAGTACAGAAGACAAATAAAATCCAAACAGGTGTTCCTGAGAAGTGTTCGAGGCGGTTCGTTTTCTCATCAAAACTATTTACTTGGGTCCTAGAAGATGTCTTCAAGGAACTAAAATGGGAAGGAAAAACTTCTAAGGCGAATATCTACAAAACTTCAGATTAGCTGATGATATTGTTATACAAGGTGTCCCATAAGAAAGTTTCTATTTCATTAGCTCAGCGCGCAAACGCACCAACTTTGAGGGGCGCGGGGCGAATGTTATTCGATAGCCCAGCGTTTAGGAATTTAGTCGGTATGGAGAGTTTCACGAGAGCAGACCGTGCGTTGTGTGTGAATATTCTGCAGTCTTCGTGGCGTAACATTAAAAATGCGTCCAGTGCTCCCCTCAGAATGTCCGGGTGACTACGGCCATCATTCGTAAGCGAGCGCATGCTTTAGATGTGCCTCGAGCATCATTGCACCATATTCTGCGCAAGAACATAAAACTGCACCCATAAAAAATTCAACTGGTGCAAGAGTTAAAGCCCCAAGATGCGGGTCAGAGGCTTTAATTTGTTGATCAGACAACTCAGCGTTTTGTTGCAAAGGCAGTGTTGAATGTTGATTCAACAACATCGAGGAATAATCAGCCCAAACTTTTTTGGGGATGCGCAGTTATCGTCAATTCAGAGCATTATGTGGAAATGTTGGACAATTTTTGTCACCTTAATTGCAAAACTGTGCTGATTATAATCAAAGAACATGATTTCAGCAGGTCACACATTTCCAATACCTCTCTGCCACGAGTTCCTGAAAATTTTCCAAATAAATTGATCTCCAGGAGAGTAATTTCCTAAACTGTTTTAATACTTAATAAAGGTTTTTTTGATGGAGGTCTCTTTTTTATTTATTTATAATGAGAATATTAAACTGAGAATATTACCAGAAGAATTGGAAAAATTGGATTAGTAGTTTTCTTGTCCGATAGCCAATTTGCCTATCTTGGTGCTATAATATTGAACGGAGGAATCTTCATGATACCAGAAGAAAATGCAAAATGGCAAGAAATTCAATGTGAAATTTGCAGAAAATTTGGAGGAATATGGACATAATACAGAGCATAAGAAAACCGATAGTAAAAGCTTTAGTTTTTGCAGTATTAAACGGAGGAATCATCTATTGGTTACAAATATATTTAATGTCAATTTTTGAAGAATCTCGTCGTAAACACAACTTTATTGTTTTGTAAACGATTACGAAATACATGGCAGATGGTTATGGCATATGGAGATTACGAAACACGTGGCTATCAATAGTTCTAGACATAACTTTCGTTTGCCAATAGATCATGATGAAGCAACTTAACAGATTGACGTGAGATATTGTAATAGCAGTATATTATCAGTTACTGTTTAGATCGGTTTAACGATCGTTTTAATAGCGTAACAGAGAATTCAATACTGTTACGACTAGATCGATAACGTCAATTAGAGAGCATGATTTTGGAGGCAGATACCTTTTTAAAGTAATTCATTTTCGAATTTGGAACTTTAATTGGTATAATTACTGTTTATTTGAACTATTCGGATATGATGTACATCTACCTGATAAACAATGTAATTTATTTGTAATAATAATTATACTAGTGGACAACATAAAAAAAAGTTTTTATTTTTGCCATATCCAGTGAATTATTGATTCTACTAATAAGGTAAAGTCAAAGAGGTCTACGAAAACAACTAAATAATTAATACAAAATAGAAAATATAATTTCCGAGATGAGGAATCAACAAAATGGGGCCACTGCTTATAATACTAGAACTTCCATGAATATTGTTCAAATTATATTCCCTAATCAAACAAGATCTCGTTTTAACAATGTCACATGGCATCCTCGATCACCCAGACTTTCCATATGTGATTTTCGCTTTTGGAGATGTTTGAAATCACCCGTGAAGAAAAGTCTCGCACACTAAAAAAATTGAAGAAATCAATAAAGAAACACTGAGAGCAGTGCAAGTTCCAAAAGTTTGTTCGTGAAAATGCTGCAATCACTTGAATGAAACTAATTTCCGCACTTAAACTTGGAAAATGGCAGGACTTTCAAACACTGATTTTTTATTATTAAGGAAATACTTAAAAAAAAATTACTACAAAAAAAAATAATCGAGGCACTGTTTCTTTCGAGGACTGTTTTAAAAAATGTCCGTTTTCGTAGACCTCTTTGAATTTACCTTAGTAGTAGAAACAATAATTCACTGGATATGGCAAATCCGAATAGAACAAATAAACAGTAATTATACCAATTAAAAGTTCCAAATTCGAAAATTAATTACTTTAAAAATATATCTGCCTCCAAAATCATGCTCTCTGATTGACGTTATCGATCTAGTCGCAACAGTATTGAATTCTTTGTTATACTATTAAAACGATCGTTCAACCGATCTAAATAGTAACCGATGATATACTGGTATTACAATATCTCACGTCAATTCTGTTAAGTTGCTTCATCATGATCTGTTGGTAAACGAAAATTATGACTAGAATTATTGATAGAACATCTGCCATGTGTTTCATAATCGCTTACAAAACAATAAAGTTGTGTTTACTACGGAGATTTCTTCAGATATTGACATTAAATATATTTGTAACCAATATATGATTCCTTCGTTTTATACTGGAAAAACTAAAGTTTCCTTTAGAAGTTTCCTTTTCTGCAAATTTCACATTGCCATTTTGCGTCTTCTTCTGGTATCATGAGTGTTCCCGTCTCCGTTCAATATTATAGCACCAAGATAGACAAATTGGTTGTCGGACAAGGAAACTACTAATCCTATTTTTCCAATTCTTGTAATGTTCAAGCATCTCAGCCAGCTTTTCCCTGTCCTTCACAAATGCCAGATGTCCTGACATTGATATAGGGATAAATAAATAAACAAAGAGACGTCCATCTAGAAAACCTTAGGAAATTACTTTTTAAAAATAAAGTCATCCAAATGTAAATCTTCACGCTCACGGTACTCATAAAAACGAACAGCAACATTCCTTAGGACTACTCGGCACATAATCTCTGGAATGGCTGACGTTTCGTGTTGGTTATTTTCTTTTAACTGCACCCAAGAATCCAGTTTATTAATGTCAACTTTCAATTATAGAAAGCTCCACATGAAAAAGTCCATAGTGCATAGTGAATTTGTTTGGAAAAATTTCACGAACTCGTGGTAGAGACGTTTTGAAAGTGTGTGACGTTACTTCGTCCTCCTGAAACAATGTTCTTTGATTATAACCAGCAAAGCTTTGCAGTTCAGGTATCAAAAAATTGTACAACATTTTTACATGGGGCTCTGAATTGACTAGCTAGCAGGAGAGACGAGCGACAAGACAACCAATTATTTTTTCGGCTTTGTGGCTGGAAAAGTATCTTTTTTTCGGCGGAAAAACTGCTTTTACTTTCCTTTTAAAGAAATTAAAGTAAGTAATTATAGTAAAGTTGGTAGGGTAATCTACTTTTATCACTATATTTCTTTTATCAGTATAATCCTTTTATCAGTAATAATATTAATAAAATAAAAAATAATAACGAATAATAATTAATGAGAGAAAGGTACAATGGATGGAGAGGAATATATATGGGAGAGGAATATATATGGAAAGCTCTTTATAGACGCTTATAGACGCTTATAAGACTTTATAGAAGACGCTTATAAGCTTATAATGCTTTAGCAAAAACGAATGTACATTTTTCCACAGAATGGTTAAAAAAGAGCGGTATATTTGCAGAGAAAGAAGGATTTATATTAGCCATACTAGGTGGTGTGATAGCGACCCGCAACTATCAGAAATTTGTTCAAAAAAGGCCGATACAGAGTGACATTTGCCTTGAAAAATTCAAGGCAAAATACAAAATTTGCGAAAAACAATGCTCTTTGGGAAGTGACAAGCCAAAGCTGTAAACTGTTTTTGGCCTTAAAACCCACTTATCTACCCACCATCACGAACATAATCGTCAGTACCTTAAAAGGGAACATGATCGTCATACCGATCGGGAAAAAGCAGATAAAAAGAAAAGTCGTTTAGAAGACAAATAAAATGTTTTTCAACAGTTCCTTATTGACGTTTTGAATAAACAATCATCCCAGATGTGGCCAGATGATCACGCCATACCTCGAAGAATTGACAAAATTTGATGGATATAATTTTGGGTGATATGATGTCATATTTATTCGTTGAAGGGGCTGCTCTAACCGTCTCTATTTTGCAGATCCGTCCAGCCCTTCCCGATACTGCTTTAAAGTGAGAAATACTTTCGCAATTCCCTAATGCCTGCCATTTACGATAAGGTTTATGTACCCTATCGTAAAGTACGTGATTTAATTGCACAGTCGGAATCGGTTAGCTTCACTACAAATGTCTGGAGTAATCTCGCAAAATCATGCTCCTTGTTCAGTTTTACATCGCATTTTAGTTTGGGGACCCAGCGCCTGAAAGTAGTTCTTGGTGTCACGGTTTTAGAAGAAAACCACACCAGGGCTTATATAGCAACGAAATTACTTGAGATTGTTAATAGTTACAATATAACTGAGAAGATTCACTTATCAGTTAGAGACAATGCAACTAATATGGGAAGTGCAACAAGAATTGCTTCATTTATTTCTCTAGGTTGTGTAGCATATATACTTCAGTTAGTCATTAATGATGCTGCCTTTTTACAACAAGATGTGGAGAAGATAATAAAAAAGTCCAGAAAAATTGTGGGGCATTTCAAACATAGCGAACAGGGGCCCATCGGCGCTTAGCAGAGTTGCAAAAGACATGCTCCTTGCCTCAAGATACCCTTGTTCAAGACATTGAAACACGAGGAAATAGTACATTTCTTATTCTGGAACGTCTAGTTAAACAAACAAATGCAGTGAATCTGTTCAGCGTTGAATATGGCTATATTCAACCGCCATACTGTAACAAATCTGTTATAATGGGAAATATTGTCACAGTCCTCAAAAGTTTTTATCAAACAACATTAGAGTTATCTTATGGTAACCGTACCTTTAAGGTAAGAGTACCTTTGATGGTAATGCTAACAGGAAAACTCAAACCTCTACGTGAAACTCCTGAAAGTAATGGAAATGAGTCTAACGTAACAGCAAGGAATCTAAAGGAGAATTTGTTAGCATCTTTAAATTCAAAGTTCTTATCACACTTGATGTGCTCAACCCTACTCGACCCTCCATTTAAAAAGAAATATCTTACTTCAGACGAAACTGAGGACGCATAAAAAATAAATTTGCGATTTTTTGATAAAATTGCATTCACATAACTTTAACCATAGTGACTCTTCTTGTCCACCCAGTTCCAGTGCAGCCACTGGTGTTACAGAGCGTCTTAATATAAGCAGATGCAGCAAAAACAGTTCTGGATCTCTAAGGGTTCTCCGGGGGGCTCTTACGATAGTTCTCCAGATCACGTTGACAGTTCTGCCTATGAAGATAAAATGAACATTTATGAACAAGCTCTCAATCCATATCTATCTGAATCAAGGCCACAGCGGGATGTTGATATTTTTGCTTATTGGAATAGTAGCCCATTTCCAATGCTACGATCAGCTGCTGTAAAACATTTATCTGCCAACTGGCGTTTCTAGTGAGCAACTGTTCAGCTCATCAGGACTATGCGGATAGACGTAGCAATCTCTTAGGCGAAAAGGCGGAAAAATTGTTCTTTCTGGCTTACAATACCCGACTGTATAATTTCAATTATTAGTAATATTAATATAATATTTTTAGTGTTTAGTTTATTCGCATTGGTTTATAATTATATCATCTGTATAAGTTTGCTTTAAGTTTTTCTCCAAATACAAATCCGTTGTGATTCAATTTATTTTTATATTTGAATAATTAGTTTTTAAAATAATACTGTTTGCGATTTAGAACTTAGAAGAGCAGTTCTAACTTTATTTTTTTTTTGTTGATTGGTGATATCTAATATCATATGCATACGTGAATAAAAATTTATTTAAGTTTTTAGTAACCTCGCAATCGGTTCTAAAATTTCTAATTTCTATGAATCGTAAAAATTTGAAATTTTCAGTTTTACGCCGAATTTCGATTTCGGTTCGGAAAATTAATTTTATGCCGAACTTCGTTTTCGGTTTCGGCCGAAAAGAACAAAAAACGGTTTTCGGTCGGTTTCTATGTATTTCATTACTCTACTTATATTTGAAGATTAAATCCTTTCCTCTTAAATGATTATCACAAATTTGTTTATAAAAGAAAGTTTCTTACCTATTACAGTTAAATTAATTGCGACATTTTTTGTAGGCGACGTTTTAAAGTCCACTCTACACCTGTAAATGCCTTGATCTTTCAGCTGTACTTCATGCAGTGTGAGAGCCGCAGGTTTTGAGATGAACAGGAAATAGGCACGAGGTCCGAAAACTTCGTCATCTGACCAGTGCACGGACATGTTGACGGCTCTGCCTCTGACATCCACACTGAAACAAAAATACGACTTTTATTCGCTCGTTCAATTTAGAAAAAAAATATCATCTAATTGAAATTAATATCAACTAAAATTCGGTATAATAGGTTTTTTATAAAATTTTATTCGTATGTCATCATGCAGCATATAAACATATAGTACAATAAGTGTATACAAAGAAAGTGTAAACAAGAAGAAAAGAAAACAAACAGTGCACACAAAACTGATACTGAAACTGATAAGATTGTAGGAGGCACTCTCCACTAATATATCTAATGGATTGTTTCAGTGCATCACAGTCACACCTTGGAGACTCCGCTATACCCCATCTATAGAGTGAGTCAGCACATCGACCACATCCAGTATGGATTCTATTTAATTTGATACACATTTTTCTATTAAGCTCGATGCCCGCAGTATCACAGTTGTATCTCTCTAACCATTCCCGCTCTTGGCGATTTTCACTGTTTTTGCAATTTTGGTTCCAGAGATCTCTTAATTTGGTGTTCCATCTGACAAGCTGTTCAGCATACAGTAGTGGCGGGTCAACAATAGCATTACCACAGTCGTTGTTCCGTGTATACTTCCACTGCTCATGGTGGCTATTAAAATCACCAGTATATATCGATGAATGAGCGATGATGGTTTACAGATATTATGGATAAAGATCTGTTCAAGCCTTATTGATACATTCTAAATTTCATCTGTTGTATTTATTGAAATTAGATGCGCATGATCAATGTAAACTTTAGCGTAAGTAGCAACATTATATGCGTTATGATAAGTAGCACCAACAAGTTAATAGCCATGGATAAGGATCACATCTTTTTGTAAAAAATCCCTCTAATGCCCCAAAAGGCAGTTCCAATGATCTTTCGTGCTGAAATTGTTTATTTGGTTTTCATTTTGGTTGGCGTCTATGTGTGTAACAATTCCATCGATTGTTGCATTGTCCTGTTGGACATACATTGCACTTTTTGAACTCAGGAGTCGTGTGAGACATCCAAGTATCATCTCCTGCAACGATGTCTTGTCTGTCTTCAGAAAGTAGTCTTGGAATCTATCCAGAACACAATTTTCGATAATTCAATTTCTCTAAAACAATGGTGTACAAAACTGACCTTAAAACCTGTGGAAATTTACTTGATGACTTTGAAACAGTGAATTGTCGGTTCTCTTGAATTTTGTTGTCCACATCACGAACCAAATCATCAGAAATCCGAGACGGTCGGCCAGGACATAGCTCATCAAGCACATTAACATACCCGTCCTTGAACATTCTCACCCACTTTCGAACTTTACTTTCATTATCATAGGGCAACCTCACAAATCTGACGGTGAGTTTCAGCTGCTGTCAAGTTTCTTGCACTCAAGAATCGAACTGCAGATCGTATCTCACAGTTGGCGGACGACTCAATTTTTTTAAACATAAATTTCTACAGGTCTGCACACAGACAGAGTAGACGCGCAAGCGAACTCTGGCGATTGCGCGTCATTCTCACTCTCATTCACAAACGGACCTTATTTAAAAATACCCTTCGTATTACGACTTATATTTTATTTAAAAACCATACGATATTTTAGTTATTCCCTGCAACAAATCCTTCCCGTATAGATAGTATATGATACATTATTTATCTATATATTGAATGCATTTAAGAAGACAGTTGATTGTATTATGCATGTTGTCTCTAACGATAAGTTTATAATAGCAATCCAAGAGATAAAATTGGGTCCTTTCATTCGTCTGGATGCTCTTTTTATTCCAGCAGTATCCTGTCGTATCTTTTTGGTTCCATTTAGTCTTAGACATTTTTCTCTCGATTTCACGATTCCAAACAATCCGTTCTTGAGTTTCAAGGTTTTTTTGTTGGTCGTTGTCGTCGTCGTCGTCCTCGAGACAATGACACGAACTGAATACTAAAGAGGGCACCAATCAATAACGCAAACATAACTGAAAAAGAAAGTTAAACAAGGCGTTAGGTTTTTTCCCGGCGATTGCGTAGGTCGGGATCGTGGATTTCTCAACCTTAGTTCAGCTCGGAAGGAACAAACATTAATAAATATGATCGGCTACACTGTATGAGACTTGACGAACTGAGACTTTTTTCTAAATCTTCATTATTCAAGTTATTTATATACATATATATATATATATATATATATATATATATATATATATATATATATATATATATATATATATATATATATATATATATATTACTAGGTAGAACAGCGTTTTAGATTTGTAAAATCTTGATGTTTCTGCTTCCACTTTGAAGTCATTATCAAGAAAATCTAGTTAATTTACTCCGAGGCCTCAATCTGGACCCCAGCAAGCGTCTCTCAGGACCGATTTCTGCCCTTAAGCCGTCATCAGCTGGGCTCAAGCTGAACGTCTGGAGAGCGGACTTTAGAAGGCGGATGAGGGAACGACAAAGCACCAACGTGGAGTGCGGATCGACATGGCCGAATGGCGGCTTATTATGTGGTCATGGCTTTAGTTGTTCCCTTCGGCCGCTGATTTGACACGACCAGATGTACGTCGAAGTATGGATTAAAGATTTCTGTTATATCTGAAAAGTTTCTAGGTTGAAGATGGCTTTACTCAGAATTATTCGGATAATATAACTGTGCATGCGTTGAAAATTTCAGTCATATTTGATGCTCAGTTATTTATGTCAGTCAGTGATAGTGTTTCTGTAAAGATGGATAAAATTGTATATGGAGCCATCATTAAATTCTTGTATTGGGAAGGTAATAGGTCAACCCAAATTAAAGGCGAGATGGATGCTATTACCTTTCAAACGCATGTTGTGCAATACTGGAAAAAAATTGACATATCAAGGTGTATTATTTAATGTTAACATTAAAGAATCATTGCAAGAGTTGAAGCCATACACATTGAAATCAGGCTGGAAAAAACTGTGGACTGATCTAACTGTTGGTAGTGATGAAGAATCCGTGCAAATCCAAATATTAACTGAAAATATTGCTCAAGTTGCGAATGACATAGGACGAGATGATTTGACTGAAACCGACTGGGAGAAAATGCTTAATCCCTATTCCATTTAAGAGGAAGTCTCAACGAGCACTGAAAACGTGACATTAAACTTAAAAATCCCCAGACAAGGTTTACGAATGATAAATGAACTTTGTGATTTCTTCATAAAAATTGATCCGTCTATGGAAAAAACTCTGGAAGATTGTTAATACCATATTCGAATATTAATCCGAATTGCCAGATTTTTAAAAGATGCAAAACAAAAAATACTACTACATTCTTTAAACCATTACCTAAGCCTGATAATAGTTATTTATATTGCTAAAAAATCTCTGCTTATATTATATATTTCTTCTTTTTATTTTGAAATCTTGGAATATATCCCTTATGATCCCGTACAAACTACCATTCCGTATACACGGTTTCTCTATTCGCGCCATATTTGCGAAATGCATCTTCCACGAATAAGGAGCTTTGACTATGTAATTTTGTTCTCTCTATTTATATAAGAAAATATGAAAAAATGTCATATTATAAACAAAACTGTATCTACTTAAAGTGATATACCGTTCCGCCCTTATCGGTTTCAAGTATATTGGAGGTTTTAAATTGGGTTCGGCAAGTGACATTTTTTATCGGAAGCTCCCTCCCGGAATCTCTTATCCCGATTATAGATGACGCCTGTTGACGAGCATCTCTCGATCTTACCTTCCAGGCACCGCCTGACTTGCATATTAATTTTCTCACGGATATCTCGACGAGGTATCTTAACACAACCCCTTTTAAACAAACCGAACTTTATTTTAGACCATTACGTTTAGAAAAATGCTGAATATTTTTGAGAAATGTCAAGCATGTCAATGTCATTTTTTGTATATTGTAATTTTTTATATTTAATTGTGGAGCTACATTACATGGTGTCTAAGACGTCAGCCTTACGATAGGGCCGTTAATGTGGACCGGGTTCAAATACCGTACTAGGCAAAAAAGTTTTTCTAAAATTCTTGTGAATGTTTCTAGGTAAGAGTGTAAAATCTGACAAGGAATCACCCCTCAGTCACGCCAGTTCGAGGTTGGGTAAGGCCGGATGCCTTCTGAAAGGTTTTCTACGTTGGTCACTCGCCAGTCGGTAGGTTTCTCGAGATACTTTTGGTTAAGCACAAAACCAATGGTTGATAGTGCGAGGGGGGTGCTGACCGGGGTTTTCGGTAGCTGATAACCGTGGTTCGGAACCCACGTTACGCTGTAGGTTCAGTCGCTAAATAGCTTTCTCAGTTGCTGATGCGCCTGTAACCCCAAAACTTTACTTTTATATTTAATTGTATACCGCAAAATCCACTATGGTAATAAAAATCATCATTGAAAATGTTGAAAATCTTCACAATTAACTATTGATCAGTGGGGTCTAATTAGAAAGGTATGGCCCTTTAAAGTTTTAGAATATTATTTGAAATTGAAGTTTCTTTTTTTTTAATTTCTAAAATTTCTTAAATTTCTTAATAATTTTGAGACGGTTTGAAATAAAAACTTGAAACTTGCAGACATAGTATAAATCCACTATGGTAATACAAATCGATATTGAACATTATGAAAATCTCAATTAACTTTTGATCAGTAGGGTCTAATTACAGAGGTATGGCTAGTCCAGAGGTAACATGAAATTTGCAGATGGCGGCAGAGTGGCGTTTGTAGAAGGGGGAAGGGGAGTGGTGCTATTTTTATACAAAAAAAAGTAAATTGGTGTTCCTTAAAGCAGGCTGTACATTTTTTAGAAATTAAGTCTTTTGTTTATCAAAAGTGCCTCTTCTAAATTTTTAGTTGGAGGCACGGTTTTTTTGAGACAATAACAATTTTCGAGAACTCAGTTCGATGGTCAGTTCTGCCATGCTCCTAATGTATTGTAAAGTAATAATAACGCCAAACTATTTAGTTGTCGTCGAAACACGTCGAAAACTAAGTGCCACTGAAGTTTTGTGAATTTGACGTCTTCATAGGTAAGTTCATTCCATTGTATTAGTTATTTTATTATGTCAAGTTTGCCATGAAACAGAGGCATATACGAAAAAAATGTCAAGATACACTTTTTGTAGAAAATAATATGTCGAAAAATGTATTAAAATTTAATTTTGAACAGGATCGTATTAATTATTTTTTAAATTAATTAGTAGCAAAATCCTATAACTCCACCACTGTCTACTTGTAGGTCTTGATATTCTCTCAGATTATGGAAACCGGAAGGCTAATGATGTGTATTAAATTTGATTATAATACCTTTCTTTATGCGGATGATATAAATTAAAAAAGAAAAAAATTTAAATCTTCACCCCCCCCCCCCCCATATCTCGAACACGAAGGATTTCCGGACCCATATTCCTATGATAGTTTTGTGTTATTTTGTGACGTAGAATTTGCCCAAAAAGTCTGGCAGACTATTTCATGTCATATATGTATATATATATTTCCGAAATTACACCGCTTATTAATGTTGGATCTTCTTTTGAGATATGAGATATGTAGTAAGTCTTAGATGCAGACCCTTTATTCCCTCTTATCAATTTTTCTTAGGTCTTCTTGATTTCCCCAACCCTGTTTTCTCTGATTCGATTAAATAGTTCGGGCATTGCTCTTTCCAATTTTCTCCTTGATTCTGCTATTTCTTTGCCCCCTGTCACCCAATAACTTTCCCCCACCAGCTGCCATGGTTACTATAATACTCCTTAATACATATAATCCTGCTACCATCTTCCCTAAAATCATTCATGACCTCCGACCTCATAACGCCATTTACACTGATGGCTCCAAGTGGAGGAATGGAGTGAGTGCGGTCTTCAGCCAGGATAATTTTACCTGTGTTTTTCGTTTTCACACCTAGAATAACATCCTTTTTGTCGAACTTTTAGCGGTTAGAGAGACCAATTCTTGTACACTCTCCCGTCCAACATCCAATTAGCTTATCTGCTCTGATTTCTTAAGTTCTCTCCAATCTCTTGTTTCTCCCCTATCTTCGCCTAGTCGATACCATAGTTCTTCTAGTTGCTAACATTCTTTCCCTAATCCAGAAAGCCCAATTTAGCGGAAGGGTAGTAAAATTCCTTTGGATCCCTGACCATGTAGGCATATTGGGTCATGAACAAGCCGACTACTGCGCCAAAATGGTTTAAAAAAAAATCTTTCCATCTTGCCCCTTTTCCATCACCGGAATGCTTTCCTCCATTTCACTAATTGTTCAAGATATTGTTCAGTTCAACTGGTATACTTTGGGTTACTGCTCTAAGTTATATACCGTGAAACCTAAATTCTATCAATTTAGTCCCCCTCCAATTTTCGAGCGTCATCTTTTCGTAAACTGGAATAGGCTTAGTATCGGGCACTGTCGCTTCTTACATGGTCACCTAATAAGTGGTGACACTTCGTCAGTATGTACCTTATGTGGTGGCCCTTTTTCTGTTCGCCAGGTCTTGCTGGAGTGCCCTTCGCTATTTGCTCTTGGGCAAAGATATGGACTTCCCAGTGACCTGCAGTCTATTTTGTCCCCTCATTCCTATTTCCTATGTTCCTATTTCTACTTTCCTTTGATATAGCCCATCTCTATTATCTTTAAACTTCTTTTTCCCTTAACATTTTCACCTACTTCTCTAGTCTTAATATATATTTTAAACCTATCCCCTATATTACTCCCGATGATTTGTAGCAGTTTCTTTATTTGCTGTCTACTGCCTATTAACGTTTGGGTTTAATTCGAAATATAATCTTATATTCTTTAATCCATATTAATTTCATTATACACTTTATGGTCTATAAAATATTTACTATATTCAATTTTTTTTTATTAGTTCTTGCCTGATATATACTCTTTATGGGCAGCCAAATGGCAGTCCTAAAGCGAAAAATTGAAAAATTGATGTAGGTCTTTGCCGCAGTGAAAAAAGAACTGTTTTTCGTTTTTCCATTCAACTCTATTTTTAATTGTACTTGAGTAGAAAAATAAATTACTTCTTATTTTGATGTTATTTATTGCTAAGTATCCTTGTGGCTTATAAAAAAATCTCAACTAATAATTTATAATTAATACTATAAAGTAAATATAATATATTAAAATAAATAAAAATTTACAGGTTTACTATGTATAGGAATAATATAATAAATAATGTACAGTGTGTCGCATTTAACATGAAGACACCCCTACATTTTCGCTATTTGAAGGAATACAAATCTGAATCTTTGCACAGTCAGACAGATTGATGGGTGACGTTTTTTAAGAATACTCAACTGAAATCTGAATTTTAACCTAAGTCTACTACGAATTCACAAACAGGGTCAATTCTCGATGTTTTGCTTCGCGTTAGATATATCGAAAAAAGTTATTAGAAAAAGTTGTTCAGTATATTATTCCAACCCCACATAACAAATTTCATGACAACACATTCGCATTTTTAATTTTGTCATTAGTTTGGTCTATACACAAAATTATTACAACACAATCGTAAAAGAATCGAAATATGTATTCGAATAGACGGAAGACTAGTTGTGAGAGATCACATTTGATAGTTAATTATTTGTATTATGAAAATTATTGTTATATACTATATACTTTTTCCTAAATTTGATCAATTACCAAAAATTGTTATCTAATAATAATAAAATAATTATTCTTTTGTAAGTGCTATTTATTTTACTGAAATATTTGAATACATGACACTATTGACAATGTGTCAAGTCTTTACTCACCATGGCACACTAATTATCAAATTAAACAAATAAACTTGTAATAATTTTGTGTACAGACCAAAATAATAAAAAAAATAAAAATGCGAATTTTATCATGAAACTCGGTATAGTGGGTTAAAATAATATTCCGAACAACTTTTTCTAATAACCTTTTTCGATATCTCTAACGCGAAGCAAAATATTCAGGATTGACCTTGTTTGTGAATTCGTAGTAGGCTGAGTTTAAAGTTCAGGTTTCAGTTGAGTATCTTAAAAAATGAGACCCATCCACCTGTATGACTGCAAAAATTCAAATCTGTATTCCTTCAAATAGCGGAAATATGGGGGTGTCTTCATCTTAAATGCGGCACACTGTATATATTGAAAAATTGTGAACTGGGCCCGTGGGGAAAAGTATTAAAATGCTAAGGAAGTTCACCCGTGCTCCACGTCGTGCTTTGCCATACCTTCATCCGCCATCCAAAGCGCCAGCAAGCGTCTTCCAAGGCCGGTTTCTGGCCTTAAGCCGTTATCAGTTGGGCTCAAGCTGGACACCTGAAAAGCGGATGTAGGAACGACTAAAGCCATGACCATTTAAATTTTCCATGTCGAATGGGGGCTGCAATCACATACAGCCACGCCATCCTGCGGTAAACGGTTGCAGCAGTCAGACGGTGCGGAACCATTCGTGACCCGTCTAACATCGGGTAAGTACCAGGTATGATCGAAAAATTGTGAACTGGGTCCGTGGAAAAAAGTATCAAAAAGCTAAGGAAGTCCACCCGTGTTTCTTTGTCCTCGTGTCTTTCATATCGGTCTACTTTATCCTTTAATTGGTATTGCAATTATAAAATTCGTACCATAATTATTTACTAATTTAATTATTTCACATCTTCAAAAACAAAAGCACCAACCATTTCGGTTTTAATCCAATTCAAATGAAACAATAATAAAAATGCAGAGTGTCATCTAAATTACGACGTGCGTTATTTCCACCGCCCAAAACTGAAACGTCCGCTATCTCGGCCGTTCTGTCAGGCTGTTCGTGGCCGAACGCGCAGGATGTTACTCAAATCTTTTTCCGGGTTGTTTCGCCATCAGCCCGCCAACCAAAATTGAAAATATAAAATGCAAATTCGGTGTTTTATGACGGGTGGTCGGTCGTTAGATGGGCCGGGGTGAGGCTGCGACTCGATTTAATAACAGATTTACGTGCGGGAATAGTGTGAGAACGTTAAGGGCGAGTTCTCTGACGACGGTAAGGGAATAACGTAAACATTATTAAAAAAGACGAAATATATCTTTATCTCACTGTCTAAATAAAAATACTTTAGTAAATAAACGTTCTTCTTTTCCTTTAACCTGGGAAATCAGTTTGATTACTCTTCTTGATTTTATTAAAAAAAATATAGCATAAAGACCTAACCTATATTTAAATTGAATGTTTGTAGAGGATGCAGTAGCCGGTATTGAAACTGATATTAAGTACTTAACAGAGTCTTCCAAAGTTTATATTAGAGAGTAATGTAAAGGCAAACTTGCAAAAAATATTTCAAATAAAAGTCTAAATATGTCAGAGAAATATTATTTTAATTTAAAAGCAGATAAGGGAAATAAGGTTGTAGTACTGAACGAATTGTTGAAACATTAATTCAAGAGGGGATTTACGAAATGAATCGGATATATACGAAATTACTTATCAAGATTGTGATCGAATGGCAGAAATGGGAAATCATGTGTTGCTCCACAAGCGCTTCATGCATGCATGACCATAATACTAGGTCTGTAAATATGAAACCGGAATTTACTCATATTTTTGTTGACATCTGACAGAGATTTTTAACTCACAATAATACAAGTTTCATACAACAGCATAGTTTGTAATAGCGTTGAACCTCTCGAATTTTATGCCTATAAACTACGATTTGCGGACAGCATTGATTGTCTGTTATAATTTTAAAGAAAACTGAGCATGCTCCTTGTAAATTACAGTGCTTTGAGTGATTTAAAAAAATCGAAAGTGGCGAGTTTGACGAGAGAAACGAAAAACGTGGAAGACCACCGAAAAAGTTTGAAGACAGCAAATTGCTTGCATTGTTGTTGCAACGCAACAACAACTGGCCGATTAATTAAATGTGACACAAGAAGCCATTTCTATACGTTTAAAAGCCATGACAAAGATCTAGAAGATGGGAAAATGGGTTCCTCATGAACTGAATGAAAGACAGCAGGAAAACCGAAAAACCACTTGCGAAATGCTGCTCGCCAGGTACAAAAGAAAGTCAGTTCTTCATCGAATTGTCGAAAAGTGCGTATAAGATCATGGGTAACTTTAAGAGAAACATCGATATCGACTGCAAGGCCAAATCGCTATGGACGGAATACAATGCTCTATGTTTGGTGCATGCTCTATTATGAGTTGCGAAAACTTGGCGAAACCGTTAATACTGAACCTATCGACAACACATGATTGATTTGAGTCAACTTTTGCGTGAAAAATGACCAGAATGAAAAAAAAATGGAACACAAAGGGATTTTGATTCATGAAAATGTACAATCACAGACAGCAAAACTGGTCAAATACGTTTTAGTTGGGAGATACTTTGAAATGCGGCTTAGTCACTAGACTTGGCTCCGTCCGATTAGTACCTATTTACATCGATGGGATACGCATATACTGAGCACTGCTTCACTTCTTACGAAAATGGTTCGATGATTGGTTTGCCTCCAAGGAGCAACAGTTTTTCGGTTGGAACAACAATGGGAAAAATGTATAGCTAGCGATAGGCAATACTTCGAATAAAATATATTAAACGTGTAGTTTCTATACAAAAACTTCTGGTTTCACATTTACATACCTGATAATTCGCATTTGGCATTTTCAAGTGTTGTCTGACACATTGACCCATGAACTGACGTGCACGGGTCATTGTGTTCACTTTTATAGCCGGCCGGCCACAAAAGCGACTGCGCAGATTAGATCGGGGTGGTTCGGGAGCATTTGCGGCGCTCGGCAACGCTGTCGGGCGTCCGTTTATTGATTTTATGATTTTACTACCTCGCGGCCACGTTGCCACGTTTTTTCTTCGCGAAACGTCGTGACTCGTGGATCAAAGTATCGACACCCGGAATGATTTAGAAACATTATGTACCATCCGTAAAAATATTAGATGTAACATATTTATATATATATATATATATATATATATATATATATATATATATATATATATATATATATATATATATATATATATATATAGAAAATGATTTGAAATTTCTTAATGAAATTTTGTACACAGGAAATAGACATACATATAGTGTTACATCAATCAGGAATATTTAATTAGTATATTTTATTTTTTTCTTTTTATGATTTTATTTTATTTTATGATTTAGAAACATTATGTACCATCCGTAAAAATATTAGATGTAACATATTTATATATATATATATATATATATATATATATATATATATATATATATATATATATATATATATATATATATATATATATATATATATATATATATATATATATATATATATATATATATATATATATATATATAGAAAATGATTTGAAATTTCTTAATGAAATTTTGTACACAGGAAATAGACATACATATAGTGTTACATCAATCAGGAATATTTAATTAGTATATTTTATTTTTTTCTTTTTGTCGCATATTTGAAATCCAAGGCTAACTTGATTTTTTTAAAGGACAACAGTACTTGAACTTGGAATCGTTGGTAAGAGCAACAATTAGCTTTAAAATATAACATGTAGACGCTCAGTCCTAAAAATAATAAAAAAATAGTTTTATCCTGACAAAATACATTTAATATAAGAATAAAGTGAAGATGATTTTGATCGAAGAGTTGAGTTTTGCACAGTTATTAGTTATAGCTATAGTTAAAACGTTTTAACGAATTTTCGTCATTAGTTTTTATTTTTTGCCTTCGTAATTTTGGACGACTTTTAATTCTGCCGGTATCATTGTATCATATTGAATCTTTTTACAGAATTAGATATTTTAAATACAGAAAAAAATGCTCTTTCCAGCAATGGCAAATTCAAGTACTGTATCACTGGAAACATGATATCATCAGAAATGTGAAGGCATTGAAATGGAGGTGGGTAGGCTATATAGTGAAGCGATGTAACGATACCGCTTCATCATAACCGCTCTCGAAGAATACCTAAAACACGATGGATCGATGATATCATCAAATATATTGGACCCGAGTTGGAAGCATGCTGGGGAGGCTTTCATTTTTGCAGTCGATCGACAATTACTGAATGAATTATATATATATATATATATATATATATATATATATATATATATATATATATATATATATATATATATATATATATATATATATATATATATACAGTACAAACTTAAAACTGTTGGATGTCATCGATTACGCTATTGAAGAACAGCAGAAATACAACTACATAAATTAAATAATAAAAGAATCAAGTGGAAATTATTCAATACATTTCAAATTTGTATTCGGCTGGTATTGGCTGTATTCGGTTGGCGGCATATGCTTCGTTGTCGATTTTCACTTTTTTTGTTGATATTTATTGACACGTTTGGAGGTTATCCTATATATAGATAATAAAATATGTACTATCTGAACGTTTACTTTCATTTCTTACCTTACGATCGAAAACAGTTCTTTTAAGAACTATCACAGTGTTATAATTGTCAGAGTAGCGCCTGCAAAATATTAAATCAGTTAAAGCATAATTATCAAGAGTTAGTAGCATCTCTGACGCACTATTTTGAACAAGAACGAGACAATAATGGTTCATTGTTACGGTTTCCGGCTGTTAGAGTGGTATGTTTTTTTTAGCGGTAGCCTTAAGGTTAAGTATGTTCACTGCAGCTTTGGATAAAAGTTCTAATTATGATACGATTTATATTATGTATGAACACTGTAAGGATTGTACTAAGAATTGCAGAAAAGATTGTTCTTAATCCCATATGCAGTTTATACGTAGATACTCATTCACAGTTTAATTCTTTCTCGTTTTCAGGACAGCATGTAACTTTGAATTCCTTACATGAACAATTAAAAGAGAAACAAGTGTTTCATAGATGTCCTGTGTCATTGTACAACATATTGAAAGAAGTAGGTTTTAAATGGAAAAAAAATGATCCAAGACGAGGGCATATGGAACTACCCAATAACCTTGTTGCCCTAAAACGTATAGATTTTTGATATTTTATATGAAGGAAAGAAAAATAGCTTTGATCAAGAAAAAAAGAATTAAGCTTACAGAAAATGAAATAATGAATGGTATGACAGAAAGCATATTCTTGATGGCGTAATGAGAGCATATACTTGATTGAAAATAAGTGATTATATTAATGAAAATATAAGTGCAGATATTTCATTGGTTTTGCTATTTTATACTTGCATATTATATATCAGAAAATGTCACTGGTAATTATAGAATCTTTTTATTTTAATAACCATTCAAATATTAAAAAATGTCGATGGTTTTTGAACGAAGCATTTTACATATGCTGAATCTTTATAGAGGTATTAAATCGAAACTTGAATACTTTCAACATTTATTATATATTTTTTTGTTAATTAGTAATTTGCATTTAATTAAAATTGATTTTTTTAATTGTTATTAAAATTTAAATTGTAAAAATGATTTGCTAAAGTAAGGTTATGATTTTTAATCGCAATCTGGCAACATAGGGATTTGGATGCATACGAAAGCATTCAGACATGAAAATGCCAGAAAATCATAAACCAGCATAAAGAACCTATTCTATTCAGCCAATTTTTTGAATTAATAATATAAGGCTTGATTAATTTCACGATTTAGGACTTTTACATGCTTCAGTAGGGCGGTTGTCATATAAATTGAACAGAGTTTATTTTTTCAGTCAATCTGTTTTTCGGCTCTCGGAATATATATTTTGCCCTTTATTATCGCAATGCTTTAAGAACAGGTACTAGAAATAGTACCCTGGAAAGGGTATTTTTATATTTCCTTTTTACTTGTATATCAAAAATTATTATTAATTCCTTTTCTAGTTCTGTTACATTTTCCTTGTATATTCTAAAGTTCAAAAGAGACATTAATATACGGCTAGCACCTTACGTTTCCAACGGCAACTTCAACGTCTCTGTTGGTCATTTCTCTCCGCCTTTAATGACCACACTCCAATCTGTCATCCCTTTCATTATAACGCCATCCACCAGATCAAGTCTCACCTGACAGAACGCTCGTCCCGCCAAACTATCATAAAAGTAATTAGAAAGTTTCGTCCCGGAAAGTCGTATTACACAATTTGTTTCCGACGACGGTAGTCCAGAAGGCGGTAAATTTCTGAATTGCGTTAAGAAGTTTCGAAAGAAAATCGTCGAGATATTTTTGTTGCATCTTGTGAACTACATTTAAGGAAAAGCTAATGTGATTCGCAATATATCGCGTCGGGATGGATCAACTCGTTCACAGATTACACGTTCGAAATATGTGAAGGTGAGGTTTGAAAAATTCAGAATAAAAACTTTGTTATCGTCCTCAAACAAGCATCAAGCTTTTTTTTAAATACTTTCACGCAGAAGTTCATTCGGTGCACTATCGAATATCGCTTATAGCCGGTATACTGTCTACCCAACTTCAATTCAGTCTACTGAACAAAGCTATAATTGGGATGATGATGATGAAGTATCTCCTTGTGAATAAGCTTCTGGAGAAGGACTTCTCTCACTACTTTTCCAAATATACAACATATAGAAGAACTGAAGTGTTTCAAACAATTGTATTTTCAACATTTACAATTAGCGTTATGAATGGTTGAAACATTATTTTAATATATAATAATTAACTGTATTTTAAAACCAAACTAGTCTTAAGATGTGGATGATTTTTCCTCCTAGTAATCCAACGAGAAACAGTTCGTTGAGTTGTACTACCTGTTTTTTTAAATTCAGTTCATTATTATACAGTGCTAAACTAAAATTTTAGTATTTATTTATTTTATGCGTCAAAACTAACCTGAACCCAAACAAAATTAGTATGGTTAAATAGGTCTTTTAAATACGTTTCAAACGAGGTATCACTTGCCATAGGATCCAATTGAAAATTATTGGTCACAATGGCACGGTGGCACCATCTATGATGATTATGTTATCAGCTATCACTAGAAAAGGAGTTTACGTTCAGTCATTGTCACATTCAAAATTTGATTAACTTAAGTATACCCATTCAAAAGATAAAAGGGGGGGAGGGGACTATTGGCTAGCACTTTATACCGATAATTAGTAGGATCAAGATCTCTCTCTAATTCGTAGTCGAACAGCGTTACTATCTATCTCACTCTATCTACTCTATCATCATCTGTCCATCTCACTTATACTTACTGGTGAAATCTATTTTTAATCACACAAAACTATTTTTATCATGGTATGAGTTTTTTGAAATGTGGTCCTTTTCAAAAAACTCATACAAACTCAAAAAAATAAACAATAATATTTTTTGTGGAAAGAAAAGTGAATTGTTGTACCATTTTGAAATCTTGACATTTTAGTTCTGTAATTACTTTTGAAATAATATGCCCACGGTAGTGTAATTCATTGTTTTTGAAAGCTAAAGTGTCAAAATTAGCTGACATAATTTTTTAAACCACGACTCAATGAAACTTTTTTTTTTACTAAATTAACAACGTTCATTGTTTGGATTGTGACTGCGATTAATAGCATAGTTAATTAGGATCACGTTATAAAAAATATGACTGAAAAATTGGGAAATTTGTGATCACAGTACCTAAAGATATAGCCGTAGGAGTCGAATTTCAAGATTTTCAAAAATATGCCTATTATCATTTAATACAGCGGCATTATTAGCAATATTTTTACTTCAAAAGGTACTTTGAAAATGCCGAAAGGGTGAGCGTTACATTTAATAGCATCCACTGCAGACAAATGTTAACTGATATTGTGGATTATATTTTGTGAAGCATTAACCATTGCGTGAAAAGCATTATTACATTGCATTAACCATTCCAGAAAACATTTCTAGACTTCAATTAAGTCTAATAAAGTTATAATTGGGTTTTTGAATAAAAAATAAATATCGATTTTTTATTTTATTTTAAAACTTTATTATAAAAATATTTATCTTTATCATAAAAAACTAATTTTTTTTACAATTAATTATGAATGAATTAATTATAAAATTACAATAAAATCACGTGCCGACGAACGCGCCGCGATTGGCTGCCGTTTTGTGACGTCATTATGGTAAACTGTTTTCACGTCAGTACTGTCAACGGTTTCTACCTATATATATATATATTCTGTCAAAATTATTGTTGGTTAGGTGCAAAATAAAATATTGTTGGTTGTTGGTAAGTTGGTTGTTGTAAGTTGGTAAGTTGGTTGTAAGTTGGTTGTTGGTAAGTGCAAAATGAAATATTGCTAGTTACTAATTTAGTTCAGTAATGTGTGGCAAAGCGTTCATCAAGGCAAATTCTGATAACATACTTGCTGTTGATATTTTTATGGTCACAGATTTATAATATTAAATTATATTTTTATTATAACAACGTGATGTTAACTTAAAAAAACATTCAGTAATTTTGTTTGAAGTGAAGCAAGAAGTGAAACAGGAAGATTTTTTGAATACATCGTTAAATATACATAATAAATCTTTTCCCAACGAGGATAATATGGATAATATATTACAGTAGATTATAATATGTAAACTGCATTAATAATTAATTTATAATAAAAAGAATCATTACCCAAAATTATATACATATTAGTTTTTATAATAGTTTGATTATTTTCATTGAAGTTTGCAATACTTTTCAAACCACACCGATTCTTACCACCACACTAAACTCTATTAACCCAACCAGATTAAATCATCTCCTGATGATGCTAACATGGTTAGCGAAACGTGTGTCGAGCAGTTCAAAAAAAGTGTTTTTGTGTTTAGTGGTAAATCTCTTCACGTTTAGTCTATTAACTCATACTACATTATCGCTTTAATTAAGATTTTCAGTATTTTTAAAACGATAGCGATTTTGCGTCTTATATGTTTTACAAACCACCACATTAGACTCTTTTTTTAATTAATACAATTTAAATTTATTATAATTTGCAAATATAAATAACTTTAGCTGCTCAACGTATCAATAATGAATGACCAGCTAGAGATTTCCCAAATAAAAGAAGGCACCTAACACATTTTTTTTTGAGTGGAAATCTATTAATCACACAATTTTCTGTACTTGACCATCTATAAATAAGATTATTCTGTAAAACTTAAGTAGTAAAAGTATAAGACTTTTCATATACGATTACCTTCAAATTTTGTAGTCAAATATTATTTTATTCGTATTCGTTTCGTATTCGTATCCTATAAAATAGACGATCCTGTATGGCGTTCTCATTGTCACTATCCTCTATTGTGTTGTTACATGTAGATTCTTTGAGGACACGCAGGAATATTCTTTCCTATAAATTTGGCACGTTAATTTGTTTTCCCTACATGAATTAAATAATATAAATAAAAGTTATAAAAAGCAAAGAACAAAAGCAACTCTAATCTAATTTCAATATTTCTTTCTAAACTTACCTTTGAACCTCCATATCTTATGTGCAAATATATGAGTATAACGTCAAAAACAGCACCGAAAGCCTAAATAACAATTAAAAGCAAGTCTATTTTCAAATCGCTAGCAAACCAATAAATGCAGTCAAAGATATAGGTTAAACCTATAAAACAATGACTAAGATCTATAAATTGCTTTAATTATCCGAGACTCCGGTTCTTTCCGAACGTCTTTTCGGAAAGAGCGCGTAAGAAAATCGCAATGTATCGTAATGTATCGAAAATCGCAATGTATATCCGACCCGATATTGGCGATATTGGCTTTCGTTACCATTGTGAGGTCACAAACGATCGGTTTTTTTTTCGGGAACTGTTGGCGTGTTATGGGCACTTGGTTTAATTTTTTTTCCTATTTGATATAACTTTTTAATTACAAGGGAAAAAATTAAATCAAATATAGTTTTGTTATAAAATTTATATATAAGCTTTCCATTTTTGGCAAAAAAATTGTTCAAAACCCCAATTTAGTAAAATTAACAGTTTAATTTGGAAAAAAATTCTGAAAATTATCATAAAGGAAAGACAAAACGCTCTATACTCATCTATAATATGACAATATTAAAACAAAACAACACCGATATCACTTAAAAACCATTACAAAGAATAACGTTGTCTTCCATCATCCAGAATGTAACAAAAAAACAAATTTGTTAAAGTGCCTTTTGAAAAATCAATCAGTCTCTAAACCTGATACATTTCGTCAAAATTCTCTCCCGTCCATAACGCAGACCTAATGGATTCCTGGGGGGGTATCGGTTATCGTTTGGAGAAAAACAATACCGACAGAAACGTTATATTCGTCCCCTGTTGGTCAAGTTAGGAACGAATTTCGACGGGTGGCCTAAGTTGATGCAAAAGGGGAGTGGCGAGGGGACAAGGTCGGTTAGTCGCAAGAGGATTAGTGGTTTTCGAAATTTGAGAGCCAATGAGGACATTGCGTTACTTACTTTTCTTCCTGGATGGTAAGTTGACCCGAAGGCCCTGACTTGTATTTTCTGGTTTTTCCGGATGTCGCGACAATGTCGTTTATCCAGAGGGTTTATTTGCCGTTCTTTAGGCAAGATTGTGATGACCGACGTGAGTGGTCACTCTGGGGCACCGTCCGGCAATGAAGCTGCCGTGGCTCTGATTAGCGGATTGTCCGAAAGGGACGCCGTTGCTAGGAATTTGTCCAGTGGTCTGGACAGGAATGTCTGAAGCTCTGGAATATATGTCTCCCGGTGGATTTGCGCGTTCCTAACAAACCAGGGAGCGTTTACTATTGTGCGAAGCGCAGTGATTGAAAAGACTGAAGTCTTTTAATCGATGAAGTTGGGAGGAACGAGTACCAGGCCGGATGTCCGTAAATAAGGACTGATCTGACTATGGACTTAAAAGGGTTAGTTGGTTGTCAAGCGTGAGCTTAGTTTTCCGATTGATTAAGGGGTACAGCATACGGAGCATTTCGTATGCGTTCCCGGTGGCTTTCTTGAGCTGTGAAGACCACGTAAGGGCCTTGTCGAACTCAAGTCCCAGATAGTGAGCCGTTTTGGCCCACTTGATCGGGACTCCATGAATAAGAATATTCTGGCGGATTATCGGTCGTCTTCGAGTGAAAAAGACAGCCTGGGTTTTGCTGCGATTGATTGCTAGTCGCCATTCGACTAGCCATCTCGAGGCTTTCAACGTCTGCTTTTGCCACCTGGATGTAATCACCCAGGGTGCGTGGGCTGACGTAAAGAAAGCCGTATAATCAGCATAAAATGCAGTCTGCACGTGCGGAATCTTTGGAAAGTCCCCCATGTACCTTGCGGTACTCCCGCTTCGATTCGCTGGACTGATGAAAGTGCGTCCAGTCAGAAATGATGCCAACAGCTTGACTAGGTCGGTTGGTATGCCGAGTCTGAGCATCTTGACTATGAGTCCGAGATGCCAGACTCGGTCGAATGTTTGCGAGAGGTCTAGAAAGACGGCTCCTCTATGACGCCTTCTGTCGAAACCCCGCCTGATGGACGGCTGCGTGCCCCTTCCGGAAACTAAACTGCTCGTCCGGCAGAATGTTCTTGTAACACCGTACAGAGCATGTAAAATAACTCTTTCGGCGATCTTGCCAAGTGCGCCAAGCAAGCTGATCGGCCTGTAGCTACTTGGCTCCTGTGGGCTTTTTCCTTTTTTAAGAATCATGATGATTTGGGACATTACGTTTGGTGTTAGTAATAATAAATGACCATTATAACATGTAACCTGCTTCAAGAATTGCTTGATGTAAAATGAATTAATTTGGGCGTGGGCTTAGAAGTTCCACCCCGGAAAACAATTGTTGAAATGAGAGATGTCTACATAGAGTAATGAGACTGATTTTTTATAATTGTTAAATATGCAAGATTTGTTGTAAATTTAATAAACAGGTCTTAACTATCAATTTTTCTATTGGAACCTTCGGTGTGAAGCACTAAACCCGATGAGATTTACTACTAGACACCAAATTACTTTTTTTAAACTTATCAACGCGCGTTTCGTTAGTTGTCATCAGGAGATGATTTAATTTAATTCCAAAACATAACTGTGTTTTTGACAGTTTTTCTTTTAATCAGTTAATCATGCTTATCGAAATGCATGACAAGTTTAAAAAAAGAGTGAATTGGTATTTAGTGGTAAATTTTGGTTTTAACCAGTTATACTCGTCAGTTTTCATTGCATATTCACGCCGATAGTTCCTGAAAATACTGCATATTGCAAAATATAAGTTTGCGTGTTACAGAAAATCTATGGGTGGTGAAAAATTGCGTGTTTTAAATGTATCACTGTTGTTTCAAACGCATCAAATTATATCAGATAAACCCCAAAAATTTACCATACTGAGGGTTCTTGTACATTTAAATTATTCCGATCTTTTTAAAATCTTTTTCATTAGTTTTTATTTATACTTGATTTCTCGCTAATTTCAGCTTTGAGTCAGTCGTCAAATTAGGGTATTATGACGTTAAAAATAGTCGTTCGAATTGGGAGCGTATAACTTCGAATTTCGCTTGTCAAATTGTCGATAGATGTTCTGAATCTGTCTATATAATTATATTATAATGCAGCAATTGTAGCGGAAGTTGCCAGACGAGCAAAATAATAAAAGCATAGTTGACAGTTGTGTATTTATACTAATCATTTAGCGAGAAAATATTGAATTTGCGTCTGTGTCGGACAAAATGTAATAATTTAGATTGTAATGCTTCTATTTTAGACTAGGCATTTCTCAAGCAATTTCACAGATGTTTTTTTCTTGATGTTAATCAATATAAATGATGCCAGTTAATTAATATTTTTCATGATGCCTGTTATCAATGTAAACATTATTGAAGTATTCTTAATATTATTTTTTTAAATTCTCTCCAGTAACATATATGGAAGTCATGAGAAGAATGAATAAAAACCGAAAAATTTTAATGAGCATCCAGCGATGGAAGATTAAGTATTTGGCCCACGTAATGCGAGGTTCAAAATATAAATTACTGCACCGAATCATGCAGAGAAAAAGGAAAGAGGAGTATTTCAGATGGCGTAACTCCTGGATGCGAATCTTGTGGGGGTGGTTTCAGTGCACGTCTCTCCAACCTTTCAGATTAGTTGCCACAAAAATACGCACGATTGCCAAACCCTGAAAAAGAGACGGCACTTGAAGAAGAAGAAGAATAGAAGCAGAATAAATACTAATATATATATATATATATATATATATATATATATATATATATATATATATATATATATATATATATATATATATATATATTTGCACTTCTCCTTGACCTTGGATGACTCGTAGATGGTAAATTTAGCGTTAATCCTGTAGTTTCAAACTTTTTATCCATTTCTTTATTAAATTAACACTTGGTGCTTCGTTTATATCGTGTAAAGTATACTCGGCCCTAGAAAGATGACGAGCCGTAATAAATGAATTGTTTTTTTAGGGTTTTTCGCCATGATCTAAAATTCAAAAAAATATCAAAAATATCCGTTCTTATTTAAATAAAGAATCACTGGGTAAAAAACAAAAAACAAAACGGAGACAAATTTCTCAGTGGTTCTATTTTCTGTAATAAATTTGCGGAACGAACAAAATTTAAAAAAATACAAACATTTTCTAAAATAAATACAAACTTTTGTACGTTAACATTTCGGGAGGTCTTCTCCCTCCGTTTTCAAAACGAATCTAAAAAATAAATTATATTAATTTCTATATATAACGAAAAGATAGGAAGTAAATATATTTTGTGTATGTTAATGATACTTACATTGACAATAACAGTTTTTAATGACAGTGACATACTGCCAAAAAAAATATATAAGTCAGGTTTACACTGTGATTATTGTGTATTGAAATATTTTTTTAATTGTATTCTTTAGAATCGGGAACAGTATTGAATTTAAATCTACCGAAGGTACAGCAATTCAGTTATTTATATTTAAATATATATTTAAATAGATTTTTTTTGGTAATATGTCACTGTCATTAAAAACTATTATTATCAATGTCAATCATTGACATACACAAAATATAATTATTTCCTTTCTTTTCATTATATATAGAAATAATTATAATTAATTTCTTAGAGCCGTTTTGAAAACGGAAGGAGAAGACTTCCCGAAACGTTAATGTTCAAAAGTTTGTATTTATTTAAAAAAATTGTTGTATTTTTTACAATTTTGTTCGTTAGGCACATTTATTACAGAAAAAGAATCACTGAGAAATTTGTCTCTATTTTTTTTTTTGTTTTTTACCCAGTGATGCTTTATTTAAATAAGATATTTTTTTGAGTTTTAGATCGTGGCGAAAAAACCCAGAAAAAAAAATATATGAACTATCAATGTTCGTGCATACTCCGTTCACGGATGGAAAAACATCGAAATCAAAAGCAATGGTTGTCTCCCCAGAAAAAAGAGAAGTTAAGGTAATATTAGACAACGAAAAGTAACAGCAAGTTAATAATTTTCAATACCTAATAGTAGAAGAGACCGGAAAACACGAAATTAACTTGAGTAAAAGGACAAAGGAAACAAACAGAGTATATAATGCCTTGAGAGGAGGCTTCATAAACAAGAAAGAAGTAACAAGACAAATAAAATGAAAATATACAAAACAATATATAGACCTATCTTAAGATATGGATGTGAGTCGTAGGTTCTCACTGAAAACGAAAAAAGAGCGGTACATGTGAAATACCTAGAGTAAAGGGAGTATATTTTTAGTATACGGAGTATAAGGAGTTTCTTTTTAGAAAGTCACGAACCTCGCGACAGTAAGCACCGAAGATGCCAAATGAGATTTTGGTGAAACGTCTGCAAGTTCCCAACAGGGACCAATTCGACATATTTGTCTTATATTACCTATTCTACTTTTTTCAGGGGAGATAACCATTGCTTTTGATTTCGATTTGTTCAGTTTTATTCCATTTTTTAAAAACACGTCATTCCATACTAGTGATTTTGTCTCCTTTTATCTATATAGGTAATAAACAAAGGTAGTTTCTGGTACTACTTCCCTGTAGAACTCCTTCTAATTGGGTTTTTGAATAATTTTTTTGGTATAAATGGAAAGATCACATATAAGTTTTATAACAAAACTATTTTTATTTTTATTTTTATTTATTTCCTTATAATTAAAAAGTTATATAAAATTGAAAATACATTTTTAAACCTAGCACCGACGACGCGCCGACAGTTCCTGAAAAAAAAACCCGAACCGTTTTTTGCATTCGTTTTTATAATTTTTATTTATATTATTTAATTTATGCAGGGAAAACGAATTAACGTGTCAAATTTATAAGACGGAATATTCCTGCGTGTCCACAAATAATCTACTTGTAGGAACACAACCGAGAGTAGTAACAATGAGAAAGCCCTACAGGATCGTCTATTTTGTAGAATAAGAATAATAAAATTAAAGAAAGCGCGAATAGACAAGAACAAAATTCGATTACCAATTTGGGAGGTAATCGTATATGATAATGTGGTGGTTTGTAAAACATGTAAACATCGTTTTAAAAGTACTGAAAACCTTAATCAAAGTAATAATGTAGTATGGGTGGATTTGAATTGTAGTATTGTAATGTAGTATGGGTGAAAATATAGTAAATAGAGTTTAGTGTGGTTGTTTGAAGAATCGGTGTGATTTTAAAAGTATTGTAAACTTCAATGAAAGCAATCACACAAATATGTATATAATTTTGGGTAGTGATTGTTTCTATTCTGAATTGATTATTAATGTAGTTTACATATTATATTCTGTAATATATTATCCTAGTAGGGGGAAGTTTTATTATGCACATTTAACAGTGTATTTTTTATTGAAATAAAAATAACGATTTAAACAGTATTTAAGCACTACAAAGTCAAATTATTATTATTTTTTTTTAATTTTATTTATTTATTTTTTTTGTACCCAGTCATGTGTTCGCCCTCCGACAAGCTAACACGCGCTCGTAGAGCAATTGGTGTTCGTGCTCGTTTTGCTATATGATAACTCCTTGCAACCAGCGAGGTTAGCTATCATAAGATCGGCAATCGTGTGCTCTAAGCAGACGCAGCGACCCCAGGATGACAGACTTCTGCATTGCCGCAGCCAATACTTCAACAGATGTACGGCAAGATGGAATTTTCCGCAGTTGAGTGAGAACAGTATCTCTCATTTCACCGAGAACGCCTACTATCAACACAACCATATGCACGGCGTACTCTGGGTAGAGTTGCTTCAGTTCGTAAAGGAGATCCTGATACTTGAGTCGTTTTTGTTCCTTCTTGATAGTAATATTTGTTTCCGCTGGCGAAGAAAACTCAATAACAAACATCATTTTCGTGTCCTTATCAAGGAGGACAATATCAGGTTTGTTAGCCTGTATTTGTCTAATAGTAGAGAACGAGAAATTCCAATAAATCCGACAACTCCCATTCTCGACAACAGATTCTATCTCTTCTGGCACAAAGTGCAGCACTGGTGTCTGGTCTATCTTATACGAGTACGTTAGATGAAAGTACAGTACTCGCAGAGCAGCATTATGACGATAGATATATGCGGAGGTCGCATAGGCATTACATCCAGATAACAAATGCATGAGTGTCTCTGGTGCTCGATGGCAGGCCCTACAGTTTACATCAGGAACCTCCATACCCATAATTTCTCTCCGATAGACTAATGCGTTTATTACACCATCCTGACAGGCCAATATAAATCCTTCCGTCTCTGACTTAAGGCCGGCCATGCAGTGGCTTACTGTTATGTTTCTGCAATAGCAGACTGGTCTCTGCAGCTTTTATCTGGGCTGCTCGGCGACTTGATTGCAAATCAGCAAATTGGTTGATTACGTCTCTGTTTCTGTGCCATAAATCGATATGAACACCCAGTTCATGGGCAGCTCTTTCTGTTGCCTTAAACAACAATGCGCCCACTCCCGCCCTTTCATGTTGGTTAACGAGTCTAAGTAATGAGTCTGATGTTTTACTGATAGAACAAGCCAAATTCAGAACAATCCGGTTATGCATAAACTCGAGACTCAAGAGGCCTCTACCTCCATGACACAGTGGCAGGTATATCCGAGGGACGGATGATTTTGGATGCAAACTACGCTGCATGTTTAACATCTTTCGGGAATCCCTGTCCAGCTGCTTTAACTCATCCACTCTCCACCTTACAACTCCAAAGGAATACAATAGTATAGGTAGGGCAAGCAAATTAGTGGCCAATATTTTATTCCTGCCGGACAGTTGAGAGGACCAAATCTGTCTCAATAGTCTCCTATATTTGTCCCGGAGTACCCGCTTTACCTGAGCCTCATCGTGTAGATGTCGTTGGTGAATACCCAAATAGGTATAAGTTTCCCCGATCTCTAGATGGTGAAACACACGGCCATCGGTTAACATCATATCCTCAGAGACCCCCTCAGCCCGTCCTCTTTTTAAATGGATCTCGGCGCATTTCTCCACCCCAAAGGTCATACCGATATCTCGCGAATATTCCCGGACCATTTGCAATGCCAAATGTAAGTGCAGTTCATTGGCAGCATAAAGTTTGAGATCGTCCATATAAAAAAGATGAGTGACGTTATGTATTCGATGGTTAGGGGGCCCACAATTATACTCACGCAGCTTCCGAAAACGCACAGATAAGGGCAAAAGCGTGATAGAGAAGAGCAGGGGACTAAGTGAATCACCCTGAAATACACCCCTTCTAAATGCCACTGGCTCTGTTGAAACATTTCGCTCCTTAGATGTTATAACAAAGCGGGATTTCCACAGCGGCAACAGGCGTTCAATGCATTTTACAATCGGCTCTGATACCCCCAAACATTGGAGCATGTGAATAATAAGCTCATGAGATGTTGTATCAAATGCCTTACGGTAGTCTATCCATGCCATGGATAGACCGCGTTTATACTGAACCGCATCTTGTGTGATACAACGGTCAATGAGTAAACTCTCTTTACAACCTGCTACACCTTTCTTTCCACCACGTTGTTCATTGATCTGCTGAAACACTGGCTCAACTATATTAATAATTCTCATATACAAAATACGGGTAAATATCTTGTAGCAGGTATTTAGGCAAGTGATCGGGCGATAGTTCTTGGGGTCAGACAAATCACCCTTTTTGGGAATGAGCACTGTACGTCCCTCGACAAACTCCCACTCATCCATGAATCAAAAACACTGGCCAGTCGCCTGTGAGTATAAGTGAATTTCTTCCACCAAAAGTTGTTAATACGATCTGGACCAGCAAAATCGATCTGGACCAGATTAATACGATCTGGACCAGCTGGGGCAGCAAAATTTTTCGCTACCTCTTCTGGACCGATTGCCGAAAATACCGCATTAGGCATAGCAAGTCCTCCAACAAAATTACGGAACTCCTCTATTGCTGGATTGTTCTTACTGATGTTGAAGGCCTTTCCATATAAAATTCCATAAAGTTGTGTTCAATCCATTTTTCCCTATGCTTTAAAGTGTCTTTGGTAGTCCTTAAAGATTGAATTCTTTCTATGCAATGTTGCTTGATTGTCTGTAACACTGATCTATTCAACGTGTGGTATTGTCTTTTAAGGCGCTCTGCAATCCGCCTGATCTAATTCGAAAAGGGCTTGTCAGCAATAAGATATTCTATTACACACTGAACTCTGGATGCATGTTTCCTCGCCAGCCGGAGTTTATTCTCAATTTTCTTAACTCGCTGCCGCGTCCTCTGCAGGATTTCGGGCATGCCCCTCGTACGTGGCACAAGCTGAGATGCAGCGTCGTATACGGCTGGGTTGATGTCATATATATCAGCAGATTCCGGAAGTTCAGCATCTAGACGTGCATTCATCTGGCTTAGATCTTGATCGCTTAAGTTAATCTTTCCATGTATGGTTTTTTCCTAGATTCCAGTTTAACACTGGCATGCTTCCAGGTACTCTAAAGCTCGCTACCCACTAGAGCGGGCGCCGGGGTCACCATAACCGGAGATGCCACTGCAGACGGGACACCCACATAGCCAGTTCTTCTCAGAAAGGACGCTTGATCTCTAAGGCGCTGCCTTGTGAATCCACTGTACTCTGGATGAAGTTGGCACCACAGCTCGTGCATACGCATCATGTATGTAATACGCAAATTATTATTATTATTATGTATGACTAAAACATTGTTTATTGGTTTGTGTATTTTGAATTTATTAGTACAATAAAAGTAAACAAATAAATAAATGAATCTATTAGTACAATAAAAACTATAACTTACATTTAATTATACATTTAATTCGGTTTCACTCTCACTGCCACGATGATCTACATTAATAAGTGGTTCTATATTATTAGTAAATGATACATAGGAATCTTCTATTTCAATAACATGGTTAATCGAATTTATCCATCCTTTCTTTGCGAATACTATCCACAACCTTCCTAATTAATGTTGCAGCACTTGCACTTTTGGTAGAATCTGATAAATGCTTTTTGCTCTATCATTGGATTTTACCTCATGCCACATATGCTCAATTGGATTAAAAATACTGTAATATGGAGGAAGGCATAAAACCGTATGTCGTATATGGGCACCAATGGTATCACATCCATATACCTTTTTATTCTTAACTGTCTTTAATATTTCTAGAATATAACATTTTTTACATGTATTTTCGAAGTATATATCGTTTTTTAATATATAGTTCTGAATTTCCAATTTTGTGTTATTTGCATTAGGAACTTTATTTTTTGGCGCTTATAATAACTAACATTGTTCATTATAATTACGCTTTCCTTAGGCATATTGGGCAAAAGGCTATTTATAAACCAATCAATTCAAAACGTTCTCCTGTTGTTTCGTCATGGTAGTTCAAAGATGAATGTTTAATATTTTTGGAGGACAACCGTAAACAATTTGAAACCCATCCATCCTCGGAACCAGCATGTAAAATTCTATTTTTTTCCCTTGTTTGCTGGGGCTTTGGTTTGGCATTTTCTTGATGTATCTACCCATCCTTTTGTTGGTATCTCATGTGTATCGAACCATGTTTCGTCAAGGTAGATAATGGGACGATTTTCTAATCTGTAATTTTTTATAGAGTTTAAGTAGTCAAACCGCTATTGTTGCAATCGTTGTGATTCCATTAATAATTGTCTCTTATTGATGGTCCGATATGCAAAACCCATTAGAGATAATATTCTCCGGAGGTTAGTTCTGCTGCAAAGAATGTTGGTTTCATCTTTCCTTAGTAGCTGTAGCAATGAATGCAATGCAGGCACAGTTTGCACTTCATACATAGCATACATTTTGCTTCGAATTAAATCTTTGTCGCTTTGGTCAACACATTTGCTTTTACCGGAATCACTACGACCTTTTTTGGCTTTAATTGGCTTCGTCACAGTATCTTTAAGTGTAGAAAACGGCGTTTTCGTTAATGAAGACGTTTCTGCTGCGGCTGCATTTACATTAAGATCCCTATTCAATAAAGAAACATACACATTTTTAACAATTTGCTTAGCATCGGACGATAAATGTTTTCTTTTAAAATTAGTATTAGCGGAGGTACAATGATCATTATCTTGCCAAGAACGCCACATTTTTAGCACATTTGAAATAATAAAAATACAATCGAAATTATAAAACTGCATTGTTTAAGAAAAGAATGCGAACTAAATTAAAATATTTCGAAACTACTAAACCAGATATAAAACTAATTTTATCTTTTTACCTGTTATTTTATTAGGCACGGCCCGGTTTACATTTTTTTGCAATTTTGCCGTATTTCGTTACAACAGGGGTTGTTAACAGTTTATTCCAGCCATTCGGTCAACGATGTATCTTGAACCGCACTATACTGAATCGCGGCGCGTTCGTAGTCACGTGATTTTTTTTATTTTATAAATTTGAATTGATTCATAATTAATTGTAACACATTTTTAAAAAGTTTTTCGCATCGATAATCAACGGTATTTACGATAAAGTTTTAAAATAAAGTAAAAAAATCAATTATTATTGTTTATTTAAGAACCCAGTTGATTAATACAATGCTATAAAATGTTTAGAGAATTGATTATTTTTTTTAATAATTGATATCAATGAACTAGCGCGTATCTTATATAAAATCATCATTATATTTCTGAAATGTTAAATGACTATGTATTGTATATGAAATTTTCACTTCAGGGCATCAGCCGTAACGTTTCTCTGAATTCAATCATTCTAAACAAAGACCGATTATTCCGTCCTATGTCAACTCAATAATTTTCGAGCCATCTACCGAAATTATTCGGCAAATATCGTCCACCCCACCGACGTTATCTCGATTTTTCGTCCGTACCCTGTAAACAAAATACAAGGTCTCGACCGTCCAATCTTCAAATATCCTCGGTGATGGAATATCCAATCTACAAACAGAATAATAAAAGGTACGGCCTCTACGTCCCTCCTAATGAACCTAATTTATCTGTACAAACATAATGTATCATTTTTGACCGTGAGTTATTTCGTCAGTTACTCTTAATAAAATATCCGTGATTTATGAGTTCTGTGTGAGAGAGCCCGGGCCTGTTTAAAATAATAAGGCTTTCTCGCCTTTGTCGACCCCAATTGAACGTATTCCATTTTTTCCAAACATATATTTTGGCAATAAAGCAAAATAATACATCAACTTTGTTACAAATGATCTACGAAATATCAAAGCATACTTTCAGTTAATTAATGTCCTTTGAAATATTAATTTATAACAGTGAACATGTACACGCTTTTGTCATTTTGAAACTGTGATTAAAAGAAATAAACCATGTCAGTTGAATAAGAGAATTAAATCAAAGTTGAGATTCGTTCTGTCCTTGTCTTGACTTGAATGGTTTGTTTGATAAATAAATTTATAATAACATGTCAGTAATATTAAGAGATCAATATCTATCTTATTCAATTATTCAGGACTGGCCTGTTGTTTTAAATATGGAAGAAAATATGTTGCAGATCACGGGAATCCCGTGGGAATCATTATTAATCAAAGTTGTGGAATAACGCCAAGGAAAACTAAAAAAAAATGTTTTTGCAACGGAATGCTCATGTCTACAAATTTCGTATTACCTTGCATTAAATCTATGAAATAAACTTAGGGATTGCTGATTATCCGTCATATTTTTCTGATTTAGTCCTATGTGATTACACATATCAACAAATTTCAACTTTTTTGAGGTAATATTGATTAAAATAGGTGTATATGAAGTATTTTGTAGTCCTAAATCCGAAAATCATAAGCTACACAGTTTTTTTTTGTTACACTGATTCGGGAAAAAAAAGGAGACGACATATTTTTACAAATTTATTTTATGTAAACATGTAAAACGTGATACATCTATACAAATACATTACTGAGGATTATGTGAATAAAAAATTTATTACATGAGATGTCATATAGCGAAAAAACTTTCACTTTTTCCTCTAGTGTTCTGGAGGATCATCTATTTTTAAAAACCAGTACTAGTCGCACAACATAGCGTTCCAGCGTTCCTGGTATCTTGATTTTATCGTCTTGATGTCCTGGTGAGATCTCTTTCCTTTCGCATTTTTAATTCGCATTAGTAAATGATACATAGAAATCTTCTATTTTAATAACATGATTAATCGAATTTATCCATCCTTTCTTTGCGAATACTATCCACAACCTTCCTAATTAATGTTGCAACACTTGCACTTATGGTAGAGTCTGATAAATGTTTTTTGCTCTATCATTGGATTTTACCTCATGCCACATATGCTCAATTGGATTAAAAATACTGTAATACGGAGGAAGGCGTAAGGACATGTGAGACTCTAGTATTTCATAGGCTTTCAAGAGTTTAACTATGAGTTTTTATAGTTGTCATTTTTTTGTTGCGCAGAAATTCTTTCACTACACTTACAAAACACTTCCAAGCTGCCAATTCCTTTTCATTTAATTTTTCTTGAAAATGGAAATCACCTAGAAGCTTCCTTATTTGAGGTCCAATAAATAAATATGCCTTCTTATAGTTTTGTAACACTTAATTGAGGAAATATTTCTTTTAGATCATCTTCTTTGTCCATGGCTTTGAAAAAGTTTTTCATTAGCCCAAGCTTAACTTGGAGACGCGGAAGAAGCACCTTTTTTGGGTTATTGAATTTGGATACTGAATATTATCCCTTTGCTTTTTTGAAATCCATTTTGTTTTAGTGACTTAAAAGTAGTAATCACTTACAGTGATTCCATCCAGTGAGTTCCACACCATAGGAATAGCAAACGGCATAAAATTTTTCTTGTTATGCATCCACTGCACTAAATTTACGAGACAACTCACAGCGCAAACATTTTCAATGATCCCTTTATATAAAGGAAAAGCAGGTACTTGAAAATGGGACGTGCTAGGCCATTTCTGTGAAAAAGTGTTTTAATAAATATCTAAATGAAACACAAGAGCATCCTCATCAATGTAACAAAAATCATGTCGACCTGTGTTATTAACCCTTTCTGAAATTAAAAATTATGGAATCATTTATGACTAAAATTATGGTAAGTGATGTCTCGTTTTTACATGATCAATTGTTTTGTTAATTTAAATGTTCAAAATATCCGCCATTTGGGTTTATGCAAGCCTGGTACTATTTTAAGTTATTTTTCTTGAGCATATTGGTATATTTCTAATCCGGTTGGCAGCGGCTTGTCCGTAAATAAGAATCCTGTCCTGATATTCAGGTACAGAATACAATTGTGGTTTTAAATGGAATCATATCTTGATGATGCTAATATGGTTAGCGAAACGTATGTCGAGAAGTTAAAAAAAAAGTGATTTGGTGTTAAGTGGTAAATCTCTTCAAGTTTAGTGTTTCACACCAAAGGTTCCTATAGAAGAATTGATAATGAAAATTGTTTAATTTTTTTGGAATCCTAATAATAGGAACTAAGAAATTCTTGAACAGAATATTCCGACGAGTTCTAGGAAAATGGTGGAAGACATAGTAGCGTGGGGGTTGCGTGTTTGCTGTGTCGTGTCGATCTGACATAAAACCTAAACTGTTTTCCTTGGTGTTTAATTTGAGGGTTTGTTTTTTTAGGGGAAAACGATGTAACACTGATGTCGAATCAGAGATCGATGCAAATAATATTGTCGAAAAAAATTGAAAATATAATATCACTGTTTATTTATTTAGTTCTGAGAACTTATTATGTTTTGTTTATTATAGTCTGAGTTCTTTGGTCTGATGTTCTAGATAAAACACAAAAAAGTGTCTTTATTTAGATATAGTCATATCAGAGCAGTTTTCATATATATGTAATGATAGTTTCTCGGGTATCCCGTGTTAGCTGTTAGCTGGATACCCGAGAAACTATCATTACATTTCACACCCGTGAAAACATTCGTCAATATATATATTCTAGACTATTAGTCCGGGAGTACATCGGGATGCAAGATGGACGCTTACAACACACAGTTGACCGGAAACCAACCCACACGAACAGATACCTGAATGCAAGGTCCCATCACCATCCCGCACAACTTCAAGGGGTTGTTAACACTTTGATTTCTCGGTCTCTCGGACTATCCGACGACACCAACCGAGAAAAAGAGTTCAAAACAATCACCGACGCTCTAAAGCAGAACGGCTACTCAGCGTATAATATAAAGAAGGCTATTAACCATCAAAACAACCAACAGAAGCCAAATGGATATGAAAATAGGTCCGTAACAGTTCTGCCGTACATCAAAGGTGTCACAGACTGCATTGGACGACTGTTTCGACGACATAATATATCAGCCGCATACAAACCACATAAAACAATAAAATCAGCCATTAGAAGTTCCAAAGATAACATCATTCTAGAAAATCCGGGGGTATACAGCATATCGTGCGGGACTTGTAACATGACATACGTCGGACAAACCAACAGAAGAATATCAACCCGGCTCGAAGAACACAAATTGGCGGTTAGAAATAAACAAACCATATCGGCTCTGTTCCAAAACCATCTAGAAACAGGACACAAAATCGACTTCGACAGTTGCCGACAAATTGCAAATATCCCTAACTACAAAATAAGAACCATACGAGAAACAATAGAAATAGAAAAAATCGGACGCCTAAACAGAAAAGATGACGCCCTCAATCTGCCAGACACGTGGAAACCAATAATTAACTGACAGATCGAAGCTCACCGGGTGCAGTCGGGAGAGCAACTGACTACCACTGTGACACCCCAAACATCGTCCGAGGGGGCGGAGCCAACACCAGATCCAATAAGAAGTAAGCACCATCACAATCTGCGACCCACCCAGAAGAATATAAATATTAAGAGACAGTTTCCACAGCTTTCAGTCTTCAGACAAGCATTGAGAATGCCAAGTGTGACCTTGGCGAAATGTCTGCACGTTCCCAACAAACGGGACAGAAACGATCGGATGTACTCCCGGACTAATAATCTAGCGTATTCTTCCATCCGGGAAACACTACGAACTAACACACACACACACACACATATATTCAATATAAACTAGGCAAAATAAAATCAAATCAAATAAAATCATTCAAATAAAATAGGCAAAATATTCAATAAACGTTCATTAATATAGACTGATGTAGGTTATGTGTTACAATATTCCAATTTGTGATGGAAAGCATTTTTTTTTATACACCTAGTATCCTGTTTGAATTTGTGTAGGGTGGAGCAAGAGGGGCGCACGTAAAGAAGACGATAAGCGTATCCCAGAGGGACCACTTGTCGCCCCGATTCGAAGGGGTGACGACACGAGGCCCAAAATGAATGGGCCCCATTTTCGCTGACGGCGAAATTGGAGGGTAGTCGCGGTTACCGTCTTGTTGGTCGGTCGTTTGTGCCCTTCGTTCAGCTTTTGGGGGGTATTAATTTGCCTCGGCTGCTTAATGGACATCTAAATTGTCTCGGAGAAGAACTGTCACGTCCTGAATGAGAATAAGCCCACCCGATTATGCAGCAGAAAAGATAAATATAACTTGTATTACGTGGCTTTTTTCATATATTAATAATATTACTTTATTTGTGTATATCTTTCTTTCAATAGTTAATAGAAAGAAGCACATAAAAAACAAAAAAAAAACGGAAAGACAAAACATTCATTCAAAAGATGTTCGAGGACAATAAAAACGCACACGGAACTCATCCACGTAAGCATTACCCATCCTAGTGGTTTTCGAATAAGAAATTGTAAATAAATATTTTAAATTGGCAATAATTAAAGAATGAGGTTTTGAAACCGACGCTTTTGAATAACATAAGCAACTTGCGACAGGGTGAACTTTCTTGATTCCGTGTATCTTAAATAAGATTTCTATAGTTGCTCAATCCTTCTGACATCGACCGTGGAAACAAACCGTTAAAGATGGTCTATACAGCATACCACAATAGTTTATTTAATAACACTGTCACCTTGGAGAGTCTTAGTTTCGGCTTGGTAGTTGCTTGTACCGGGAGGAAGTCATCCACCCATCCATCCCTCACATTGGAGGGAACATGTTTCGTCTGTTGGTGGTTAGACTCATCAGGGTACCGACATATGCTCTCTCGCCAAGAATAGGGAGTCGGTCTCCACAATCAAACAACTTATATTTTCGCCGACTTTTCGTAGGATGGCTTATATATAAGGAGTGAGTTTTTTGAACCCAACGGTCGGGGGTGTATAACTCCTGACTACTGTTTGTCTCATTGGACGCAGTGCAAAGAAGTCAAAAAACTCCGTATATATATATATATATATATATATATATATATATATATATATATATATATATATATATATATATATATATACAGGGTGGTGCATCGTTTGCCAAATTAAAATGGCCGATAGGAGGGGGTCTTTTGCTATCTCCTCAGCCTCCATAAAACATTATTTGGCCCACAGGTTTTTAATGTTAATTATCTAATTCTTTATTTGAAAAATTCCAAAAGTCAGCATTGAAACTTGAATTAAAAAAAGTTATTGGTATAGCTTCCAAATTATTTTTTTATTTTAAAGTTTAAATGTTGTTGGGTTCTATGAAAATCATCAAAATTAGATGCAAGTGACATCTTTTTTTTTATAGACTCGCAACGTTTTAGGAAGACGTAAAAATAAATTTAAAGCTCAATTTTCAATTGAATATTAAAAATAAATTTCAAAGCAATCATGGTATTCGAATTATTTAAAAAAAAATCTCTGGTGTATCCTCTTTCTAACGGTATGCATTCATGCCATAAAACATTTTACTAATTACTAACTAATTTGCTAACTTTGTTTATCCGGACACATTAGGCTGATATTCGATATTACTTATTTGGAAGAACATAATACCTTTTAGTATGCAAGTTTTTTTATATGCAGTTTTATGCAGTTTTTTTATATGCAATTTAAAATTGAGCTTTAAATTTATTTTTACTTCTTCCAAAAGCTTTGCCAGTCTATTTTTGGACAAACTTTTGGAATTTTTCAAAAAAATATTTAAAAATTAACATAAAAAAACCTGTGGGTCCAATAATGCTTTATGTAGGCTGAGGAGATAACAAAAGACCCCTCCGATCTGCCATTTAGGGATTAGGGTGCTTACATTAAATGCCTAAGATGTATAGGAACTTCGGTTGTTTATAACTAAAATAGTGGAATAATCTTAATTTTATCTTAAATTCTATAGCTTATCTTAAAGGGATCACAGCGTTTAGGTCTCTGCAACTTTTGACTTAATGGCCAAATAATAGTCTGTGTCTGTGTGTGTGAGGAACTAAGGCTTCTGGATAATTCCAGGAAGCTGACAGCAAGGGAGATGGGGGTGCACTTTATGTCATGATATATATTTTGCGCTCGCACACTTGGCCCTATCTAGCACATGTTTTATTTTTAGATCGCGGTGTAAATTTTGATTTGTCACGCACCAAGGAGCATCAGTAATTATTCTCAAGGTTTTGGACTGGAATCTTTGAAGTATTTCTATACTGGATACATTTACAGTACCCACAGTTGTATGTCGTAACTCTATACGGGTTTGAGACTCACTTTGTAGATGGCTGACTTTATTTTGTAGCAATTAACCAGTTTTTTGTCTTCAGCCAAGTCTCGTTCCAAGATATTTTACACTGTCTGCCTTGGGGAGTTCCTTTGTTAAGGTGAAAGTGACTTGCAGAGATTTTGCTTCGTGTTTTACCCATTCTTCTATTTTATCAAGAGCTTCCTGAATCTTATCAGATGAATATCTTGGTAGTTTGCTTATTGCCATAACCGGGGTATCATATGCAAAGGTGGCTAGAGACGTGTTTGGTGTAGTTGGTAGGTCAGCAGTGGATATTTGAAACTGCATGGGACCCAAGACACTATCTTGAAGTACTCCTGATTTTATTTGATATATGTTACTTATTTCTCCTTTATCTTTGACAGCAAAGTATCTGTTCGTCAAGTATGATAACTATACCTGATAGTATGGTGTAGGAAATTTGGAATTAAGTTTGTATAGCAAGCCTTGGTGCCATACTCTATCGAAGGTTTGTGTAACATCCAAGAATGCAGCCGAGCAGTATTTTTTATATTCAGAAGCGTTATTAATAATTTTCACTAACCTGTGCACTTGTTCGTGTTTTTCACGAAATCCGATCTGGTGTTCAGGAACTATATTTAGTTCGTCAAATAATGACCTCAATGTCTTTAGAAACAACATCTTAAAAAGCTAACACAATATAGGCAAAAGTGTAATGGGTCTATATGATGATGCTTCCTCAGTCGGTTTGCCAAGTTTTGGAATCAATATGATTTCCCCTACTTTCCACTGGGACGGATAATGGCCGATTCTAAGTATTGCGTTATAAATTTCTATAAGGATAACTACTGCTTTTTTCGGTAATTGTTTAACGTCCTGCCCAGTTATAAGGTCAAATCCTAGACTTTTCTTTGGGTTGAGGTTTCTATGAATTCTTAACTTCATTAATTTTTATGATTTTAATGGGAAGTGTCATTTGGAATGATGTTTCAAGGTATGAGGTTATTCTTCCTCTTCTTTTCGTAAAGTTTTCCTTGGAAATGGCTGAAAAACGTTAGCTAGGTGTATTGCAAAAATTTAAGTCTTATTAGTGTCTGTTCTCGCCCAAGTTCCATCCTGTTTTCTGAATGGTGGTATGCTCTTTTGGATTTTATTGATTGTTACCGTTGCCTTCGACAAAGAGTAATCAATAGCTTTAGTGGGAGTAAGTCATTCAAGGTAATTTGGAATTGCTTTCTTTTCATTACTGAGTAATTATTTCACCTCTTTCAATGCTATATTAAGTCCTGTTTTGTTTTCTGGGGCTCTAATTGTCCTCCACCTTTTCCATAGTCTTCGTTCTTTGGCAATTGCATGTTCAAAAATATGACTGTCATTCATAATAAAATAATCATTAGTTCAATATTTGTTCCTAATTCTAGTGGTATATAGTGGCCATAGTTTCATAAGAATATGAATAGGACTAGGACTAAAAATAGGACTAGGAATAGGATTGGGACTAGGAATATAACTAGGAATAGGAATAGGAATAAGAATAGGAATAGGAATAGGAACAGAAACAGGAGCAGGAACAGGAACAAGAACAGGAACATGAACATGAACAGGAAGAAGAACAGGAAGAACAGGAACGTCAACAGGAACAAGAACAGGAATAGGAATATGAATAGGAACAAGAATAGGAATAGGAAATGAAACAGGAAGATTAATCATTATTGAAAAACATGTAACAGAAATGAGGTAGGACAGTAATTTCTCAATATATTATAATTTAATTCGCGTACATTTTAGAAATAAAACTAAAAATAAGACAGTTTACTCGACTTCCTGGTGCATTCTGCAACTCTTGCAGGTAAACGGTTTTCGGCTTCGTAGCGGCTGTCGCAAACGTTTAATAAAATCGCAGCACAATACCAGAAACAATAAAGAATTAAGAGTTACGGTTTTTAGGGGGACTGAAGGGAAACAAGGGGGGGAGTTGTTCAGTTGCAATATTCGCGGGGATTCGCGACTACGACGATCCCCCTCTGGCCCCCAAACTTAATTTTCAACGGCGCTAAATCGGGCGGCTGTCGCTCGTGGCGGGCGTTCTCAACAATTTGCTCGTAAACTGAAAATTACGCCCCCTGGCGTCGGATTGCATAATAACATATTTTACGGGTACGCGGAGAACCTAATTTGGGTCCCGTAAAGGGTCGATTTCGGAATGCGGCCTATGTATCCAAATAGAAATTTCCGTTCCTATTTGTCAAACTTTCTTTATGATAATAAATAATGATCTAAAGGAAAATAATGATAAACGTTTATTCACTTGTTTTAGGTTAGTTCTACTGGGTAGTTTATGACTGTATAAATGTAATGACTTTAAACGAAAAAGTTTAATGAATTATTTTTATATGTTATTTCCTTCACCCAATTTTTTCATTGCTGTATATTCATATACGAGGTGTGATTATTAAATAACGAGACTGACGATGCTACAGAAGAAGTACGCATGCGCCAAACGCCAGCGACCAACAGCTGTTTAGCGTGAAGCCTTCTCTTTCGAATGCAGTACTTCTCGCTTCTGTAAACAAATTCGTATAACCGTAGCCTTCGTTTGCATTAGAGTTGTTTTTTTGGTTCTCCGGAAAAATGTGAAGTGTAACAGTAGAGTAACGAATTGTTGTGAAATCTTACTTGGCAATCTGGTTCGATCTGACCGTCGGTTATGTATTCGTATGATTGCTGAAAATGTGGGAATTGACAAAAAATGCGTACGGAAAATTTTACATAACAATTTGAACATACAAAAAGTTTGTACCAAAATGATTCCTAAAATTCTCATGTTTGAACAACAGGAAGCTCTCAAAAATGTTTGTACTCACACTTTGAATGCCACTGAAAATAACCCAAACTTAATGGAAAGGATAATAACATGTGACGAATCGTGGTTTTTTACTTATGATCCTGAAACGAAGCGACAATATATGCACTGGAAGAGTCCAAATTCACAGATAGCCAAGAAAGCTGGAATGAGCAAATCAAAATACAAAGCAATGATGATTGTTTTTTTTATATATTCGTGAGATCTATACCTTCACTGGGTTCCTAGAGATCAAACTATTAATCAACATTATTACCTTCATGTTATTGCTGAACCCCGTGAAATAATAAGGAAAAAACGACCTGAATTGCGGAAAGCTAAGTCAGATGTTTCTAGTGTTAGACCATCCGCCTTATTCGCTGAATCTTGCGTCGTGCGAGTTCTATCTGTTTCCTAAGGTGAAATTTGCATTAAAAGGAACAATATTTGAGTCCGTTAAAACTGTGAAAGAGAAAGCGGCACGCGTACTGAAGGAGCTGATAGAAGAAGACTTCCAGCACTGTTTTGAGCTATGGAAGATTCGCGTGGAGCCTTGTAGGGATATAGGAGAGGTGTATATTGAAGATGATAATAAGAAAATATATATGAACTCAAATTAAAATGTTTTACAGCGTCAGCCTCGTTATTTAATAGTCACACCTCGTATATACTATTATGATCTAAAAGTAACAGTGGCTCGTGGGTTTTTAAAGTGGGAGGGGGTAGAAGAAATTAGTGTTGCTGAAGATTTTTTTTTGCTTTCCGCTTCCTCCTTTTTATTTTTCCTGCTTTTGAAACCCTATACAGGAGGTGAAACAGGAAAATTAGTTAAAGGAAAGAAACTGAACGGAAATAAAATATGGTGTTTTGCTTTGAAAAATTGTTTACTTTGATAAATGCAGGGGGGGGGGGGGCGGTGCCCCCACGCCTTCCCTCGCGAGCCGCCACTGAAAAGTAAGGCTGATTTTGCTTTAGAAATATGAGTAGGGTAGAGCTAGTTGAGCAACTTTTCGCTTGATCTCCTGTAGCTTTAAGAATGTATCGGATTTAATTGATTCTTACTCCGTTAGGATTGTAATTTACTCTTCTTCAAAACGTCTAGCGGTGTAAAAACGACCTGAGTACAAGTTTAAAAGTTATTGTTGGAAATGCGAGAGCTCTCCAAGTTGCTCAACGTGCCCCACTAGTGAGGCTAGTTGAGCATGGGTATTGGGCTAGTTGAGCAATGGCTAAATGGATTTGATGACTGTAGAGAATGATCTGAATATAAAATAATTGTAATCAACAACCAAATATTTATTTATTATGATTGTTATTGTATCTTTGGAAAAATAAAATTAAAATCAAACAAAATTAAATCTCTCCTATCTTTGGATTATTAATACACTTTTTATATTTAAAATTATATATTTAAAAATAATTATAACGCTAATAAATATTAAATTAAAGCATTAACTAATTATGAGATCAAGAATATTGCTAGATGCTAAATAATCCCAAATTATTAATCATCTTTGTCTCTATCATAATTAATACAAACATAGGTTAGACCAACGTTCGGCACACATTTAATATGGGACCATTGTTAGCAAATCTGACACTGAATCCAGTTTTCTCCAGGTATGCTTTCCGGAAATTGCTCATAACAATCCAGACAAGCTCTTCTCGTCTTCTTCTGAATTTGATTGAAAAATTTCCATCCTAAAATGTAATAATAATCATTAATACAATTATCAATTTAAGTAATTTTAATTAGTAAACTTTGTAGAATCATCACATGCACAAATTAATTGATGGTTATTATTTTATTAAAGGAAAATTTGATTTTCTACAATGATCTAGTGCGGCTAGTTAAGTAAGCATTGAACGCGAGTTGCTCAACTAGTTCAAGTTGAGGCAACAAATTAAAGGTTAGGTATAAAAAAATCATGAGTTAATAATAAATAACTATCTATAAGCGGAAGAACAATAATTAAGTAATCTTTAAATACTTACGTGGTCCTTATTAAGTATTTTTATACGAGTATTGTAGAAAATGTATGATAACCTGTAATATTTCTTTTACACTGAAAAAAAACGAACCTTTATCTTATTTTATCGGAGCACCGGATAGCAACTGATAGTCTCGCTATGTATTCCCCTCCCATATCCCCTTCTTTTCGCCATTTACCCTATTGTTGTAGGTTGCTTAGTTTTCGAGATATTTCGATTGCACAACTTGCCCTTATAATCAACTAGCCCCTACCCTACCCTACTTCAGGTATTAATTAGAACAATATGTTTTTTTATTTTGGTATGACTGTTCTTAACATGTGACAGAAGTTTCACTTCATTTCGATTGTTAACTTAGAAATTCTAGTGGTTTTTGTAATTGTTGAAATTTTTGTTGTGGTTTTTTAAAATGTATACATTTATCGAGCAAAGATTTTGGACTACATTTTGTAAATATAAACGAAATTTCTTGTGTTGTTGCATTAAAAGTTTTACGGCGATGAAGCTCCTCCATTCACAAGAAGTCCAGAAGACGTAGAAGCAATTCACAAATAAATTATCATCATTAAGCAATATTTATGCAACAAAAATGGATGTAAACTACATTTTAGGAATTAATAAAAGTACTAGGATGTAACAAAAACATTTGCGTTTTTGATGTATATCATGGATGCTTTTACAGCTCTTTGGCGCCATTCCGATGCTTTGCAAATACCACCGATCAATGGTAGTGGGGGTGTTCCTAAATCACTAGAAAGTTTCCTAGTCCTTGTTCAAGGAGCTGCGGCCAGAGCTGCTCTTCAAACCTCGGCTGATCGATGGATCGTGGGCGACCTAATCTTTGCCTGTCTTCGCGACTCATGTCTTCTCTACAGCACTCCCGCGATTTGACACAAGGGCGGTTCAATTTCACCAATAACTTGACGCATGTTTTGCTTCAGACGATTAATGACTATTAATTATTCTAGAAAAGTATTTATCTATAAATAAGTAAAACACTCCTTGAGAGAAGTCCTAGGAATAGGAAAAAGTCTATGAGGGTTAGATCATATGATCTTGCAGTTTAATTAATATAACTATTTCAAGAAATGACGCAGGCAGGTAAACGTATCCGTAACAAATCCAAAGTTTCTCTCGCCGTATGACACGTGGCGCCATCTTGTAGAAAGAACTTACTGTTAAGGAGTATATTATCAAATTGGGGCTACAAAAAGTTTCTTAACATATTGCGGTAGCCTTTATAATATATTGCAGTAGCGTAAAATGGTCCTATAGCCTCTCCAGATCACAATGCATACCACACTGTTACTCAAAGAGGATACAAATGTTCTGCAGTTTTCTCAATGATTTTCATTTTCACGTAACTTAAGAGGTGGAAATGAGCTTCATCCGAAGGCATAATTTTATTACAAAATTCAGCATTATTTCTAACCTCATACGTTTGTACAATTCTAAAACGTTCTTCAGTCCTAAAATGACCCGTACTAAAAATGACACACGTGAGATAAGAAATTCAAATCGTTGAAAAACGGAGCTAAATTAAATTAAATAAATCTCAAAATATAGATTTATTTGCTTATCTAACAATAATCAATAATTAAAAGAAGTGGAACGATACGTTTGGCATCCAGAAGCGTCAGAAGTGAAACAATTTAAACTATTCTGTCCCCTAAATTAGTGGCGGCTTTATCAAGAAGATATTTAATTAAAACTTGTGTACCACTAATCCTGAAGTGTCTTAAGACAAAAACCAGTTAGGTATTCGAAGTATTCGAAGGATACGTTTCTATTAAGCGAAATCCAATTTCAAAATAACGGTTGATGTTGAAAGTATGATTAATTCACAAACAAATGTTTAGGCGGTTAAAGAGCTGGAACGGAATTGGGTTTCTGAAAAAAAAAAAAATTGACTTTATTTTAAAACTTTATCATAACTAATATTGATAATCGACGCGAAAAACTTTTTAAAAATTTCTTACAATTAATTAGGAATGAATTAAAATGTATAAAATTTAAATAAAGATCACGTGACTACGAACGCGCTGCGATTGGCTTCCATGTTTGTGACATCATAATATTAAAATGCTTTCCCGTCAATACGGTTTCTATTTGTATATATACTGTCAAAATTGGTCAAGTAAAAAATAAAATGTTGTTTGTTACTAATTTAGTTTAGTAGTGTGTGACAAAGGGTTCATAAAGGCTAATTCTGATAATATACCTGCTGTGGATATTTTTATGGTCACAGATTTTCTCAAAAAATCACATTCGGTTTAATTCAGGTGAAGCTCGAGGTGCTAAAGCATCAATGTGAGTTTTTCAAATAATAATAATAATGTAAATGTAAATAAGAAACAAAATATTTCTATTAAATATAATTAAACTATTTGTAGGGTGTCACGAGAAAGTTACGGTGACAGCTGTTTCTCAATTATGGTATTTGCAAAAATGGCATTTGCACATTAAAAAGGACGTGTATGTCCAGAACATAAAGTTCGGAGGTAAGCATATAATATATATATATATATATATATATATATATATATATATATATATATATATATATATATATATATATATATAATTCTTATAAGAAACAATATATTTTATAATTAGAAAAACACATACATATTGTTTAAATCATTAATTTTATTTCAATAAAAAATACACTGTTAAATTTACATAACAAAACTTTCCCTAACTAAAAGATTATGAATAATAATTTACAGTATATTATAATATGTCAACTACATTAATAATCAATTCGGAATAAAAACAATCACTACCCAAAATTATATACATTCTTGTTTTATTGTATAATAGATTGAGTGCTTTCATTGAAGCTTGCAATACTTTCAAAACCATACTGATTCTTCAAACAATATTTTGAAGATATTAACAATATTTGTAAAGTCCACCTATACTAGATTATTGCTTTAATTAAGGTTTTCAATATTTTTAAAACGATGGGGATTATTCGCCTTACATATTTTGCAAACCACTACATTAGACTGTTGATTTAATATTTGCAAATATAAATAAATCATCTGGCTGCTAACTCTAATGCATAATCAGCTAGAGATTTCCCAAATAAGAGAAGGTACCTATTTTTGTTTGAGTGGGAAACTGTTATAGTCGAAGTGTGGGACTCTCCTGTTAAGGTCTACCCACTAGAAAACTACTATGTACCACTACATATCCTGGAACCACTGGTTCCATATCCTGGAACCGACCATCAGTATTCGATGCCCATAATAAATTTCTAATCTATATTTAAAAATACCCTATCAAATGAATACGAAAAATACTAAATATATTAACTTTTTTTTTTATTTGGGGTTGAAATAGATCATTTTCTTTACTTTTTGTTTGGGTAGTAGGTTTGTTTTTCTACTTTTCTATCTTTTGAATATTTCTTCAGACGTTTGTTTTGATTCCATGGACAACTGCTTTGCTAGTTTTTAATTTAACTAGTTAATATTCATCCAACTAGTCAGACAAGTTTCTGTACTCTTCGACCATCTCTACAAAATAGATTATCCTCTAAAACGTTCATAAGGATAAGGCAGACTTTTCATATACAATTACCTTCCAGATTGTTAGTTGAATTTTTGTTCTTGTCTATCGGCGCTTTCTTGAATATTATTATTCGTATCCTGTAAAATAGACTGTAGGGCTTTCTGATTGTTACTACCCTTGGTTGGTTGCTACATGTAGATTCTTTGCGGACACGCAGGAATATTCCTTCTTATAAATTTGGCACGTTAATTTTTCTCCACATGCATCCTTTTGGGATTTAGGATTACAAAATACTTCTTATACAC